>SJYV01056325.1:51466-120814 GCA_006410875.1 Neotragus pygmaeus
CTCTCTCTCTCTCTCTCTCTCTCTCTCTCTCCTCTCTCCCTCCCTCTCCCTCTGTGTGTGTGTGTCTCTCTCTGTCTCTGGCCACATGGAGACACAGCAAGAAAGCAATTATCTGCAGCCCGAAAAGAGGGCCCTCACCAGACCTCACCTAGACCATGCTGCCACCCTGATCTCAGACTTTGCTGCCACCAGAGCGGTGAGAAATAAACGTCTGTTGTTTAAGCCACCTGCTCCATGGTCATTTTGCTACAGCAGCCCCAGTTAAGACAGAGTTTCTTATATAAAATGAAGACTCAGGACTTCCCTGCTGGTGCAGTGGTTAAGAATACACCTTGCAATGCAGGCTCTGGGAATGAGCTAGAAGGTAAAGCGTCTGCCTGCAGGGCAGGAGAACAGGGTTCGATCCCTGGGTCAGCAAGATTCCCCTGGAGAAGGGAATGGCAGCCCACTCCAGCATTCTTGTACCCAGGAGCTTGGCAGGCTACAGTCCATGGGAGTCGCAGTCAGACACGACTGACTGACTCTCACTTTCACTTTCACTTTGCAGTGGAGGGGACGAGGGTTCCATCCCCTGTCAGGAAACTAAGATCCCACATGCCACGGAGCAACTAAGCCAGTGCTCCACAACCACTGAGCCTCTGAGCTAAAAGTACTGAGCCTGAGTGCCACAACTAGAGAGAATCCACAAAGCAAAACAAAGATCCCACGTGCTGCAGCTAAAACCCAATGCAGCCAAATGAAGTAAATATTTTAGAATAAACAAATAAAATAGGAAGGGCTATAGAGTTGGATACAGCTGAGCACGCACGTCTTCTTCCAACAAAAATAATAATAATATTAATAATGTCACTTTCAACTCAACCCAATGTTTAATATTTGTCTCCCCTACTAGACTGTAAACTCCATGAGGGCAAGGCCACTACACACAGCCACTTAGTTTTTGCACTAAACCACATGAGGGGGTGCGTTTCATATTAAACTTCAGTGTGAACAGTACTCCCCAGAGCCCTGCATAGCTGGCCTTTTCACCGATTCACTTCCAACATCTGGCGTGGAGCCCAGCACACAAGAGGTGCCCAAAACTTCCTCATTGAATTGCTTTCAACAACTCATATATTACTCACTCATGGTAGATGTTTCCATCAGAGCAGTAAAGCATAGGTTGGTGATTGAGATTATACAACTGTCTACTGGCAACCTTAAAAAATTGAAACAATGTCTGCAGGCACTTTCACTTAGTCCTCAGCATGACAACCTGGTTATTTCAGCAGTCTACTGAATGCAGTCACTCCAACACTTCTCCTACCCAGCTGACAAAAAGAAATGTCCCTAATTCTCAGTTTTCAGTTTTGTACTCAGTACAGAAGCCACGTTGGCACCCAAAGATCCTAAGTTGCTCCACTGAGCTGTCAAGGCCCTTGGAGAGTCTTGATATTGGGTAGATCAGAGACTTGGAATCAGGCAGGGCTGAGTTTGGCTCCACTGCCCACTGGCTTCACAGCCCTGGGGCCAGTTACTTAGCCTCCCTGAGCCTAAATTNTGAGCTGTCAAGGCCCTTGGAGAGTCTTGATATTGGGTAGATCAGAGACTTGGAATCAGGCAGGGCTGAGTTTGGCTCCACTGCCCACTGGCTTCACAGCCCTGGGGCCAGTTACTTAGCCTCCCTGAGCCTAAATTCTCCTTCCCACAATAAGTTCCTACTTCAGGTCTGAAATGATTATTAATAGATGAGATGGAACCTCTAACTCAGAGGTAAACGCCTGTAACCAGTGGTGATTCCTTCATCCTCCATCCAGGAGCAGCGCTCCCTGCCACTCTGCTTGCCTCTGCCTGAGCAGGCTGACTGCCCTCCACGTGACACACACATACACACAACAGTCGCCATCGCAGCATCTCTGAGACTGGCAGGCGCCCAGCCAAACCTCCATCCCAAGACATCTGGCAGCAGGGTGGCGAGGCCAGCCTCCAGCATCACGGAGAGCAGAGTAGCCCCTGCATGAGGCTCTCAGGGACCAAAGCCTGCCCCCGGGGCAGAGACCACACCTGGCTCTATCCCCAAGCCCAGCACAGAGCTTGCTGTGTTGGGTTGATGATGGAGGAATGAGTAAACGGGTGAATGAATAAATCCTTATCTGACCTTCCTGTGTATATGAAGCAGACAGGCCTTCCCTTAGTTCAGTTCAGTCGCTCAGTCATGGCCGACTCTAAGACCCCATGAACCACAGCACGTCAGGCCTCCCTGTCCATCACCAACTCCCAGAGTCCACGCAAACCCATGTCCATTGAGTCAGTGATGCCACCCAACCATCTCATGCTCTGTCATCCCCTTCTCCTCCCGCCTTCAATCTCTCCCAGCATCAGGGTCTTTTCAAATGAGTCAGCTCTTCACATCNAGAACATTTATCTACCAAACCTATCTTTATTCTTTTAAGGGATTCCAATTCCAGTCTATTTTCTACAAAGATAGAAGAAATAACTCTTAAAAACCAAACCAACAACAACAATAAAACCACCTAGAAAAGATTTTATTACTTCCCTGCTTAAAATGGCTAGTGCTTCCTGAGGATAAAACCCAAACTTTTCATTGCAGTGATTTTGTTTATAACTCAGCCTCTGTCCAAGTTTCTGGTCTTTCTACTTCCTAAAATAAACTCTAGAATCACAGAACTACTTATCATGAAAGTAGTATCTTTTTCTTTATTATTTCTTAATTTGTTTATCCTTGTAATTACCCTAAACCTTCTTAATCTGTCTGAATTCCATTCACTGTGTAAGGTCTGATAGAAAAGCTATGACAACGTAGACCAAGTATTACAGAGCAGAGCCATCACTTGCCAAAAAAGGTCCATCTAGTCAAAGCTGTGGTTTTTCTAGTAGTCATGTACAGATGTGAGAGTTGGACCATAAAGAAGGCTTTTGAACTGTGGTGCTGGAGAAGACTCTTGAAAGTCCCTTGGACAGCAAGATCAAACCAATCAATCCTAAAGGAATTCAACTCTGAATAGTCATTGGAAAGACTGATGCTGAAGTTGAAGCACCAATACTTTCGCCACCAGATGTAGAGTCTACTAACTGGAAAAAAAAAAACAAACCTTTATGCTGGGAAAGATTGAGGGCAGGAGGAGAAGGGGACGGCAGAGGATGAGATGGTTGGATGGTGTCACTGACTCGATGGACATGAGTTTGAGTGAACTCCAGGAGATAGAGAAGGACAGGGAAGCTTGGTGTGCTGCAGTTCACAGGGTCACAAAAAGTTAGACATGACTGAGTGACTGAACAACAACAACAACTTTAAGGTCCAACATAAATACACAACACTTAGAGGGATGTCTTTTACTGTCATGTCTGGGTTTACATGAAGAACACTATTGGCCTTCATGTTTGACCTCTAAGTGTAATCCCAAGTAATTTCTCTTTTGGGTAGACTTTCATTACCTCTGACATTGAGCTAAGCATTCTAAAATATTGGATCTGGCTATATTATACATGAAGCTCCAGTATTTTGGTCATCTGATGCAAACAGCTAACTCATTGGAAAAGTCCCTGATGCTGAAAAAGATTGAGGGTAGAAGGAGAAGAGAGCATCAGAGGATGAGATGGCTGGGTGGCATCACTGGTGCAATGGACATGAACTTGGGCAAACCTCGGGAGATGGTGAGGGACAGGGAGGTATGGTGTGCTGAATCCATGGGATCACAAAGAGTTGGACACAACTGGGTGAGTGAATAACAACAAAAACATACTATACATCATAATTATTTATGTCTAACTCTACCACAGTTTACAGAGCTACTTCAAGGAAGGATTCTCATTTCTTTGTATTCACAATGTCTAATATAGTGCCTGGCACAGAGTTGGCACACAGTATGTTTACACTTTAAGGAAAAAAAGGAAGAGAGTAAAGGGAGGAAGGAGAGAAAGAGGAATCATCTCTCTCATTGGAACTCAAACCAAATGGCATTTCTCTTACTAAATGCCTTTCTCCAGTACTCAGTTATGTCTTACCTTTAGCAGTGCTGTTTAGCAGTGTGTTTAAGTCATTATATAATAGAACTCATGAGTAAAACTGATTAAAATTAACTTATGCACAAGAGTTTCAAATACTGATACTGAAAATAGTCCAAGATATGTTTAGTGTGATAATAAAATTGCCCATCCTGTTTGCATAAAGAAGTGCATCTGTAATATATTTGTAATGCATAGAATATATCTGGAAAGATTAAGAAATTTAACAGTGGATTTCTTGAAAAATGGAATGGAGGATTGGGAAGATTTTATTGTTATATTATACCACTTATTTATGAAAAGACAGGTATACTTAGTTTAACACAAATTATGTAGATAATATCAAGAACACCAGAAGGAAATTTTAAAATGCATTAATTATGTATTTTCAATTTCTCTAAAAGATAATATTTTCCTATAGCCTATAATCTTTCCAAGCACCAAACAGATAAACAGCCTTACAAACACTTAATTAGATTTATTTTAGTTAAAAACAGGACTGTACAGAAAGAACATCCTTTTATTTTTCAACCAGTAAAGGTCTAATGGAGTGGTAACACAATATGGTCCACAGAACTATATCACCTAAAGTATCTCCATGCTTGTTAGAAATGCAGATTCTTAGACCCTATCCAAAACTACTGAATCAGAACCTTTAGGAGGCAGGATCTGGAATCTTTGTTTTATCAAATCCCTCAGGTTATTCCAGTGAATACTTTAGTCTGAGTAACACTGCTCTGAGAGAATTATCCTTGAGAACTTTACAAACTAACAGCACCATCTGTTGGTAGTGATTGTCCCAGAATCGAGACACACAGTCCCAAAGGAGAATATGCCCATTTAATATCAGTTTTCATGTGCTGCATTAAAGAGACAGAATAGACAGAATGCCTGATGAAAAGATACCTATACATACAGATGCACACCCCAAGAAAGCTTACAGCTTATTAGAGTAAATGCATGTAAACAAACAAATATCTTTATTTTTTTTTTCCTTTTTTAAATACAAATAAGGAGCTGGTAGGGGTGGGGGTGGGGGGCACAGAAACTGCAGAGATGTTCCAAGTAGTGGTGACATTTAAACTAAGCATTGTCAAAAAAATTTAGCCATCATTATGTGTAAAAGTAAGTAAATAAAAACTGAAGCAGACACTTACTGAGCACTTACTATGTGGGAAGCACTGTTTCTGAGGCTCTGTCCCTGGGCCTGAATATGCAAGACAATTAGTCCAGGCCAAAGGAGAGAAGCAAACACATCCTTGGCACCCAATAAATCTCCTAGGCATTCAAGAAATGAATAAATATAAAAATACCAGATATTTGGTTGGATTCTGCATAAAAGAGAAGGATTTTTAGAATATCCTCTTGCAAGAAATCCTGAAATCAAAGGGGATAAATTTGCCATTATCTGTATTCAGTGTGTATTTTGAAAAATTGCCTTTATGTTTTATAAAATTTTGAATAACTGTTAAAATCCCTTATTAAAAATCTCCTATACTTCTTTATAGTAAGCAACATTTATGAAGTTCTTGTTGGGTGTAGAACATTGCATTTTATATGTTTTCTGTGTGTTTATATAGACTGTAACAGTGTTTGAAAGGTGGTTCAGCATTTCCAGTCATGGGCCCTGTAGAAAGTAAAATACTTTCTATAGCAGAACACTAAAGTGAGTTAAAGGGTAAGTAAACTGGTGCTTAATTTTCTTATTTCTTCAGGGTTTTTGTTAAGTGAAGCCATTCCATTTTCTGTTGGTTTGTGGCTACTGTACATTCTGGATTTTTATGGCCTAATCCGAATCTTTATCTAAACTAATGTTTATCATAATAATCATTATTGGTGATGACCAGTGGGCTGGCATAAACTCAATATTTTCGTGTCATCCATTAACATTAATTCTTGTGGCTCACTTGGGACCACCACAGATAGGTTTATGCATCTCTTACCAGGATTATATTAGGTAAAAATGAAGATAATTAGCTTTACTTCTAAGAATGTACAAGCATTAAAACACCAACACTTAGTTACTTGAGAGAAGCTACCCAATTTGAAGCACAGAACAAATTCACAACAATGCCAATTTGGCAAGTATCTTCTAGGACATCAATCATTTTCCAAGTAGAATTTAGAAAAAGGTACTTTACCATTAGTGAATATAAATATTCTGATTGTTGTGGTTTGAAAAACAAATAATCTGTCCCAAAGAAGTACAGTCTCCAACCTTCAAGACACTGAATGAATCTTCATAGAGACTCTGTTACGACTTCACAAACACCCAGTCATTATGTTAATGATTTTATTGGGTGTATTTGTTAACAGCTATGGCAAAAATTTACTAGAAACTCCTACAATTAAATGGGAATACATCCTTATACGTTGCAAAAACAAATACAAAATTTCCAGTAAAACTTCAAAGGCTGATATTGGTTAAGCAGATGAGATTTGGAATCAGACAAAAATGGGTTAAGTTTTCAGTTCTGTTCTTTACTTTGAAAGGTTCATTCCTTTCCAAGGGTGTTGTAAATACGGGATGAGCACAAGTAAGCACTCAATGGTATGTCCATTTCATTGAGGTGCAACCTAAGCCTACAGAATAATATGTTCCAGGTTCCACAGCAAGCAAGTAAGCAAGCAGAAGTTCCAGGCTACAGACTATTCTAGTTGACTCTCAATACATCTTGACTCTATCTCTTATTTCCATAACACTGCTGAAAACCCATACATAAAAAAGAGGGACAAAACCTTCAAAAACAAGAAGGAGGGACAAATAGTCAGGCAGTAAAAAATAAATGCAGCCATATCGGTTTGGGGGGGAAACAATGGTACAGGAAACCATTTGGAATCTGTTTTCCAGGCTACTTACTTGTATCTTTTGAAAATTACTGAGATTCAAAAAATGACAAGGACAGTACATGCTGATGAAAAATATCAGATGTCTGTAAAATAAGAGAAACCTACCATCACTCTTCTCAACTTAACTCTGCTAGGGTGGGGGGTACATCTTTAGACTTTTTCTGTTAACAGATGGGTAAAAGTATACCATTTACATGGCATATTATTTTGGACCCACCATTTTGTTCTTGTCATACTATTCCCTTTTATTCTATTCCTTTTTCCAGAGTGCTTATATGCTCATTTCTCAGATATTCCACTCTCTGCTGATATTATTCAACAACAAAAAATATAGTTTAAATTGCAAAAACACACAATAAAAGGAATATGCTTTCCAGGTGGCTCAGTGTTAAAGAATCACCTGCCAGTGCAAGAGACACCGGTTAGATCCCTGAGGCTTGGAAAGATCCACTCTAGGAGGAAATGGCAACCTTCTCCAGTATTTCTGCCTGGAAAATCTCATGGACAGAGGAGCCTGGCAGGGTTGCAGAGTCAAACATGAATGAGCACACACACAAAAGGGGGATAACTGGGTGAAAGTTTCATACACTCAATTTCTATGTAATTGAGGGGGCTTATTCTGTTTCCTTCAAAATGCCTAAACTGGTAAAAATAAATAAAAGAAAAATAAATCTGCAATCACTGCCATGGTTCCACTCAGAAAAAAAGCAGAAGTATGTCCCCAGAACAAAAATTTTTGGACTAACAGTACACATTTTATATAGATAATACATCAAATAAAATAACATTTCCGTATTACACAGATCACTGTAATAACATCCTGGGAAAACTTTGGGGTAAAAATCCAAGCGTATTATTGTTGTTGTTGTTTTTTTTAATAAAGTATTTATGACTATTTGCAGAGAAGCACTACATGTCCCAGTCTCCTTGGCAGCTAGATGTGGCAACAACTAAATTCTCATGAATGAAATGTGACTAAATGTGATGCACACCACTTCCACATCAGTTCATTAAAAGAACAGCTATGTCCTTTACTTTCTCCCTCATTTACCCATGGGCTAGAAGGCAGATGCACAGCTGATTGAGAAACGCTTGGAAATGAGGAGGTACAGAGGAAAAGGAGCCTGGGGTAACCCTGCCTAATAAACCTATCTTCTCAAGACAGCCATTCTAGCTCTGGACTGTTGCACAAGAGAGAAATAAACTTTACTGGATTCGAACTTTTAAAGTTTTTGACCTTTTCATTATAGCAGCTTTGCTTTTATCAGAATTAATATTCAAATAGGTACCTACAGACAGAGAACTCCCATAATCAAAACTTAATAGTTGGGCTGTAGGCAGTGAGGAAGCATGACCCTTAATTAGTCATGGCCACTATATGGCTCTATAGTTGCTTTTGGCCAGAATACTGAAGTGTGTTTCTTCTTTTTTTCTAATAATCAAGACTACAAAATAGAGATAAAAATCAGGGTAGAATTAAAAATTATTCTTTTTGGAAGGAGATTAGGAATGAATATAACTGCTTTAAAGGATGCTCTCTGTGCATGACCTGCAACCTAAGATAACCAGGAATCTGGAAATGTGAGGTTTACAGGCTGGCAAAGATAACTGTTGCTCATCAAAACCCTATCTTTCCTGAGTCCGTTGCTGATTGGAATTCCAGCACTTCCTTTTCTAATCTAACCATCTTCTACTGTGTCCTTGGCCTTTCAAGTCTTTTAAAGGGAAGCAATAGATGTGAACTCCTAGGTCTCCAAGGTTCAATAGATATGAACTAGTAGGAGATTCGTCATCGTAAGGTGGTAATTTACTTCAGAAACCTATGTTAGGGCTGATGCTATTATTGAAAAGGCCCACTGACATCTTCTTAACACCATTCAATAGGACTTATTAAGTAAATAAGGCAGATAATTTTTCCCCCTCAGCAACTAAAACAAGTCAGCCACAAAATGTCGAAAGACTTATTACCTGAAGTACTATCACCCTAGAAAATTAAATCACATTCATTTCTTTTTCACATCAGATGGATTCTTATTACCTATACAACAACAAATTTTCTAGTGAGTTTATGAGCCAAGTCTCCATGAGCCCTATATAAGTACATTCACTTGTAGTGTAAATCAACCTTAAACATTTAAATTTAAGGCAATTTATCCTATTACATCATGGCTACAACATACAAAATTGAAGCACAGAAGTAACTTAGCTAAGGTCAGTCCAATCAATCGGATGGATTAATGGATTCAGGCAATCTCTACTCAATATCTTTAAAACCTAAGTAGGTCAGTAGCCTGACAAATAGGAAATTGTCTTCAGCATCAGATCAAAATATCAAAAATCAATATGCTGCTCAGTTCTTATATTTTTAACACAGCTCTATCAATCAAGTCAAGGCCATAGGGGATAAAATACCAAGAACTGATAAATAGAGCTAACTTATTTTGTCCCAAGCCTACAGACCTGAATATTTTTTGTCAACATTCTTGCTCCTAATTTTATCCCTAAATTCTTACTTTGGCCACCAGATGCAAAGAACTGACTCATTGGAAGAGACCCTGATGTTGGGAAAGACTGAAGGCAGGAGGAAAAGAGGATGACAGAGGATGAGATGGTTGGATGGCATCACCAACTCGAGGCACATGAGTTTGAGCAAGCTCTGGAAGTTGGTGATGGACAGAAAAGCCTGGTGTGCTGCAGTCTACAGGGTCACAAAAGTCAGATGCAACTGAGTGACTGAACTGATCTATTATTGATCTTAAAAAAATTTGAGATAAAAGGGAATACTAATTTTTAAACTAAATTTTTGAATTGTTTTGATAATTAATATATAGGAAAATCATTTAAGAATTAACATTTGCAGTCTGGTCAATTACTTTTAAATGGTAATTTAAAAAATTATTCTTCATCACTATCATGGCATTTTCATTTAAATATTTTTGCTTCTTTCAAGAATGATGATTATTTTTTTGTAAAGTGTTGTTAAATACTCTCATAAACAAATATTAGTTCTATCAACAGGCTATCATTGATTTCCATCAGCAATGCATCTGACATTTTTCTTGTTTAGCTTGTGGGTAAGTAAGAATACCTACCAATTGCCCATTATCAGAAGTGAAAGAACATATTCAAGCCAAATAAAAATGAAACTGATAAAATGAGATGTCATTATATATCAGGTTATATTGTGCCTCTTATTGCTACCAGATACCACTAGCAGAAACATTACCTTGTCCAATTAGTCATATCATTATTTTTTTAATGTTTTCTTGTGGTCTGAAATCAGCTTTAATTTGGATGGTAGATACCCTTTGTGATGTTAGGATGGACTGCCTTGGTATCATAATGTAAATTTGTTCCTAATGGGAAGTAACATTATCACTGCCAGCACAATGCACTGAGCACTGTAGGTACATCACTAATGGTAACTTTTAGTGACCTTGAGGATAATAAAATAAACAGAACTTAGGGCACAATTGTTATTGGCTGTTTTCTAAGAATTTAACAATAACTTCATCTGAAAAATGCAATTATCAATGATTGTCTTGTTGATGAGTTAGCACATTATCAACACATGAAAAGATCAAGGTGGAAACAAGATACTTTTAGTCCAATTTCCCTCTTTTACAAGTAAGAAAACAGAGCTCAGGGGATTTAAATTGATTTTCCAAGATCAAAACCTTGAAACATACTGGGAAATTTGGGCTCAGGCCAAGTTCTCCCTGCTAAACCATTCTGCCTTCTTAACTGCCTTGAGTCCTAGTTTAGTTTTTGACACCTGAGACATGCAAAAAGGCAAAAGGATGGTTAACAGAAACAGAGGAAGATGCATTATCCCTAACCATTCATGATATAGTAAATTAGCTACCTAACTATTCCATCTACTTTAGGATATTTAATGTATTCAACATTATGGTGCACTTATGTCAAAGGAACATTAACTTCATTCTCTTTTCTCCAAGGCAACCTAAATAGGAAATAAACAAAAGTGCACTTGGGAAGAGGGTGTGATACTTTTTAAAAGCAATTTTATCTCTGCATTAGTACTTAGACTCTGCTGCATGGCATGGTCAAAAAAAAAAAAAAAGATGTGGACATTATAGATACTATATATTCTTTAAAAATAAAGTAAATGTTGGTTAGGATATTTTATAGAAAACATTAACTAGTTGAAGATCAGAGACTGAGTAATAATCAAGCATAATCAGCATATGTGGATATAATTAGTATACGTGACTATGAGTCAGGAAACTGCATCAGGAAATATAAGCTACACTGTGCTTATAATCATTAACTCCTGAGTTATAAGGAACTCATTATAGTGTTTTTGGAATATGCAGATTCCTATTCCTTTTTATTTCCACTTATGGTTAAGCTTACTTCAGCTAAGGACTCCAAAAAAAATGTGGGCATTTGCAATTTTAAAACCTCTTAATCAAATTGAATTAACTGGTCTACTTTTGGGGTTAAAAGTAGGGTAATGAAAGTGCAAGTTAAAGTTGCTCAGTTGTGTCCAACTGTTTGTGACTCCATGGATAGCCCACGGAATCCTCCAGGCCAGAAGACTGGAGTGGGTAGCCTTTCCCTTCTCCACGGGATCTTCTCAACCCAGGGATCAAACCCAGGTCTCCAGCATGCCAGGNTTGTGTCCAACTGTTTGTGACTCCATGGATAGCCCACGGAATCCTCCAGGCCAGAAGACTGGAGTGGGTAGCCTTTCCCTTCTCCACGGGATCTTCTCAACCCAGGGATCAAACCCAGGTCTCCAGCATTGCAGGCGGATTCTTTACCAGCTGAGCCACAAGGGAAGCCCAAAAGTAGGGTATAACCTGGTCAATACTTGCAAGTTTTTTGAAATGAAGAAAATTTTATTTTACTTCTAAATATTCCTAACACCATACACCAAACAATAATTATTAAATACAATTCTTACTGGATCATATCCATACACCATAAACCAGACAATAATTATTAAACATAATTCTTACTGGATGATATCCATAGCATTATTTGTTACGGCATAGATTTAGATACCCTATGTATCATTATGTTCCTGAAATGGAATTCCATATGATACAATATCTATTAACATTAAAATTATGTTTACCAGAACTGGAACCAACTTCCCAAACATTTTTGCAAAAAAAATAGCATTTACAGAGATAGATCTGGGCCAATTTTATCTCAATATGTTGTTTATCTGTGTTCAAAATTAAAAGTTTATATAGCAAACTAGGACAACTTAGAGAAGGCAATGGCACCCCACTCCAGTACTCTTGCCTGGAAAATATCATGGATGGAGGAGCCTAGTGGGCTGCAGTCCATGGGTTGCTAAGAGTCCAACATGACTGAGTGACTTCACTTTCGCTTTTCACTTTCATGTATTGGAGAAGGAAATGGCAACCCACTCCAGTGTTCTTGCCNGGTATGGACTTGCAGGTTCTCGCTTGATCCAGTGGTGATATAAGCTGTACTGTCATGATCTGCTGGGTTTTTGATGCTCAGACGGTCTCCAGTTTGGCTGGTGGCCTCCTCTTCAGGCTGACAACTGGTCATTTTCACATGTCCCTGCTTTCCAAGTACTTCCTTACTTTATGGAACAAAGCATTTTCAAAAGATGGCAGATACATCATCTCTATTGTTCTTACAAGTCCTGAAGTGGAGTTGAACACAGGCCAACTAGACTTTGGAGACTATCCCCAAGAAGGGATTTCAGATCCTATGAGTGGTGTGTGCCTGGGACCTTAGAGTTTGTCTTATGCAAACTTTCATTTGCAGATGGGAAGCTGGGGCTCCAAACCAGAAATCTTTGGGCCAAGGCGAACAGTCCAAAAGGAACCCATTGTAGAAAACCTCTTCAGAATGGGTCAGAAGAACAGTGCTTCAGAGAGACTTCAGTGTAAGTCAAAATAATATTGAGTCCAATCATGTTCTCCAGCTGAGTCTGCATCGTTGGCTCCTGTGTCTGACCACGATAGCCCAATAAACCATTTTTATTACAACATGCATAACCGACTTGCCAGCCATCCTCACTTTTACAGATGGCCATTAATTTTTTTCCTAACGTAATGCATTCCACTCACAAAAAAATCCTTACTCGTCATAAATTGTGAGTGTAGAGAGGCAACACTGCAGTTAAGTACTAAGAAATAAATGTCCCTCATTATGCCCCCATTTATTATTTCAGGAAGGATTTGAATATATCTTTAGGAATATCTTTGAAAAAACTATTAGTTCCATTACAAGGCTTCAAAACCTCACCTATGCAATCCTTAAGTGGTGCTAGAAAGACGTGGTACAAGCAGTGGAACTGGAAGGGTTACAAGACCCAGGCACCGACTTCATCTGTCACTGCACGAGGAGTTGCCAGCCATCAGGAAAGAAAGATACAAAGGATTTCCCCCATACCTGGAGTTTTCATATTGAAAACTGCTACATTTTAGGGAATTTTTCAGGCAACTATTCAAATGATAAGAGCTTCTGTGTAGCTGAAAATGATTGAAACATAGAAGAGTGCCTTCTGAACTGATTTTAATATCAAGAGATACCATTGTTTAGTCACTAAGTCATGCCTGACTCTTTGCGAGCCCATGGACTCTCCACTCAGCTCCTCCATCCATATCCATGGGATTTTCCAGGCAAGGGCACTGAAGTGGGTTGCCATTTCCTTCTCGAGGGGATCTTACCAACCCAGAGATCAAACCCAAGTCTCCTGCAGTGGCAGGTGGATTCTCTTCCACTGCATTACCTGGAAAGTTTCATCAATAGATGTTACTCAAAGCAAAAAGAGGGTTATTGGTCAAATGACTTATTTGACTTTGCATCTTCTTCTCCTTCTAGTCCTTCTCCTCCTTCCCTCCCTTCCTCCTCCTGCCCTCTTCTTCTCTGCTTCTAACAACTCCTGTGATAAAACTAGCATTCTTCTTAGGAAACACTTTGGGGAAATATTGATTAGGGATATGATATCTAAAGAAGAGAGATCTGTGAGCTCCATTTTGGAGGGGGAGAAAAATAATATAAAAAAAGAGCTTCTAGCATTTCTCACTAGACATCAGTGGCCAAGCAGCATACACCACTTGCAAAAACTAATGGAATATCAGAGTTTCTGTTCAACCATTAGACCAATCTTTTTTGTAATAGTTTCAGGTGAACAGCAAAGGGACTCAGCCATTCATATACATGCACTCATTCTCCCCCGTCTTGAATGCAGTGATTCAATAGCTAAAAACACTTAGTTTCCCTGCATGCATGTTTTAATATCATTATCCAAGAAAAAGNTTTTTTTTTTTTTTTGGTAATAATCTGGCCATTTTTACTCCCAAGAATACATGTATACTAAACTCTTTCAGAAAAAAAATAAAAATCTTTTTTTGAACATTTCATAGCTTAGTCTGAAGCTGAAATCACAGATTGCCAATTTTCCTCTCCTTTCATAAATCTTGCTTTCTCCTAATCTGTAACTGAATCGATAATCACTACATTCTACAGTATAACAACGATTCCCTTCTAATATACACTACATGCAGTATTCATGTCAAGGTATTTAGGCAAAAGTGTAAGGACATTCTTGAAAATCTACCCACTGTAAATTTCACCTTTAGCTCTTCATAGCTTACCTATAAATGTTTATTCATGCTTGTCTACTTTGCAACAAGGATTATATCGAGTGGAAATGGGGATACAAAGATAAATAAAACAAAGTTTTCAATCTCCAGGAACCTATAATTTAATTAAAGAAATATGTTACAGAAATATTTTTAACACTGGGTCAAATTCACTGTCAGTCATATAAAAGAGGGGAGATGTCATATTTTGGAGGTTAGGAAACTGACCAAGAAGTTTCAGGGGAGAGTTTGTGAATAATGAACAATGTGAGAGGCTAAGAGGTATCTCTCTTTTAAGAAACCATGTGTAAAACAGCTAACTAGTGGGAACCTATTATATAGCAGAGGGAGCACAACTTGGTGCTCTGTGATGACCTAGATAGGTGAGATGAGGTGGAGGTAGGAGGGAGGTCCAAGAGGGAGACTATGTATGTATACATATAGCTGATTCTCATCATTGTACAGCAGAAATTAACACAACACTGTAAAGTAATTGCACTCTAATTCAAAAAAAAAAAAAAAAAGAAGAAGAAGAAACCAACCTAGATAATAATCAAATTATTTGGAGAGAGGTTTTTTAACTGATACAAGCAGGAGTTTCTTTTCCATCTTTAATACTTGTCCCCTTTTACAAGTAAACTCAAGGAGACTAATGGACTATGTTTTCTCACTCCCTTGGTATGGCTCTGACTACCTCTGTTATTCCCTGTGACTGACCTTCTTTCAGTTGCATGTTTTTGGTTCCTTTGGCAGATTCCTCACTAAATCTGATACCTGCTTTTGCATACCCAGAGACTCTGTCTGATAATCTCAACATAACTGTATATAATGGGTAAGGCAAGACAGACCTTAAAATGTGGACTGGGTGTTTATGGACATCTACAAGGGCCTTCCAGGTAGAAGGAACTGTGGAACCACTGGCTGAAAATCAGTAAATAATGAGTGTTCAAAAGAAAGTTTTGGAGATTCTGCCACTTGCTGAGTATAAGTATTGCAAGTATGCACTCTGAAATTGGGGACATAACCACAAGACAGGCTTGGGGATGCACTGGACCCACTGTGAGGCAAATCTGAGCTAAAACTCCATCAATTACCTAATCTCCTTAAAGTTCTTTTCTAACTGAAGGGCTACAGTGGCATTTTGTGTCTCCTGAATTGCAGTTTAGAGTCAGTGTCTAGTAGTCCAGGAGTATTCTGATTATTTCCTTTTCTAAATAGGATACTCTGATAAAAAGTCATAGATCCTATTGAAGAACACTGAAACAAAGATCAGCAGTATCCATTTTGGGTGGTACACTGGGATCCTCCACAAGGGAATCTGATCGCCCCTTTTTCAAGTTCTAGACTAGGCTAGGTACGTGCTAAGTATTCAGGCCATAAGGGAAGTGAACTTCAAAGATTCTAGTACCTTAAATTCAGGGCAAGGAGATTAAGGTCCATTCTGTAGACAACTGGGAATTCTGGGAATTGTATACTGCACATCGCTAAGCAAGGAAATTCCATCATTAGGATTATGGGATATTTTCCCAAAACCATCTGAAAACATTAGAGAAATAATCAGTATAAACAATAAGACTAATTAGGAAGCTATGACAACACCCTCATATGCGATGAAGATAGTGGTAATAAAAAAGGAAATTAGACTTGAAGAAGGAATGTGAAAGACTTAGAATTCTTGGCTGGACATAATTGGATATATGTGATGGAGGGAAGTTAAAGTAGGTTTTAAGTAAGCCTGGATATTAGATGATTTCTAGAAATGTTTAATAAAGCCAATGCCTATAATATAATAGAAATTGCAGAGTAGTTCCAAGTTAGAAGGTATTACTTTTTAAATGAGTTGTGGTTAAATTAAGGTACTAGACATCTGTATGGAAATGTTCATCATTCAGTTAGAAATGTTGATCTTGATTTGAAGGAAGGAATAAGCACTTGGGCTTTTGCAATAAAAATTAGCAACATGGACTTGGGGGTTGAGATGAATAAATTACCAAAGGGGAGACTCAAGGATGAAGAAGTGTGAGAGAAGCTAATAATCTTTGTAGTTTCCATAGAATAACTCAGGAAGAACCTAAATTTGACAAGTTAAATATATGTAGTAAAGTGATGATGAATAAAATAAACTTGGGAATTTATGCTGCCACTATAAAATTCAGGGAATAAAAAAGAAGTTATACACCTAGAAAAAGACTGAGTGAATATTTTGTTTGATACATGCAAGTAAGTCTTCAGTAGATTGATAGTTTCTAAAGGAGGATCTAGTAGATAATGCTACTAGAAATGCTAAACAAGGTGACAATATAGAATGTTTCCTAAGGTGATAATGGAAAAGGTCAGGATGGAGAATATAGGTTAAGGGGAAATTTGGAAAATGAAACCAATATCTCTCTTTGACTGAGAAGGAAAAAAATAAAGAATTGTCACACAAGTGTATGTTCCTCAGTTCTTTGTCTGGTCACAACAAAGATTTGGAGTGATGGACATTAAAGACCCCTCAGCGTGTCACAGCTCTCAGGTCTTGGATAGACCGTGTTATAGCTCTCAGGTCTCAAATGGACCATGTTATAGCTCTTAAACAAATCAGTGTTACAGCTCAGTGTTACAGCTCTATTCTATTTAGAAGATAGCAGGAAAATCCGTCTTCAAGGCATGAGTGCACGTCGATCCAAAGACATGAGGAAAGCGCCCCAGTGCGCAAGAGAGAGTGAGAGAGAGCTAGCTTTGGCTCCTCTATTTATATGTTTATCTCTCCCTGGGTCTGTCCTATGTAAAATGGGCCAGCCAGAGTGTTGTTTGTNAAGGCATGAGGGCACGTCGATCCAAAGACATGAGGAAAGCGCCCCAGTGCGCAAGAGAGAGTGAGAGAGAGCTAGCTTTGGCTCCTCTATTTATATGTTTATCTCTCCCTGGGTCTGTCCTATGTAAAATGGGCCAGCCAGAGTGTTGTTTGTTTTACCTGAGGTCCTCACTCCGGTCCTTGGGCCTTCTTTTGTTCTATTTTCACAGGCTTTTCCCTTCCTTGTCTTTCAGCCGCCACCATTTTGGATTTCTTTTCCCTATTCTACCTACCTAACAGAATGAATCAAGATACAGAGCAAATATTCATTGGAGGGTAAACACATTGAAGGATTTTATTTAAGAAAGTCTCGATTCCGAAGAAATACGAGACCACTATTGCAGAATAAGTGAGGAGTTCAACTGGGGCATAAATTGTGTAGAAGTGGTTGGGGTTTGAATCAAGGTGATGTGGCTCCTCTGGTGCACCTGTAAGCGTCTTAAGCACCATTTTATTCATATTACTTCTCCTCTCATTGTCCTGGTGGTTTTGGCATGTATAAAAGGGATATCCCCAATGTATTTGAAAGAAAGATTGGACATCACAATCAGGAGCTGCTAATGCTGTGTGTCAGGAAAAGGACATGAGGGAAGATATAATTAGAAGCAAAAGACAATTTCAGATGATATTCCTATAAGTTTAATGAAGCAGAGAGCAATGAGTAATACCCTCTAATAATTGACACTATAGCAACAGGTAAAAAGAAAATGAATCCATTTCATAAATAAGAAAGAATAGGGCCTTACATTAATAATTTTTATTTTACATTGTTTTTAGTTTATAAAGATGAAATAATATTTATTATATATGTGACTATACTAATGAATTGATAAAAATATGAAAGAATAAGATGAACAAAGACTTCAAATTAACAAATCATTTACATTCAATAAAGTAGTGATCAGACAGTCTGAAAGAGTTTTTGTACTGAGCAAAGCTTATCAGCCTGAAGCTGCTACACTTGGCTCTATTGCCTAGGTCTGCTATTTTAAACACCTAAATAATCATTTACAGTATATTAATAAATTAAGAATTCATCGAGGTTTTAAGTTTTAGGCAGAGTGCATGTAATGTTGGATGCTGTGAGACCAAGCAATAGCATAGCAAGAATGAATGAGGACATTTCTTATATTTCTGGTTTAGTATTAATATCTCTGGGCTGCTTATATCTACAATGTGTTCTATAGGGCTTGGCTTATTTACCCCACCCCAGGGGACACAATTCAAGTGAAATTAGGATACATTTTTCCATTACATTTTTATTTTCTGTCCTTTCATCTGAAGCCTAAGGAACATGCCATTATAAGTAGAAAGAGGTAAAGAGACAATTAATCATGGCTTTTAAGTGTTACAGAGAAAGAATCTGCAATATCTTTTTTCTTTATATTCAATATAAGCAAAATACAGCAAGTAATGATGTGGGATGCAATAAAGATTTTATTATCATTTTATTGGGATGAACATCCTATCTTATTCGTATTTCTACCTATATAGTTCATTTATTCTAAACTTTTAGTAATAACGTTAATGGCTTTCCACACTTCTTCACACTCCTGTACTATTTTATGCTTCATGCATATGTTTTTCTATATTGGCAAAATATAACAGTCCAAGGATAAACAAACAGAACCCAAGATATTATTAAGTTACATAATGATAAATTACTAGGTGCACTGTTTATTATACTTAATCAGTAAATGAAATCTTAATTCACTGTTGACTTTCATTTTTTTTTTTCCTGCTCTGCTTTGAGAAATACCAGTTCATTAAGACCAACCATAATTGAAAATATAACTTTAATAAGCCCCAGCTTTTTGCACTCTATCTGGCACTTTATACTTTGTTTTATCTAATACTTAACACCATTACTTGAAGTTGTGAGTTATTTCTAAAGACCCTGATGCTGGGAAAGATTGAGGGCAGGAGGAGAGGGGGACGACAGAGGATGAGATGGCTGGATGGCATCACCAACTCACTGGACATGGATTTGGGTAGACTCCGGGAGTTGGTGAAGGACAGGGAGGCCTGGAGTGCTGCGATTCATGAGGTGGCAAAGAGTCGGACATGACTGAGTGACTGAACTGAACTGACTGATGTGTAACCATCAAGTGTGAGCACCTTAAAAAGTGAGCAGCCTCACTTTCTCAACTAGGAAACAGAAATATCAAACCCTTCTCTCATCTATTTTTTTTAATTGGAGAATAATTGCTTTACAATATTGTGTTGACTTCTGCCATACAATAACATGAATCCGTTGCAAGTACACATATGTCCTCTCCTTCCTGAACCTCCCTCCCATCCCCCAGCCCTCTAGGCAGTCACACAGCACTGGGCTGAGGCTCTCTGTGCCCATACAGTAGCTTTCCACTGGCTACCTATTTTACATATGATAGTGTATGTCTGTCCATGCTACTCTCTCAATTCATGCCATCCTCTCATTCCCCTGCTGTGTCCAAAGTCTGTTCTCTATGTCTGTGACTCTATTCCTGCCCTGACAAATGAACGGATAAAGAAGTTGTGGTACATTATATACAATAAGCTATCACTTAGCCATAAAAAGGAACACATTTGAGTCAGAGTGAAATGGATAAAACCAGAGCCTGTTATACAAAGTGAAGTAAGTCAGAAAAAGAAAAACAAATTTCACATATTAATACATATATATGGAAGATATAAAAATGGTATTGATAAACCTCAATTTTTTAAAAAAAATTTCTAGATATAAAAACACTTTGAAAGAAATGTACTTAACATTAAAATCATAGTATTATTATTTACAATTATAGTTCAGAAAAGATTTTATTTACTTTAATCAACCTGACCAGTAATACCTATCATTTTTAGGTAAACAGATCATGAAATACTTCTCAAATAAGAAAAAAAGTAAATTATTTTAATATAATTCAATCATAAATAATTTAGTTATTATAAATGAAACATTAAAAAAAGGTATATTTGACTGGAAAAAAAATCTCTGATCCCTTAAGTATTCAATATCATCAGAAATCTAAATAAAGGCAATTTATAAGAAGACCAAGTTTCTATCACTGTAGAGCTTCATAAACTGATATAAATTTCTGTTTCCATTTTGATGACAATATCATACAAAGGGAATTTCCATTTTCATGTGCACAAATGTTTAGGGAAGAAAGCATGTGCTTAAACATAATTTCATCATGAGCTAAGGTTTTTGTTTTCAAATAATGAAAACAAATACATATGAAAAATATTTGCTATTTTTAACTATTTCCAAGACATCTAATTATATTTCTGTTTTTATGTTTTTTAGGTTTCTAATTATTCTTAGGTTTTATTTCTTAAAGCACCCAAACTCTAATCTGGATTAAGTATCATATTTGAACAAGCAAAAATATTCTGTAGTGAAGTCATTGCTTACTCCTCAATTTTACATGACAGATAACATAAAAAGACATGATAGTCATTGCTTGTTTTCTCATGTTACAAGAGATTTTCTGTATTCTGCTCTGTTACTATAATGCTGCTGCTAAGTCACTTCAGTCATGTCCAATTCTGTGCGACCTCATAGATGGCAGCCCACCAGGCTCCCCTGTCCCTGGGATTCTCCAGGCAAGAACACTGGAGTGATTTGCCATTTCCTTCTCCACTGCATGAAAGTGAAAAGTGAAAGTGAAGTCGCTCAGTCATGCCAGACCCTCAGCCACCCCATGGACTGCAGTCTTTCAAGCTCCTCCATCCAGGGGATTTTCCAGGCAAGAGCACTGGAGTGGGGTGCCATTGCCTTCTCTGGTTAATATAACAGGTATGTGTAAACTTTGAATATGAACTCTTTCAGATTCTGCCATTTTTATCTGTTAAACTAAAAAGACTATTTTGGACTATTAAATGTTAAAATCTCTTGAGGGTTAATTTTGGAAAGGCTACTAGGATATCATTATAAGCTTGGTCTGAATTTGTAATGGAAGCAAAGAAGGAAGTGAGAATTTCTATGGCAGTTTCTCATCTTCTGTTTCACTTTGCTAAAGTGAACTATAGGGGAACTGATGATGCTTTCCAAATTTGTGCTTGGTATTGCTGGTTGAATCGTTTATCCCTCAAAAGCCCCCCTGTATTTATTCATTACCCAGACATTCAGCAACCATTTACTAAAAGCACAACAGCTAGCCAGCACTATGCTAGATATTGTAGGTACAAAGGCAAATACTTAGCACATACTATTGTCTAGGACCTAACATTGTATTATATGTGGAAACAAAAATGTGACTAAAGAGATAAACTTTGATATAAGTGCATGGTAAAGTTGGAGTATTAAGGATTGGTTACCAATAATAATTTTATGACAGTTAAGAGTTTCCCAATAATTTTGCATACATTTTATCATGAAAATTAAAGACAGTTTTCAAAACAGATTTTAAAAAATTGCTGGGCATGTGATCATTTAAAATAGAAAAGCTAGTTACCATTGTAAGAGATTTAAGGTGTATCTATTTCTATCTGTCTCAAGAAGTAAAAACCAAAGAAACAGAATAATCTAATGAATGTCATAAGTAGGTTGAAAGGAAGAAAGAGCTCTTTACTATGAAGACTATTGAAGTGAATTGAAGTTGCTCTGTCGTCTCCGTCTCTTTGCGACCCCATGGGGTGTCAGAAAATAGAGACTCATAGTATATCCATCAGGCTTCCCAGATGGCTCAGAGGGGTTAAAGCATCTGCCTGCAATGTGGGAGACCTGGGTTTCATCCCTGGGTCAGAAGGTCCCCTGGAGAAGGAAATGGCAACCCACTCCAATATTATTGCCTGGAGAATCCCATAGACAGAAGAGCCTGGTGGGCTACAGTCCACAGGGTCGCAAAGATTCAGACACAACTGAGTGACTTCACCCAGAACTCAGTATATACATCAGGGGATGACACTAGGTTATACATTACAAAACTAATGTGTAGATTTTGCTAACAAGATTTTGATTAACATATATACATGTCTTTGTAAGATGACCTATAACATGGAATGAAGTGAAAAGAAAACCTGAACAAACACACATGTGTATTAAGGAAAATGTTTCCTTCGTATGTTGGTTTATTTAATCGATCATTTGGTCAATCAACAAATATTCATTTGGCACCCATCACAAAAGCGCAAGGCACTGTGCTGCCTATTTTAGGAAACAAAAAAGTAAATCAGGTAGTGCTTTTGACACCTTCTGAGGGATAAACCCCTCAACCAACAAATACCAGGCACAAATTTGGATGGACATCATTGGCTCCCATAGTTCACTTTAGCAAAAGATGCAACAGAAGTCTTCTAGGTAATATGAAAAAAAAAAAAAAACAAACTAGGAAATGGCAAAGGCTGTAAAAGAGAGAGAGATAAATTACTACAGTATCTCAAAAAGAGGGGCTTAGTTCTAACCTATGTAAGGAGAGGGCGGACTTCACGGAAGTGAGTTTTGAGTGGCCTTACAAAAATAATAGTGATATAGTAAAGGACAGGGAAGCCTTGCATGCTGCAGTTCATAGGGTTTCAAAGAGTGAGACACGACTGAGAGACTGAACAACAACAAAGAAAGATAATAAAAGTGCATATTCAGAAAGGGAGCAGAAGGTATTTTAGTGGAGAAAATGAAGTGGTGATTATAGGTAATATGCTTGAAAAACAAAAGTTACTATTTCCTGAAACCTCAAAACATTCTTAAAATATGAGGTAAGGATTATTTGGGTCTATGGACAGAGAGAGTGATCAAATGAATAATTATAGAAAAGATGGCCAATATTTTAGCTAATTTTATAACAGAACTATAACATAACAGAACTATATTTCAAGAAATATTATAATACTAGGGAAGAACAAGTTAGGTTTGTTCTTTTTAATGTTATTAATTCAAAGTCTTTTTAAGTTAGCTGGTTAGATAATGCCAAAGTAAAAAGTGTTAACTAGTGTGATTTGAACTTTACTTCCTCTCATTTGATGTTATCATGCTTTATTTTTCAGTCAAGAGCTACTTTGAAAGGCATTTGAGATCAAGGTACATCTGAGAGTCTAAATGAGACAAATTAATAACACAATTTTTCTTTTTAAATGTTTCATATATGTCCTTAGAAATGTTATTTTAAAATATATTTTAAAAGTTTCAGTCTGACAATTTGACACCAAAATACCCGTTAACCTTCAGTAATTTAAAGGTAATTTTTCTGAATGCAAACTGTGGTTTATTTGCTCTGGTACTGTTAAGAATATAACTCCCATAGAGTACCACACATATATGCACTTTTTTTCAAGTGTCTAATATAAGATAAAGTGATTGAATTTTTATGGACATTTAAAGTAATAGCAATGCAAATTTTCAGATTTTTTTAGACGTGTATTTAATTACAGTTATAGAAAAATGCTTAAAAATAGGTACTATCATAAATGTGTACAACTTCCTAATACATAACATGCAATGTATATAGTACCTAAATGGAAAGGGCAAGAGACAATGAAAGACATAGTCTCTGACCATTTGTGGAGAAAAAGAATTAGAAAGCATCCAGCCCAGTGTTTTACAAACTGTGATATGTTAAATGAACTAAAATAGAAATTTTAAAATGTCTAATGTTCATGTATTATTTTAAAACATAAAATATAACTTAAACCTTTAATATATATTATTTTATTGCATATATTTAAATAAATTGACATAATCAAAATCTTAGAAATTTATTATGATAGTAGTATGTATATATTGCAAAAATAGTATTATAAAATATGAAAGAATGAAGTTTGGGAGACATTTATTACTCATACAGAGATGCGTGCATGTGTGCAAAGTTTTTGTCCAATTCTTTGCAACCCTATGGGCTGTAACACACCAGGCTCCTCTGTCCATGGAATTTTCCAGGCAAGAATACTGGAGTGGGTTGCCATTTCTTACTCCAGGAGATTTCCCCAAACTAGGGATCAAACCAGCATCTCTTATGTCTCTTATTGGCAAGATAGGTTCTTTACCACTAACTAGGGCCACTTGAGAATGCCTAATGTAGAGATGCTGGAAACTAAATAAATAGAGACTCATTTGTGTTTGAAAAGTGCTAAGCATTTGTTAAGTAACTGGGAATTTTTTTCTAATACTACAGAATCTAGTCATTCATCTTTTATATCAAACAACCAATTCAAAATGCATGAATTGGAGAGCAAATTTAAATTGTCTTTTGAACTACCTGTGTCTGGGATACTGATCATTGATAGCTACTGAAACCATGGGGTTTTTTTTAGTAGATTATTCTCAGCTTAAAAGGTAGCAGCATAACCTAGATTTTATGAATGAATAAAGAAATGTTAGGTTTATCTCAGATTCTTTGAAACAAGGAAGATCATTCAAGTTTTTAATGGGAATACTCAAGAAAGAATGAGGACTTGTTTCCTCTGATGTCTGACTAGGGGGCTTATCACCACGAGAGGTACGACGTTTACTAGCAGAGTGAATATTCCATGAAGTCAAGGGCGGCATCTTTATTCTGCATTTAACCCAGTTCCTAGAATATAGTCAGTTTCTAATAAATAACTTATAACTTAATAGATGGAATCTTATAAGTATAAAATATGTCTACAATTAGAATACTCTAAGAGTTGATTAGGCTCCACTGAGAAGGAAAGATCTCCACAACAGGAGGACTTCTCATGGTTGGATGCCATTGAGGGGATCCAAGCACTTGACAGACATTTATACAGGGTGCCTCTGGTCCCTTTCAGCTATGAGATTAATGGTTGTTTTCCTATGAAAACACAGGATATGCTAAAGTATATTACATCTTACAAATCATAAAGGCACCATTTACTAATTTATTATATCTGTAGATTAAACTGTAGTTTTGTAACTTGAAAGAATTAAGTGCTTCTAAAGCATGGTTTCCATATTCTGCTGGTAGCACATTAGCAGCTTCTTAGTAAAGCATCATAAGCCATTGCATTATTGTTATATTCACTTTATAGGTAGCAAAATCAAGGCAGAAAGGAACTGCAAAAGCTTTTACTTCTCAGTCTTAGTCATAACGATTTCCAGGATCTCACAGTATATTCCTCAGAGTACAAATATTATAAATGAATTTTCTGCCAATTCTACTGAGTATACAAACTCATTTTTTAGTAGCCACAGGAGAAAAATTGATCATCTACTCAAATGATGTTTAGTAGAATGGAAAAAACTCTAAAGAAATCAGTTATTGCCCTTCATCTCTGCTTAGAAGAAAATCTTTCATAGTATGGAGAATGGCTAGATAAGAAGTCACTTTTTATCCCATTACCTCTATGCATATATGTACCCAAAGACCTGGGTTACTGAATTTATAAGTGAAAATATTTGAAATATTTACAATTTATATTAATACTCAAAAGCTATGGTAGAAAGATGAACAATTCCATAACTAAAATATTTTATTTTGGAACTCAGATTCATTTACTTCAATGCCCTATTGACTGATGCAATTTTAGATTATAACAGGAAGAACAAAGTGCACTCTGTCTAAAGAAGTAATAAGTAAAGAACATTCTGAAACAGAAGCCCTGGAGACAAGAGGAAACCTAGGCAAAGGTTTCTGTGTCTGTGTGAAAGTAGCCATAAGTAAAATGAACCAGTGTGCTGAAATGTAATTCTGTAATTCCCAGGACAACATATTGGGGAACTAAGTTTGCAAGCAAGATATTTGTAACACATGTTGGTGTGATTTTCCAGAAAACCCAGATCAGTCCCAAGAGAACTTTTTTATGGTGTAGCCATGAAATAATGTAAGGTTATTAAATTATGAGGCTATAACTTTTCTTTAATCACTGGTATTCTGAATATCAACCAGAAACAAAACAATTTTGGACCTGTCTATAGATAGGTCAGTTTTTCCCTTCCACCACTGCTATTTTATTTACTCTTCCTGTTTTTAAATATAGTTGTAAACAATCTCTGTACCAACTTATCCCAGTACAAGCAGACCAGATTCAGAGAATAATAACTCACTGAAATTGAGGCAGTTACAGTCGCATTTGCACTCTCCGAAGCTGGCAGTTTCATTCTCTAGAGACAGGTGCATTTATCACATTCACAACCATAGTAAAATGAAATCATCAACTAAAGGGACTCTGGCTCACTCATTCTCCTCCAGGGGAGCCCCCAAATATTGCAATATATAAGCAGAGGATCTTCAGGCTCTATTTTCTTGAGAGAAAGCAGAAATTCCAGGGAAGCTGATGGACAGTTTCTAAAGACGTTTCATAATATGGTCAGATGTGAGAATTATATGAGTCTTTTAAGGCTGCATTAATATGGTTATGAATGGATATATTAACATCTTGGTGGTAGAGGGTAAGAGAGTAGAATAACATAAAGCCATGGAAAATTTTTACATTTCAACTGTGTTCTCACTTGGTGTGTACCTCTTGCCAAGTTTTAATCTCCATGTGCACTTTTTTCCCTACCAAAACTAAAACTAAAATCTTTTTTGTTGTTTTAACACTTATAAACTCAAGCCTATGCATCTCATGTTTTTGTTTTCACATACAATACACACACGGTCCTCATAAATTTCTTTTGTATGAACCTTAAATAGTTTGCCTTCATTGGACAAGTAATTAAATTAATTACAACTTAAAATGGTACTAAACTTAGTCATCTTCTTCTAAGTCCTGTTGTTTACTTAACTGTATTCTTAATCTCATGGGAAAAATAAATAAGCTTTTATAGTACATTTTGCTTCTCTCTCTTTAATGTTTCCTTTTCACAAACAGGAAATATTGTACTTTGTCACAAAATTTCTTTGGCTTAGTGCAAGAATGTTCAAGATATTTTGCCTAGTAATCCTCAATTATTTTCCAAAACTTCAATAATTAAAAACTGCAAGATTAAAAATTTACTATTTCTAAGCACTATTTTGGGGAAGGAAATGGCAACCCACTCCAGTGTTCTTGCTTGGAGAATCCCAGGGAGCCTGGTGGGCTGTCGTCTATGGGAGGTCGCACAGAGTTGGACATGACTGAAGTGACTCAGCAGCAGCAAGCACTATTTAAACCCACTGTTTACACAAAATGCTTATAAACAGTTTTTGAAGGTAAATTGACGTGAATACACTATGGACAAACTTGACCATTTCGCCTTCATTAGATGAATACTGAAAACTATGTCATTGATGAATTACATTGTGGATGTAACTAAACCATAATATGTAAAGCACTGTCGACCTTCTTCCCAAAGAATCATGAAAATGCATATTCTCTACATAACGTGACTTAATAAGCATTTTTATCCCTATATGCACATTTTAGAGTATTTTGTTATGGATAACATTGTGGAAATGTGATATCTGTGAATGATGATATCCCAAATATGTCAGAGTAAACCTGGGATACTTTCAACTAAGAATCTCTCTACTTTGTAGTCCCTAGTTGGTGCCAACTAATGTTTAGACATTGAAAACACTGTATAAAAATAAATGGGAACATCAAGAGTAGTACACTGCTTGAGCAAACAAAAAAGGCAAACTTCTTCTATTAAGGATTTTCTAAACATCAACCCTGAATGCAACAGACTATTCAGTTCATTTCAGTTGCTCAGTCGTGTCTGACTCTTTGAGACCCCATGAATCACAGCACACCAGGCCTCCCTGTCCATCACCATCTCCTGGAGTTCACTCAGACTCACGTCCATCGAGTCTGTGATGCCATCCAGCCATCTCATCCTCGGTCGTCCCCTTCTCCTCCTGCCCCCAATCCCTCTCAGCATCAGAGTCTTTTCCAGTGAGTCAACTCTTCACATGAGGTGGCCAAAGTACTGGAGTTTCAGCTTTAGCATCATTCCTTCCAAAGAAATCCCAGGGTTGATCTCCTTCAGAATGGACTGGTTGGATCTCCTTGCAGTCCAAGGGACTCTCAAGAGTCTTCTCCAACACCACAGTTCAAAAGCATCAATTCTTCAGCACTCAGCCCTCTTCACAGTCCAACTCTCACATCCATTACATGACCACTGGAAAAACTATAGCCTTGACTAGACGGACCTTAGTAGGCAAAGTAATGTCTCTGCTTTTGAATATACCCTGAACACAACAGACTGTACAAAGCACAAAATCTCACTACCAAGCAAACGTCACTGAGTTTGAAAATAAGATATTTGTGGCTTATACTAAAGTCACTGAAGTTTTACAGATAAAGAGAAAGAATTGCTTTCTAGATTTCAATGGTGCTTATCAAAATGGGAGAGGGCAGTGAGTATACAATGGAATGTAAAAATATTAGCTCTTTGGGCTCCCCAAACACATATCAACATATCAGGAATGGCTGTTTATTGGTTATTGGAACACTTCTGCTCAAGCTAACACAGTTCCTCTAAAATGTACCAGGTATTATTATAAATGCACAGGTGTCACATGAAACTGTTTGAGCACTGATAAGGATCAAGGGATGAATGCTATTCAGAGCCTTCAACAAGCATCATATGCAAATGTGGCTTTTTATTTTGCATGTTGAAGTTATCTCTATGAACTTTCACAAACTTGTATTTTTCCCTCTCCATGGAAACCTCTCAGTTATCTCCCTAATAATGTTCCTGATAGTGGAAAATATTCCAGGTGGTTCTTGGAAATACTTTGCATTCCAGTCCCCTATAGTGAAAAGGACATCTTTTGGGGGTGTTAGTTCTACAAGTTCTTGTAGGTCTTCATAGAATTGTTCAACTTCATCTTCTTCATTGTTACTGGTCAGAGAATAGACTTGGATTACCGAGATATTGAATGGTTTGCCTTGGAAACAAATAGAGATGATTCTGTTGTTTTTGAGATTGCATCCAAGTACTGCATTTNATAGCCTTGACTAGACGGACCTTAGTAGGCAAAGTAATGTCTCTGCTTTTGAATATACCCTGAACACAACAGACTGTACAAAGCACAAAATCTCACTACCAAGCAAACGTCACTGAGTTTGAAAATAAGATATTTGTGGCTTATATTAAAGTCACTGAAGTTTTACAGATAAAGAGAAAGAATTGCTCTCTAGATTTCAATGGTGCTTATCAAAATGGGAGAGGGCAGTGAGTATACAATGGAATGTAAAAATATTAGCTCTTTGGGCTCCCCAAACACATATCAACATATCAGGAATGGCTGTTTATTGGTTATTGGAACACTTCTGCTCAAGCTAACACAGTTCCTCTAAAATGTACCAGGTATTATTATAAATGCACAGGTGTCACATGAAACTGTTTGAGCACTGATAAGGATCAAGGGATGAATGCTATTCAGAGCCTTCAACAAGCATCATATGCAAATGTGGCTTTTTATTTTGCATGTTGAAGTTATCTCTATGAACTTTCACAAACTTGTATTTTTCCCTCTCCATGGAAACCTCTCAGTTATCTCCCTAATAATGTTCCTGATAGTGGAAAATATTCCAGGTGGTTCTTGGAAATACTTTGCATTCCAGTCCCCTATAGTGAAAAGGACATCTTTTGGGGGTGTTAGTTCTACAAGTTCTTGTAGGTCTTCATAGAATTGTTCAACTTCATCTTCTTCATTGTTACTGGTCAGAGAATAGACTTGGATTACCGAGATATTGAATGGTTTGCCTTGGAAACAAATAGAGATGATTCTGTTGTTTTTGAGATTGCATCCAAGTACTGCATTTTGGACTCTTTTGTTGACTATGATGGCTACTTCATTTCTTCTAGGGATTCCTGCCTACAGTAGTAGATATAAGGGTCATCCGAGTTAAATTCACCCATTTCAATCCATCTTAATTCACTGATTCCTAGAATGTTGACGTTCACTCTTGCCATCTCCTGTTTGACCACTTTCAATTTGCCTTGATTCATGGACCTAACATTCCAGATTCCTAAGTTATATTGTTCTTTACAGCATTGAACCTTGCTTCTATCACCAGTCACATCCACAACTGGGTTTGTTTTTGCTTTGGCTCCATTCCTTTATTATTTCTGGAGGTATTTCTCCACTGATCTCTAGTAGCATATTGAGCACTTACCGACCTGGGAGTTCCCTTTTAAGTATCCTATTATTTTGCCTTTTTATAGTGTTCATGGGGTTCTCAAGGCAAGAATACTGAAGTGGTTTGCCATTCTCTTCTCCAGTGGACCACATTCTGTCCGATCTCTTCACCATGACCCATCTGTCTACAGTGGCCCCACACAACATGGCTTAGTTTCATTGAGTTAGACAAGGCTGTGGTCCATGTGAACAGATTGGCTAGCTGTCCTCTGATTGTGGTTTCAGTCTCTCTGCCCTCTGATGCCTTCTCTNTCTCTTCACCATGACCCATCTGTCTACAGTGGCCCCACACAACATGGCTTAGTTTCATTGAGTTAGACAAGGCTGTGGTCCATGTGAACAGATTGGCTAGCTGTCCTCTGATTGTGGTTTCAGTCTCTCTGCCCTCTGATGCCTTCTCTCAGTGCCTACCAACTTACTTAGGTTTCTCTTACCTTGGATGTGGGGTATCTCTTCACAGATGCTCCAGTAAAGCACAGCCACTGCTCCTTACCTTGAACATGAGGTAGCTCCTAAGCACCACCGCCCCTGACCTGGGGCACAGGTGTGAGGTAGCTCTTCCCGCGCTTATGCGGTGTTATAGCCGCCACAATTGTGCGCCCTCACAGCCGCAGTTGGATCATCAAAAAAAGCAAGAGGGTTCCAGAAAAACATCTATTTCTGCTTTTCTGACTATGCCAAAGGCTTTAACTGTGTGGATCACAATAAACTGGAAAATTCTGAAAGTGATGGGAATACCAGACCACCTGACCTGCCTCTTGAGNTCTTTTCTGATCTGGATTCCTTTTATTTCTTTTTCTTCTCTGATTGCTGTAGCTAGGACTTCCAGAATTGTTTAATAATAGTGGTGAAAGCGAACAACCTTGTCTTGTTCCTGATCTTAGGGGGAATGCTTTCAGTTTTTCGTCATTGAGAATAATGTTTGCTGTAGGTTTATCGTATATGGTCTTTACTTGTTGAGGTAGGTTCCTTCTGTGCCCATTATTTTGAGAGTTTTAATCATAAATGAGGTGCTGGATTTTGTCAAAGGCTTTTTCAGCATCTATAGAGATTATCATATGGTTTTTATCTTTCAGTTTGTTGATACAGTGTATCACATTGTTTGATTTACATATATTGAAGAGTCCTTGCATTCCTGGAGTAAACCCAACTTGACCATGATGTATGAGCTTTTTGATGTGATGTGATGAAAAGAAACTATCCTCAGTTCTTTTCATTCTTTTTACTTTATTCTGTGCTTCAGAAGTTATTTCCACCATTTTATCTTCCACCTCACTGATTTATTCTTCTGCTTCAGATATTCTGCTTTTGATTCCTTCTAGAGTATTTTTAATTTCAGTAATTGTGTTGTTTATATGTTTATTCTTTAATTCTTCTAGATCTTTAATTGATTCNTTTCCACCATTTTATCTTCCACCTCACTGATTTATTCTTCTGCTTCAGATATTCTGCTTTTGATTCCTTCTAGAGTATTTTTAATTTCAGTAATTGTGTTGTTTATATGTTTATTCTTTAATTCTTCTAGATCTTTAATTGATTCTTGCATTTTTCTCCATTTTGTTTTCTAGGGTTTTGATCATTTTTACTATCATTATTCTGAATTCTTTTTCAGGTAGTTTGGCTATTTCCTCTTCATTTATTTGGACTTCTTTGTTTCTAGTTTGTTCCTTCATTTGTGTAGTATTTCTCTGCCATTTCATTATTATTTTTTTAACTTACTGTATTTGAGGTCTCCTTTTCCCGGGCTTCAGTGTTGAATTCTTTCTTCCTTTTGGTTTCTGCCCCGCTAAGATTGATCCAGTGGTTTGTGTAAGCTTTGTATAGGGTGAGATTTGTGCTGAGTTTTTGTTTTTCCTCTGATGGGTAAGGCTGAGTGAGGTGGTAATCCTTTCTGCTGATGACTGGGTTAGTATTTTTCTTTTGTTTGTTGTTTAGAAGAGGCATCCTGCACAGGGTGCTTCTGGTGGTTGGGTGATGCCAGGTCTTGTATTCAAGTGGTTTCCTTTGTGTGAGTTTTCACTATTTGATATAAACTGTGGAAAATTCTGAGAGAGAGAGGAATACCAGACCACCTGACCTGCTTCTTGAGAAATCTGTATGCAGGCCAGGAAGCAACAGTTAGAACTGNAACTATCTCCAAATGTTAATTCACTCATATAGAACAAAACTTGTCATACTTGGTTAATAAATGAAAATACTGTATGTAACATTACTGTTTTAAATTTAAATAAAACTATGTGAAGTTACTATTTAAAATGGTGTTTTGTAAAGCACACACACAAAAACTCCCTTGCTAAAAATATTTAGTCATACAGAAAGATGACCAGAATTTTAAATAACGCCGAAAATGAAGTAAGAAATCACTGTTGCCAACATTCATTGGAAATTCTCCTAACTCTAATGTTTTTATATATGTTTAAATTTGATGTCTTCTAGGTGATAGGTATGGGCTCATTAAGGGGTTTAAAGAACTACAACACTTACTTCCTATCTCTAAAAATATATAAGACATTTGGAGGTATAAACTGCAAAACTCCAAAGCTTTCAGTTCATTGATAGGATAGTATACTCAGACTCTACAGATTGAAGAGATAGGGTTGGACAAAGAAGATTTTACAGAGAAATTGAGACTAAGATTTTATCAAGAAACTGAGTTGGGCCTTGAAGGAAGGGTAGTATTGACTATGTTTTTGTTCAGGTGAACCAAGAAGAGGAGAGAGATCACAACTGAGGATACAGGAATAGATCTTGTACATTCAAAGCTATTGAAGTTACCGAAAATCTGTTTTAGGTTGAAAAGAAACAAAGATTTCTTCTTATATGAAGTTTGTTAACAGTGAGCATATTGTAATTTGATGGTGCTTCTGTGGAATGATGTAATTGTATGAGTGTATGCTCAGTCATGTCCAACTGTTTGTGACATCATGGACTGTAGCNGGATTGGGGGCAGGAGGAGAAGGGGACGACTGAGGATGAGATGGTTGGATGGCATCATGGACTCGATGGACGTGAGTTTGAGTGAAATCCGGGAGTTGGTGACGGACAGGGAGGCCTGGCGTGCCGCGATTCATGGGGTCGCAAAGAGTCAGACACAACTGAGCAACTGTACTGATCTGAACTGAGAACAAATGAAATGACTGAAAATTTTATCTATACGATTATATTTATTTTCACACTCCCCAAACACATATGCCCAAATGCCATTCACAAATTTTAGATATGTATTAAAGAAAGGGAGAGGAAATGTTTGTGTTAGGCATACTGCGTGGAAAAACTATATGCAAAAACAGCATGTACAAGAACTCATTCTGCAACACAACCACAAATGTTTGTACACTGGAAAGAAAGAAATGTGTAATAAATAACAAATATGCAGAGTTTAAACTATACAGCAAAGGAAACATGTGATGATTTTTGTCTTATTAGCAAAAATTATCTAAGTGTCATCTAACTTTTTTCCTTGAAACTAGCAGACTAAGAGATAGTGAATAATTTAAACTGTGCTAGTCAATAGTCTACCACATAAGACAATTAACAATTGATGTCAAAAGAGAGCATCATATAGCTGAAAAAGCACCTGCTTTGGGGACAGACATGGATTTAATTCCTAAATGTGCTACTTTCTATAAATAGAACTTCTGAATCTTTTTAAGCAGAATAATGTCTATTTAAAATAATTGTCATAAGAAAAAAAAATAGAATCTGTAAACCAGCTTTAAAGTGTATGGTGTGTATTAGTTTCTCAATAAATATTAATATTCTTTCCATTTTCAATTAGGTTATTCTTTTTTTGTTGTTGATATAGCTTACTTTATTTAATCATTTCCATATTGTCAGACGCTGAGGACATTTTCAATTTCCTTGCAATTTTGTTGCATTTGTGTACCTTTTCTCTCTTTTGGATTTTTTTTTTAACTTTATTTTACTTTACAATACTCTATTGGCTTTGCTGAAATTTCTCTCTCTTTGAACATAGTATACCAAAATATACACTGAAATGTCTATACAGTCTCTCCAATTCAGAGTAACTCATTTCTAAAAATCCTAGGGGTAATTATTGGAACTTAAAAACACAATTACCACTGAGGTCAACAGAAGGTAATTATTTCAATATTTCCAAATCATGAAGAGTACTAATAGTCATATAATTAAAATGTATAACAAAACAAAATGAAAACAGAAATTAATGAAAATAACATGTGATGTGTTACAACTATGATAAACTGAGTTATAACCCATAGTAGTTGATAACAATATTTAAATCATAATACACTAAATATATGCTTTCTCTTGCTCAGTTGTTTACAAGTGAGAAATTCAAATTGGTCCTCTAAATGCTAACACCTTGTTAAACCAAAATAGGTGTATTAAATTACACTCTTTCATTAAGTTGACTTATCTTTGAATTTGACTATATAAGTATCTGATAAATCTCTTTTCCATAGAATACCTTTCTTTCTTTACGGAGAATAAAAACTATAATTTATCTTAGTATGTGCATCCTTGTCCAAACACTGACAATTCTTGTCCCTTTGTGCCATGATATCCCAAGCAACAAAGCTGTCAAAGTGCACATTCATTAACCTCTTCCTTAGGAACTGGCAGCTTCCCCCCATACCAACATGATATGTAGGAACAGTGAAAAAATACATGAGGCAAGATTAAAATTCAGTATTATAAGTAAAAGAAAGTTCTTTACTTGATTTTAAGTCAATTTTATGTCTCAGATAGAATCTGGTAATTATTTATAGTATTACAGAATTTAATTATTAAATGTATAATTTTGCTCATTGTTTATAATGAAGTAAGCATATGCTGACTTATAGGTAGAGGTAGTTGAAGGCTACTCATTTTTTTTTAAGAAGATACAAAGGACTAGAAAATGTAACTTAATACGGCCTAAGATCAGAGAACTAGAGAGAGAACTAATACTATGGCTATGTACTTTTCTCAGTTTATTTCAATGTCTCAGTCAGCAAATTGATTGAACTGAGAACAAAGCACCAAACTGAAACTCACTCAAACTAATTTTTATCATAATGTTAACAAGTAACTTATTTATAGGGTTTGTGTTAGTACCTCCCTAGCTGCAGGTTAAAAGGACTGGACACACCCTGCATTTGACACAGGTTACCTCTGTGGGCTTCAACTTCATCTGAAAAGTGGTCGTGTAGGTTTAGTGAAAAAGGATGTAAGTGTGCCACTAGCCCTGCGCTTGCTACAGTTGGGTGCAAAATGTGGGCTGGTTCTCGTCCTTTCTCCATGGTGAAAATGAAATAGTGAACCAAAAAAAAGTGGATTTTTACTATTTCATGTTACTTTGAAATATGTAGATAAATCATAAGATTTTATATTCCAGTCATTGTGTGGTTGTTTCTCCAGAAGAGTGGGATTTAAATTTTTGTGCCATTTTGAGGCATAAATATAGGCAGAAGATGAAGACAACAAACCCACGTGGGAATGAACCTGCAACCTGTGTTATATCAGAGACGTTTTTCAATACATTTAGCCACCTAAACAGAAGTAGCCATGTTAAAATAATCTCTGACTTTATTTTAGATGATGATTTTGAAGATAGGTTATACCAAATAGTATGCTTTGGCCACAGTTATGGCAGAAATCAAGGAAGAACTAAAGAGCCTTTTGATGAAAGAGAACAGTAAAAAAAGGTGGCTTAAAACTCAACATTCAGAAAACTAAGACCATTGCATCTGATCCCATCACTTCTTGGCATATAGTTGGGGAAACAATGGAAACAGCGAGAGACTATTTTGGAGGGCTCAAAAATCACTGCAGATGGTGACTGCTGCCATGAAATTAAAAGATGCTTGCTCCTTGGAAGAAAAGCCATGACCACCTAGACAGCATATTAAAAAGCAGAGACATTACTTTGCCAACAAAGGTCTCTGTAGTCAAGGCTATGGTTTTTCCAGTAGTCATGTATGGATGTGAGAGTTGGACTATAAAGAAAGCTGAGCTCTGAAGAACTGATGCTTTTGAACTGTGGTGTTGGAGAAGACTCTTGAGAGTCCCCTGGAGTGCAAGGAGATCCAACCTGTCTATCCTCAAGGAAATCAGTCCTGAATATTCACTAGAAGGACTGATGCTGAAGCTGAAACTCCAATACTTTGGGCCACCTGATGTGAAGAACTGACTCATTTGAAAAGACCCTGATGCTGGAAAAGATTGAAGTCTTTAGGAGAAGGGGGCAGAGGATGAGATGGTTGGATGGCATCACCGACTCGATGGACAGTAGTTTGAGCAAACTCCGAGAGCTGGTGATGGACAGGGAAGACTGGCATGCTGCAGTCTGTGGGGTTGCAAAGAGTTGGACACAACTGAGTGACTGAACTGAACTGATACTTTGGCCACATGATGCGAAGAGCCAACTCACTGGAAAAGACTCTGATGCTAGAAAATATTAAAGCAAAAGGAGAAGGGGGTGGCAGAGGATGAGATAGTTAGATGGCATCAAGACTCAGTGGACATGAACAAATTCCAGGAGATAGTGAAGGACAGGAGAAACTGGCATGATGCAGTACATGGAGTTAAAAAAGAGTCAGACATGTCTTAGAGACTGAACAACAGCATACTGAATGAGCTTTGACCATCTCATTACCAAATATATTTTTATGCTAGTTTCTTAATTAAGAGGGACTCACTTGCATTACTGGATAATGAATTAGCAAAATGGACCAAAAGAGCATGACGACTAAATTTTTACAAATTTTTTTTTTTAATATTGCTATTCTGGATGAAAATCTTTCTTAAATGAATCTTACACTTTTTTTTTCTTAAAATTGATCAACTACCAAACCTAATGCAACATTTCTTAATGACCTATGGCCATCATTAGGAGTAGCAGTTAGGATATGGGGATGCTCTTAGGGATTATAAAAATTTGTAGATCTGTTTACCCTTATTAGATAACTCAGTTCTTGNAAAATTGATCAACTACCAAACCTAATGCAACATTTCTTAATGACCTATGGCCATCATTAGGAGTAGCAGTTAGGATATGGGGATGCTCTTAGGGATTATAAAAATTTGTAGGTCTGTTTACCCTTATTAAATAACTCAGTTCTTGTGCTTCTTGAGCTTTTGTGTGGGCTTTTTATAGATTTTCTGTCAGCAACCTTGTTGTCACTTTTCACTGCTATCATGGTGCTGGTTCTCACAGCCCCAATCCCTTTTCTAATTTGCCTCCTTCTAAGAGGCAATAGGTTTGGCACCCAGATAACTAAGCTTGTTAAAATTGTCAGTAAAATCAGATTTTGTAGATTCTAAGGGAACACTCATAAGAGAAGAATGCATTTGCTTACTGCATGGACTTTGTGGGGTGTAATGTTGATTGTGCATATTTTATTCTTTAACTCTTGCTTCTCAGTCTGTCAAGAGAGGGAGGCTGTCAAAGCTGAAACCAGATGGGTGGGGCATTAACTATTAAATGAAGTAGAGAGATTGTGACATCTATATCAGGTATGTTATGCAGACAGGTTAAGTCATGTCTGCAAAAGCTGGGCTCTATATCTGGAGAGAGGCAACACACTTTTTCAAAGTTGAACAGTATTATTAAAGAGCACACTAAACTTTGATGTGAAAGTCACTCAATAGCACAAGTTGTTTGATTTTTTTATTATGTATCCTANATATATATCTATTTCCCCTTTGGCTTTTTTATTTCCCTCTTCAGCATTTTGATTATCTATTTCATTTCAGATCTATAGCTTGTTTTGCCTCAGAAAAGAATTTCCCTATTGGTTGTGTTGATAAGGCAAATTTTAGGATGTCAAGGTCCAAAAGCTCCCACATGAGTGATAAAATCTAACCCTTGGCCAGTGCAGGAAATTTTAAGCTTGAACATTAAATTTTATTTCAATTGAATTCTCATTTAAACCTTTAGTATAGGATGGCTATGGCTGGAGCTTGCAACTATCATAACCAGAGTGCTCAGACAGATGGACATGCTTTAGCATTTAATTTAAACCTATTTTTACACTTTGCAACATCTGATCCAGAGATAAATGTTACAAAGATATAAGCTATATCTTATATCACCTTTAGGTGAACTACATTATGGCTCCATGTCAAGTCTGTATCCCATTTGAAGAAACATTAGCAATTTATTTTTTCTTAATTTCTCAAAGAATCATCTAAAGAATTTCTATTCATAAAACAAAGTAAACCTTCTTGAAATCTGACTTCCTCTTCTCTTTGTAACCCATGTGCCTAGAAATGTCCCAAATTATTTCTCTTCTATCTGAACTTCTAACTTTCTAGCCTGGGCCATTTGAGTGATGGTTTTATCTACATTTCTCACCCATAATCACCTTTTAATGTATTCATTTTTGCTTCTTCATAGCAAGTGTCTCATTCCAGTGTAAATCAATTTTCCCTTTCTAGGATCTCTAAATTTCTACATCACAGTACTCTGATCAATGTTACAAAAAAGCAAGAGTCAAGCAGGTAGAGGGTAGGGGGTGCTTAAACAGTCATCGACTCCATAACCCTTCCTTCTTCCCATTTANGTAAATCAATTTTCCCTTTCTAGGATCTCTAAATTTCTACATCACAGTACTCTGATCAATGTTACAAAAAAGCAAGAGTCAAGCAGGTAGAGGGTAGGGGGTGCTTAAACAGTCATCGACTCCATAACCCTTCCTTCTTCCCATTTAAATACTCTGTTTAGGGCAGTCTTGCTTATGCTTTGGAATCAATTGGAGAAATTTTTTTTTTTAATTGAAATGCCCAAGACCCTCCCTACTCCTCACCTTCAATTAATTTTTCTCTGGGATGGAGCCTAGACAGTTTTTAAAACATATTCCAAGTGAACCTAACTGCACAGCCAAAGCTGAGAAACACTGGAATGGTTTGGAGAGTTGTTGTATTCCACAAATATTAGCACTATATTTTTTTCTAAATGATTTGCTCATAGAGGAATGGTGGTGAGAGGACTGATAAGAAGGGGCAATTGAAGGTGAGTTCCAAATGTCCTAGAGAGGCAATACCTGGCATCAGTATTTAAGGTGAACAAGTAAACAAGAAAAATCTGTTATTTGTGTCCCCTGCACACTTCAGTTCAGTTGAGTCACTCGATTGTGTCCGACTCTTTGGGACCTCATGAATTGCAGCACATCCAGGCCTCCCTGTCCATCACCAACTCCCGGAGTTCACTCAAACTCACGTCCATCAAGTCAGTGATGCCATCCAGCCATCTCATCCTCTGTCGTCCCGTTTTCTTCCTGCCCCCAATCCCTCCCAGCATCAAAGTCTTTTCCAGTCAGTCAACTCTTCGCATGAGGTGGCCAACAAAGATCATGGCATCTGGTCCCATCACTTCATGGGAAATAGATGGGGAAACAGTGGAAACAATGTCAGACTTTATTTGGGGGGGGCTCCAAAATCACTGCAGATGGTTACTGCAGCCATGAAATTTAAAGACACTTACTCCTGCACACTTCAGTTACCATTAAATCCCAGGTCTCTCCCCCATTCTCTGACTAGCACACTCGAAGCAGAAAAAGAATCAGGTAACCATACCTAATTCAGACTCTACCATGACATAAGAAAGGTTATTTACTGGATTCTTTTCTTCATAGATTCAGATTGCAATGAGACAGTCCTCTACAGGACTGTCTGTACCCCTATATAGAAGGACATACCAAAATAAATAAATAAATAAATAAGAAGAAGCAGAAGGCCAAACACTTACAACATTTCCCCTTTGTATCTGACACTGTTAAAGGAAAGCTATTGAGTTAAGCCAGGGCCTCCAAACAGTGCCCAGGGTTAGGTGCTGGAGTCTTCTGTGCATTCTTATCCACACTAATCTGAATCAGCTATCAAAAGCTGGATATCAGTTGTGATAGCAGTCATGTCCCGCTCTTTGTGATCCTTCATGAACTAATATAGCCCATGGAATGCTCCATGCCAAAATACTAGGGTACGTAGCCTTTCCCTTCTCCAGGGGATCTTCCCAACCCAAGGATCAAACCCAGGTCTACTGCATTGCAGGCAGATTCTTTACCAAATAAGCCACAAGGGGAGCCCAAGAATACTGGAGTGGGTGGCCTATCCCTTTTCCAGCAGATCTTCCCAACTCAGGAATCACACTGGGGTCTCTTGCACTGCAGGCAGATTCTTTACCAACTAAGCTATCCGGGAAGCCCATCAAGAGATGGAAACCAATCTGAGTTTATACATTCTCCTCCCACCTTAAATATGAACTCTGTGATTTGGTCTTAGCTTTTAATTTCCCAAGTACCTCAATGTTTCTCCATTTTCTGACTCAAAATTGATTAGTGTTACAACATTGAGAATTCAGGTAGCCGCTTATATTTAAAATAGATACTACAAACAAAATACAATAAATACTAAAATTACTTTATCTCTAGCTAATTCAATGAGTATACATGAAAGGATTTTAGTCATGGCAAATGTTTACAGAAACCTGATACACTTTCCCCTGAAAGACTCTTGAAGCTCCTTTTTCAACATATCAGTACCCTATCTTGTTGACATACAAATATGCATTCAGCATATGAATGAGGGCAAATCGTCTTGCTCTCTAGAGTTTTCATGACAATAAAGCAGCTTGTAAAACAAACAGACTCTTGGTGACTTTCAGAACAGAAGTTTTCCCTAATGTTGAACTGTAGATCTTCATCTTGCTGTATTTGCCAGGCTCTAATACCATTTCTGTGGTAAATTCTTAGATAGATGGGAATACCAGCCCACCTGACCTGCCTTCTGAGAAATCTGTATGCAGGTCAAGAAGCAACAGTTAGAACTGGACATAGAACAAGTTTTTCCAAATTGGGAAAGGAGTATGTCAAGGCTGTATATTGTCACCCTGCTTATTTAACTTATGTGCAGAGTACATCGTGCAAAATGATGGGCTGGATGAAGCACAAGCTGGAATCAAGACTGTCAGGAGAAATTTCAATAATCTCTGATATGCAAATGATGCCACCCTTATGACAGAAAGTGAAGAAGAACTAAAAAGACTCTTGATGAAAGTGAAAGAAGAGAGTGAAAAAGTTGGTTTAAAACTCAACACTCAGAAAACTTAAATCATGGCATCCAGTCCCATTACTTCAAGGCAAAATGAAGTGAAGCGAAGTGAAAGTCAGTCATGTCCAACTCTTTATGACTCCGTGGATTGTAGCCTACCAGGCTCCTCCGTCCATGGGATTCTCCAGGCAAGAATACTGGAGTGGGTTGCCATTTCCTTCTCCAGGGGATCTTCCTGACCCAGGGATTAAACCAATGTCTCCCACTTGGCAGGCAGATGCTTTCTTTACACTCTGAGCACCAAGGAAGCCATAGATTGGGAAACAATGGAAAACAGTGACAGACTTTATTTTCTTGGACTCCAAAATCACTGCAGATGATGACTGCAGTCATGAAATTAAAAGATGCTTGCTCCTTGGAAGAAAAGCTATGAGCAACCTAGACAACACATTGAAAAGAAGAGACATTACCTTGCTAATGTCCATCTAATCAAAGCTACAGCTTTTCGAGCAGTCTATGGATGTGAGAGTTAGACTATAAAGAAAACTGAGCACCAAAGAATAGATGCTTTTGAACTGTGGTGTTGGAGAAGACTCTTGAGTCCCTTGGACTGCAAGGAGATCCAATTAGTCCATCCTCAAGGAAATCAGTCTTGAATATTCACTGGAAGGACTGATGCTGAAGTTGAAACTCCAATACTCTGGCCACCTGATGTGAAGAACTGACATTTGAAAAGACCCTGATGCTGGGAAGGATTGAAGGCGGGAAGAGAAGGGGACAACAGAGGATGAGATGGTTGGATGGCATCACTGACTCGATTGACATGAGTTTGATGGCCAGGAGTTGGTGATGGACAGGGAAGCCTGGCATGCTGCAGTCCATGGGGTCACAAAGAGTCGGAAACAACTGAGTTACTGAACTGAATAACCATTTCTAGACAATTTAAGCACTATGCTCTAATCAGGACTCTCTGAATTAGTTTTCTGAACCTCCACAAAAAACTCCACCCAGATTTCTCAGGTGCCTAATAACAAATAGCCAGTGACATAAGTTCTAAAGCAACACAGAGTTGCAATTAATTTTCCAGGGAAGCTATCACTGGAGCAAGCAAATGCCTGGAATCAGCCTAAGCATAGATACCTTGACATACAGCTATTATCCACAAAGGGCTCCAAGTTAAGAAAGTCTATGCCCTTGAGGGTTGAGTTTTAAGCATATTTCTAGCTTCCAGTCTCATAAGGAATTCCATCATGTCTCCGAAGGGTCTCCAGTGCTCCCCTATAGTAGTATGCTAACAAAGAAGTATTTCCCTGGGTAAATTTTCACACTTTGGACCATAACTCTAATGAGATTATAACCAGCAAGAAAATATACTTTATGGCATTGACTTTGTCTCAAGTCTAGCTAAATCCTGAACTATAAACCTGGCCACACAAATATAACCCATATTATAGTTAGTCAATAATCCACATAATAGTTAGTCATGGGTCCTCACAATCTCCTGTTGGTTTAAGTCAAACAGGCAAAGATATTTAGAAAGTAATTTGAATATTTTATGATCCCCTCAAAATATTATAAAGGGTATTCTATGCATAACATATCAAATTTCTGCATTAGTTATCTTCATGTTCTCACATAGCTCACAAAATACTTCTCCCTTGCTCAACTCCCTTAAACTTTTTTCAAAAAACCTATTTGGGTTTTCTAATTGTCCAGTTCTCCTCCACCTGGATTCCTTGTTTTCAAAGGAAGTACAGGAAATGCGTAAGCCTATAAATATTCTCACATTAAGTGTTTTTAATTTCAAAAGGAAATCATTTCATCCAATCTGTAAGTGATATTCACAAACAAGTACAGGTTAAAGTGAGGCTTGACAGACCTCAAACTAATTGGTTGTTAATATTTTATTACCCATTTTATCACAGATTAAAATGTCAAATATTTGTTGAGAATTTTCTAACTACAAAGTAGTAAATATAAATTAGCTCATTGATTTTAGCTTATTTTGACATGCCTTCTCAAGTTGAGAAAACGAATTGTGTTATACAAATTCCAGAAGAGTAGGATTATTTTTCCTGGTAAAGGACATGGAATAATCTAGATTGAATGTTATGGTCTATGGTTGGTCTGTCTCAATGTTAAGCAGATCTGGAAGTAAGACCAGTACCTGATTCAAGCAAGTAAATTAAGTGAATAAAATATTCACCAAGGATATTATTCAAGCATTTCCTATTGGAAGGCAAGAGATGAAAAAGTGATTGGCTAGAAGGTACCTAACATCTCACAGAAAATCTGTGTTACTAATCTTTTGAAAGAATTATGATAGTCCCAAAAAACTCTTCCAGTAGATGGCTCAGTAGTAACAAATCTGCCAGGAAAGCAGGAGACGAAGGAGTCACAGGTTCAATTCCTGGATCTGGAAGATCCCCTGGAGGAGGGCATGGCAACCTACTCCATTTTTCTTGCTGGGAAATCTCACAGACAGAGTCCGTGGGATAGCAAAGAGTCAGACACAACTGAAGCAAATGAGTACAGCACAATAAACTCAGTCAAATGTATATGTGCAAAAGGTTAACATAGTTTCAAATCTTTAAGTCAAACCTAGATTCTACAGGAAGTGTGCTTTGTCCTTGGAGTTTATGCCTGATGGGTAGTATTTCCTAATTTCATTTGACCTTGTTGGTCACCAGAGAATGTACATAATAGGGGATTTTCCTGCTACAAAAACTGCAACAAATTCATTCAGAATTTAGATTATTTATACCTTTTCTGGGCTGGTATATTTAATAGCTATTATATTTATGTTATAATATCATAACTGACCAGTAAATAATGCCTTCTACTCAAAAGTTCATGGCATTTGATGTTTTTAGATAAACTACAATGAAGCAAAATATTATTTTAAATCTATAATTGACAATTGCATGCTATATTCATTTAAAAAATTGATCTATCAGTCCAGTTCCAGTAAATTTCTTCTCTTAAAACTCATCTAAAAAAGCAATCATAAAACATGTTAAGAAAACTCCTTGAGGATAACTCTCCAATTAAAAATATTTTCTTTAGGATGAGGCCTAAAATTGAAGTTCTAAGCAACAATTGTCATTATAGATTCTATGATCCAATTTTGTAAAGAGATTGCCTTAGGAGTTAGGCTAGATTCCAGTGAGGTAATTGCATTACACCTTCCTAATTTTTCACAGAAGTTTCAAATGATTATAGTATTCTTCCTTGTACTGTGAGTTGGAAATGCTACCAAAAAGCAAGCAAACAAAAACTACGTAAGTGAATACAGATTATAGATATTTAGAAGTTGTTGGAAACACCACTGGTCTACATGTGAAAGAAGAGGAATTATAGTAGAGAAGAATATGACGGAAAAATCGTTTCTGCGCCTCATCCTTCTGACCAGTCTAGATGTTAATTTCACCCCCCAAATTTTTCCTGTACCATATTGAGCATTGAGCGTGTGTGCTTGGTCAAGTCTGACTTTTTGTGACCCTATGGGCTTTAGCCTACCTGGTTCCTCTGTCCATGGAACTTTCCAGGCAAGAATACTGGAGTGGGTTGCCACTTCCTTCTCCAGGGGATCTTCCTGATCCAGTGGTTGAACCCACATCCTCTGTGTCTCCTGAACTGGCAGGCAGATTTTTTAACAGCTGAGATGATTAACTCTTAAATATAAATGGCTGATATTAGTTTTCCATGGGACTATCTTTTGTAAAAGTTGTAGTAAGAGCTTAAACAGTAATATCTTATATAACAAAGTTTATATAAATTTTATATAAAGTTTATAAATTACATAAAATGGTTGATCAGATACAATATGAGGGCTTCCCTGATGGCTCAGTAGTTAACAGTCCTCCTTCTGATGCAGGAGACATGGGTTTAATCCCTGGATTGGAAAGATCCCCCAGAGAAGGAAATGGCAACCAGTTCCAGTATTCTTGCCTGAAAACTCCCATGGACATAGGAGCCTGGCAGGTTATAGTCCATGGAGTTGCAAAGAGTCTGACACAACTGAGCAAATGAGTATGCGTACACACACACACACACACACACACACACAGAAATCATGTAATTTAATAATCTCAAAACTTTTGAAATATTGTGCCTGAGGGCACTCTAATATGCTCTCCTCATTAGGAAAGCTCTATAAAAAGGGGGCATGGAATAGCAAAAATACAGAAGAAAAAAATTTTTTTAAGTGCTACTATAGACAACATTTAGGTTTGCCACATTTATTTGTGCAACTTGAAGGATGAAAGAAAATTATGTCCAAATCCAGCCTATGGCCTGTTTTGTATGACCCTTGGAGATAAGAATGGTTTTCCATGTTTAAAGAGTATAAAATGAAAAGGAAAAAGAAAAAAAAAGTATTAAATGGTGATATATGTGACTACAAAGACTAAAATATTATCAGGCCCTTTATAGAAATACAAAAAAAAAAAAAATGCTGACATATGATTTAAGCTTTAAAAAGAGGTCCCTTGAATTATTTAAATGGATTCTTCATGTTTAATTTGGTAAATAACTAGATAAATTCTACTTGAGTGTCCTCTGTATTCTCAGGTTTATGGAATCATGAAAGACCTGAAACCTCTTTAGCTGAGTCAAGTAAGACCACCTGGAAATCTAAACCTCAACCTAGGTCCCTTTAAGTAGGATAGCCAAGAGAAGACTAGCTAGGTCTGACAGCAAAACATTGAGCCCACTACACTGGGTTCTGCCACCATAAGCACACAGGTAATGGCTGAGCATATTTTTAGCAGCTGTTACTGATAAATAGAAAAATATACTTTCCTTATGCCAAGCAAGATTTTGGGAAACGTTGCCTCAGCCACAAGTTCAGAATTGTTTTTTGTTTTTTGGGGTTTTTTTTGAATGTCAGAAAATAGTCTGTTATGTTTTCCTTTTTTTAAAGCCATTAACATCATTCAGCGGAGAATGCAACGGCATGCCACTCCAGTACTCTTGTCTGGAAACTGCCATGGATGGAGGAGCCTGGTAGGCTGCAGTCCATGGGGTCGCTGAGTCAGACACGACTGAGCGACTTCACTTTCACTTTTCACTTTCATGCATTGGAGAAGGAAATGGCAACCCACTCCAGTGTTCTTGCCTGGAGAATCCCAGGGATGACAGAGCCCAGTGGGCTGCCGTCTGTGGGGGTGCACAGAGTCGGACACAACTGAAGCGACTTAGCAACAGCAGCAGCAACATCATTTAGCTGCTTTCATGTTTCCTATAATAATAAAGTCCATCCAATTTCAGTGTGATAAAATGTAAAAGGAAAGAAAAAAAAAAAGACCTTAAGCCCAAATAAATAACCTTCAGCTTGATATTACTTCATCAAATGCCTGTGAATGCCTCTTTGTACACATCTGGGCAATGTATTTTTTTATACACATCCGTCTTAGGGATACTTTCTGCAATTCCATTCTATTAAGCACATCATAATGTTCTTCCATGGGAAATAATGTTGACCACATCATTTCAAACTGCAAAAAACCCTTCACCAACATTGAGAAACTTAAATATGAAATTTCAACACATGTTGATATGCATTGCACTATTATTCACAGGACTTAACACTGCAAACCACTTACATGACCAAAGGAAGGAATTAGTTAATGCATAAAGTAATATTTAAGCTGATACATTCGTATTTGCAAAGCTCTTACTGATATGGTAAAACATCTAAAATTAACATGTAACTTTAAAATACAGTTTAGAAATGACATGTTTACTATGCAATTTTTAAAAAGTAGAGAAACTAAGACAAGAATGTTCTGACTGTTATGGGCTGAATTGTACGCCTACTCCTAAATTCATATGTTGAAGCCCTTTCCCCTCACCACCCCCCTCCGCCACCCACCAGACTCAATATGTGACTTTTTTTTTAAAGATCAGGACTTTAAGAGGTGATTACAATGAAGCCATTATGGCCCTAATCCAATGACTGTTGTCCTCTGTCCTAAGAGAAGGAGATTTGGACAAAGAGACACCTGGGACTCTTGCACAGAGAAGAAGACCATATGAAGACACAAGGAGAGGGTAAATATACATAAAACAAAGAAAAAGATCTCAGAAGAAAACAAACCTGCTAACACTCTGACCTTGGATTTCTAACTTTCAAAACCATCACTAAATATTTTCTATTGTTTAAGCTACCCAATCTGTGCTATCTCTTAGGGCAGACTTGGCAAAGTAATGGAGAAAGAAATGGCAGCCCACTCCAGTATTCTTGCCTGGAGAATCCCAGGGATGGGAGAGGCTGGTGGACTTCTGTCTATGGAGTAACAGAGTCAGACACGACTGAAGTGACTTAGCAGCAGCAGTGGCAGCAAAGAAGTACGTAACATGGAATACCATTCAGCATTGTTATCATTACATCTTGTTGATGAAATTATGCCTGAGTTCCATGCTTTTTTGCTTTTTTAATTGTTCTGTGTAACTCATTGCTTGCACTTATTCCCTCCCTCCCTGTTGATACATCCCCTCTTTTCCTTTTCTCTGTTTTTCCTCCAAAAAAGGTCTTTTGAACATCTATAATGTGGCCAGCCTTGTGATCCCTAAGCACTAAGTATTCAAAGCATGATTTGATTCCATCTCTACAAAATTTAATCTGATAGGTTTTAAGTGTATACTATTTTGACAAGAAAAAAAGAATAGAAAAATCCACCTCAACATTTCCCAACACACACTCCTTCCTGTAATAGGAGTTATATAGAAACAAATTGCCAGTTATTCCTACAATAGCAGTAGAACAAAGTCATCTGTAAAAAATGCAAATCATGCCATGTGGCTTTTGTGTCACATGTGACTAAGCTCTAGTACGTGTGAACAATACTTAGCAGTTACTGATCACTACTAGATAGTTCAGTTCATTCACTCCAGGTGTCCAACTCTTTGTGATCTCATGAACTGCAGCATGCCAAGGCCTCCCTGTCCATCACCAACTCCTGGAGTCCACACAAACCCATGTCCATTGAGTCGATGATACCATCGAACCATCTCATCCTCTGTCGTCCCCTTCTCCTGTCTTCAATCTTTCCCAGCTTCAAGGTCTTTTCAATTGAGTCAGCTCTCCACATCAGGTGATCAGAGTATTGGAGTTTCAGCTTAAACATCCATCCTTCCAATGAACACCCAGGACTGATTTCCTCTAGGATGGACTGGTTGGATCTCCACAGTCCAAGGGACTCTCAAGGGACTTCTCCAACACCACAGTTCAAAAGTATCAATTATTATAAACAAAGCATCTGTGCTCAGCTTTCTTTATAGTCCAACTTTCACATCCATACATGACCATGGGAAAAACTATAGTCTTGACTAGATGGACCTTTGTTAAAAAAGTAATGTCTCCATAGTTTAATGTGCTGTCTAGGTTGGTCATAACTTTACTTCCAAGGAAAAGCATCTTTTAATTTCATGGCTGCAGTCACCATGTGCAGTGAATTTGGAGCCCCACAAAAATAAAGTCAGCCAATGTTTCTGTTTCCCCACCANCCGAAGAATTGATGCTTTTGAACTGTGGTGTTGGAGAAGACTCTTGAGAGTCCTTTGGACTGCAGGGAGATCCAACCAGTCCATTCTGAAGGAGACCAGTCCTGGGTGTTCATTGGAAGGGCTGATGCTGAGGCTGAAACTCCAATACTTTGGCCACCTCATGTGAAAGAGTTGACTCACTGGAAAAGACAATGATGCTGGGAGGGATTGGGGGCAGGAGGAGAAGGGGACGACAGAGGATGAGATGGCTGGATGGCATCACCGACTCGATGGACATGAATTTGGGTAAACTCCGGAATTTGGTGATGGACAGGGAAGCCTGACGTGCTACAATTCATGGGGTCACAAAGAGTCAGACACGACTGAGCAACTGAACTGACCTGAACTGAAAGACTACCAGGGGGCACTCTTCCTGCCCTCTTCTGATGTCTATGTCTGAAGCTTTATCTCTTTCATAATTTAATAAAACTTTATTACACAAAAGCTCTGAGCAATCAAGCTGGGCCCCATATTGAATTCCTCTCCTCCAGAGGCCAAGAATCCCAGCATCTTTCATGGCTCAGCAACAACCTTTCACAACCTTTAAAATTTTATAAAAATTGAAAGTTTAGGAGAATTCCCTGATGGCCCAGTAGTCAGGACGCAGTGTGGCAGTTAAGACTGCTGTAGGCCCAGTTCAAGCCTGGTAGAGGAACTAAGATCCTTGCAAGCAATTTTTAAAATTAAAATTTTTAAAAATATTGTCAATAAATGAAAGAAGAGTCACAGCCCAGAGCTTAAATTCCAGACAATAAGTTGTCTGAAGCCTAAGGAGGACAAGTGCAGCTTGACAATCCCGAGAGGCTTCCTGGAGGAGGTGAGAATTGACCTTGGCCCTGGAGGGGCAGCCTTGGGGTTGAGAGAAGCAGGCCACTTCTGAGCCTGAAGGTATTGGCTTTGCAGGAGGGACAGTTTCTGGTGAGAGCTGAAGGCCGTGGGAAAGGGAAACAGAAAGCAGAGAGGTTCTCCTAGGGAGCAGAGGGGAGGGAGTGTGTCCCTCTCACTTCTCATTTCTGTCTGGAAGCTGAAACGATTCGCCAGGGTTACAGTGTTGGCTCCAGCAGGCTGGGCCTCCTCCAGCCCCAGGGACCATCACAGGAAGTAATGCAACACATAGTTGCCAAATGTCCAAGGAACACCCAGAGCCATTTCCCCCAGCCGCATTGGGAAATAGGTAGGTACTCAGCCAGCCCTGGAGACTGCTGCTGGTAAGGGAAAAACCATTGCCAGCCTGGCCCTGCTTGGTAGTGGTGAGAGCACAGGGCTGGAGACCTGGGCAGGCTGGGGTTAGGGGTGGCCAGTGAGGACCGGGGCCAGGCTTTTAGCCCTGGCTCTGCCTCTCCTCGGCTCTGTGAACTTGGACGAGTCTTTGCACCTCTCTGGGTCTCATCTGTAAGAGCAGCCCTGTCTTTGAAGGATGTAGACGAATCCCTCGGCAACAACCAAGCCAAACCCTTGGCTAACATTCCCTTTTAATAATTCTCACCTGTCTCTGAAAGTAGGTATCATTGGGTCTGTTTCACAGATGAGAAAATTGAGGCTCAGAGAAATTAAGTAGCTTCCCCAAGGCCACACAACTGAGAAGTGGCATGTGGATATTGAGGACCTCAAAAAGAGGGGAAGGAGCACTTCCTGTGAGGTTGCATAATGAAATTGACTCTGAAATGTCAGGACTTCTGCAGAAGCACATCCCCTTAGACCCCAGAGCATCCTCCATGGACTGTGTGGGGGAAAGGTAGGCCAGGTGGAGGTAAGCAGAGGCATGTTGTGGTCTTGTTCTCAGAGCCCAGTGTCCCCTAAGTTTTTCAAGTATGAAGATCCTCGTGTGATAATAGTTAAGTTTGCAACCAGTAAGTTGGAAAAAAGCCACTGCAAATCTAGAAACTTTATAAAATGAATTTGTATTTTTCGAACTCAGGGTTTAGAGACATTTGAGATGAAGAGGCAGGGGCACATTTGGATGATATTTGATAGTTAGGCTAAGGGACCTCTAAATGACTAAAACTTGCCTGGCCAGTTCCCCACCCCCTGGCCCCCTCTGCACCTGGGGAGCTGAACTCAGACTGTCACACTCAGAAGCAAAGTCGTGATTCATTGTCAGTTGGGCCAGTGGCCAGTGGCTGAGGCTGGCCTGGGACCCAGAGGCAGAGGGGCAGGTCTTTTCCTACGTCTCATCCCCTCCCAGCCTTTGGCTGACTGCATGGGGGAGAAACCCCAGGTGGCTGGCTTGAGTGGAGAGAGGGAGAGGGAGAAAGCCAGAATGAGCTTGGGTTAGGCTTACTGGTCACATAGCACAGAGCAGAAAAACTGAAAATGGGCACTTGACTGTGTATCCTTTAGACCCCCGAGACTCCTGCCCACTATCAGACAGGAACCCATGAGCGTTCTAGAATCCAGCCAATTGGAGTAGCAATCCCAGATTCCTAGGGGGAAGGGAGAAGGATGGTGAGAGCAGGGAAGCAGGTGGGGCTGAGAGCATTTCTTAACCTCCTGGGGAATGTGTGCTGGCTTCCAGACAAGCCTTCCTGAACTATTTGGATTCTTAGATCCTTTGAAAGAATTCAGATCCTCCACCCCATCCCCACCACAGCCTGAGGCCAGGACTACGTTGGTGACTGGAGCTATTAAAGGATTTTGAACAGAGGTGTCACATGGAAAGGTTATTCTTCTCTTAGACAGCAGTTATGGAGCACGGCGAGCGGCATAATACTATGTGTGCGTGCTAAGTCGCTTCAGCCGTGTCTGACTCTTTGTGACCCTATGGACTGTAACCTGCCGGGCTCCTCTGTCCCTGGGCTTCTCCAAGAAAATATTGAAGTGGGTTGCCATGCCCTCCTTCAGAGGATCTTCCTGACCCAGGGATCAAATCCACATCTCTTATGTCCCTTGCATTGGCAAGCGGGTTCTTTACCAGGCTTCCCTTGTGGCTCAGCTGGTAAAGAAGCCATCTGCAATGTGGGAGACCTGGGTTCAATCCCTGGGTTGAGAAGATCCCCTGGAGAAGGGAAAGGCTACCCACTCCAGTATTCTGGCCTGGAGAATTCCATGGACTGTATAGTCCATGGGGTCGCAAAGAGACAAGACTGAGCCACTTTCACTTTTATTCTTTCAGTGCCACCTGGGAAGTCCAATACTATGTGTGCCTCTCAATTAATTTTAATTAATTAATTCACTCTGCTTTCAGAGTTAAGGCATAGAGATTCCTGTGATTGCATCAGCCAANACAAGACTGAGCCACTTTCACTTTTATTCTTTCAGTGCCACCTGGGAAGTCCAATACTATGTGTGCCTCTCAATTAATTTTAATTAATTAATTCACTCTGCTTTCAGAGTTAAGGCATAGAGATTCCTGTGATTGCATCAGCCAAACTTTTATTTTTTCTGTACATTTCCTTTTCCTGCTCCAATCAGCACATCTGCCTTCTGTTGCTGCCGTTAGGAACACTGGTTAGAACAATACCCATATGTGTGTGTGTGTGTTGTGCACAAGCTTGCATGTGTAGATATGCAATGACCCCAGTGATAAGAACCACATGAGTCAATATCTCAGGTTCTGTTCCCAACTGTCTGATAGTCTGAAAGTAGAGGCTTCTTTTCTCAGAGAAAAGGGCAGACAAGCATTAACAAAATGCTTCCAGGTACTACATTTCACTGAATCCTGTCCACTCAGGAAGGAGTTAATATTTGTATTTTTACAGACGACACCGAGGGTCCGAGAGTCTGGAAGGCTGCCAAGGCTTCAGAGCCTCTTTGGGGTGGAGCTGAGGACAAGTTCAAACCCCGGCCCCCTCCCACTGTTACCCATCGCCTTTCCCCTGGAGCTCAAAATGAGTGGGAGATTGGCCAGTGGGGGTCCTCAAAAGGGGTGGAGTGCTCTGCCAGCATGGGGTACTGATGTCTATAAGCACACAGCAAACCCCTGCTCCACACACCGCCCCAGCACATCAGTGGAATCTGACGTGGGCCATCCATGGTCCCTGAAAGAGATCTGTCCAGGGGGCGTCTTCAGGGGCTCTGCTGGCCACCAAGAGCCTACTGTACATTTTGCCCAATGGTGTACCTTCCCTGAGGAGTGAACAGCAGTGAAGCTCTGCCTGGAAGTTGCTGCCAATCCAAATGGGATTGAGATGACCTTTGCAAAGGAGGCCACCATGGCTAAGCCCCTCCTGTGCTGGCTGGAGCTGGAACCCTCCATTTGTAATGGACATGGCTGTTGATGACTGCAAGTGCCCAGTCCTGCCAACTAAGGAGAGTCTGGCTCAGCTTCATCCTGTCCCCCAGCTCTCTGAAGAGGGGGCTGCAGGGGTTTGGGAGTTCTGAGTAGCAAAACTATGAAGAAGGGAGGGTGGGGGGAGAAAGAGGGAAGTGATAGAGGTTCTAGGGCAGGGCTAGCTCTAGGGGCTGGCTCTTAATCTACATATGGATGAAGAAGTTTCTTATCTGTTTTGCTCCCAGGTAACTCAGTTGGCTTCTGGCACACAGTAGGTGCTTGTTGGCTGAATTAAGGGAGTTTGGAGAAGGGAGACCTCCAAAAACCTGATAGTAATGGTGGTGAGGGACGTGAACAATTGAGGAGAGGGAAATATTGTAAAGTATTAATATCTCGGGCTTCCCTGGTGGCTCAGTGGTAAAGAATCCACCTGCCAATGCAGGAGAGGTGGCTTTCATCCCTGATCCAGGAGGTTCCTACATGCCGAGGAGCAGCTCAGCCTGTGCACCTTAATTCTAGAGCCTGGGAGCTGCAACTACTGAAGCCCCTACACCCCAGAGCCTGTGGCTCCAAGCGAGAGAAGCCCATGCACTGCAACTAGAGAGTCTCTTCTGCTCACTGCAACTAGAGAAAAGCCCTCGCAACAGTGAAGATCCAGCGTGGCCAAAAATAATAAATAAATCAATGAAATTATATATATATATATATATATATATATGTATGTATATAAAGAAATGTCTCAGGAGGTGGTGCTTGTTCCTTTCAGAATGCACTAAATCACAAGTGAAAAACTTAAGTTGTTTAAAAATTATTTGAGGGGTGTCAGGACAGTGACCCTGTGAGCACCACCTGCCCTGAGATGGGACCAGTAGTCTCATACATCTATCAGCAGGATTTTCACAGCAATGCTGCTGATCATCTGTCCCAGCACTTAGGTGGCAGGCATTGTTCAAAGCCGTTTGCACATATGTGATGCTCATATACACAGATGACATCCTGATGAGCTAGCCTCCATCTTTATCCTTATGTTACCAGAGGAGGACACGGAGACAGAGAGAGGCTGAGTCGTTGATGCAGGGACACACGGTTGATAAGTGATCAATTGGGCATCAGTCAGGGTGGGGGGCACCAGAGCACACCCTCTTGACCACATCCCTCATGTACTAGAGCCTAGGTCATGGGGGAGGGGCGAGCAGGCGTGAGCCACTGCCTCTGAGATGGTCAGGCTGCCTTGTGGCAACTGAAGGGGGCTTCTGGGGCTGAATTACCGCACCCCCCACCCCTGCCCATTGTTGTGCAGCCTCCTGCTTTGTCTACTCAGGNTGAGGTTATTGATATTTCTCCCAGCAATCTTGATTCCAGCTTGTGTTTCTCCCAGTCCAGCGTTTGCTCCAAATGGCACAAATCAGAGAAATGGGTAGTTAAAGGGGAGCAACAGTACAGAATTCCAAGTTAAATGAACAATCCTTCTTCCTGAGACCATCACATATACAATTTCTCTTGTTAGTCTTCAGTTTCTGCTATGATGGACAGAGTAGTATTAGAAGATTTCAACCACCACTCTTCAGTGCAACTAAGTTAAAAGGCTAAATATGTTATTCTGCTCATAGGAATGATATGTATAGAATCCTTTAAGCAAAGGCCAGACATGGGCAAAACTGTAAGTAGATTTTTTTGGTGTAATGGGTGCAGTGGTGAAAATAAATATTTAATGAACCTAATTAATAAAATAAGGATCTAGTTTATTATAAACATTATTCATATAAAGGATGTGTAGCACACATGTAAATCAATTAAAAAATGCAATACTATTTTTTGTAAATTCTCTATAGCCAATCAATTTATATAAAATGCTTCAGCTGATTTTGCCAAACTCATGGATTTGTAACTAACAAATGAATACAACTGATGAAGAAGCTGAGTTCTATAGTAATTTTTGAAACATGCAGAATATTATCTTAATTTCTTAGGTTATTCACCATGTAGCAAGCGCAGCCATGATACACTTTTAAGTTCAATCTTACATTTTAACCATTTTTTTCAATTACTTAAGTCTACAGTACACAATAAAAAAAAAAATGAATCAGACTCAGATTTATTTGTTTCTCAATTTTCATGGTATTAATATTCCTGTCATGACTAACATGATGTCAAATACAACACTGGAAAAATATGCACAAGAGAATATTATTGCATAGGTTTTCCATCATGCAATTACAATGGGCTTAAAGTAACTCCAAAAGGAAAGCTATTAAATGTAATAAAATGGCTAGAAAATAATGAGTTTTGAGTACTTTCAAAAATATTTATAATTTACTTGATTATACATTTATATTATTTATTTTTAAATGTGACTATTTAATTTGTACACCTGTGGTGGATTCATGTCGATGTATGGCAAAGCCAATAGAGTATTGTAAAGTAAAATAAAGTAAAAAAAAAAAAAAAAGCTTTCCAAATGTATGAAAATTTAAACAAATTGTGCAAGCCAGCTCCAACACTCCACTGCTTGTCAGCCAACCCTTTTCACTCAAACCCTTTTCTCTCTCATGATTTTCTTCCATGTACTCACACAACTTTGAGTTACCCTTGAGCAATTTCTCTATTTCCAAATATTCCTCTCTCCCTGCTTTTCACAACCTTTCCATAATCTGACCTTAATATTATAACTTTTAAAATAATATGATAAAGTATAAGTAATTCAAACTAACATTGTTTATGCTAAAAATACCCAATATGTGTCCTGTTCAATACCAGTACAGTATTGAAATTCCTCTTATGGTAAGTTTATAATTTTTAATGGCCCACCAAGGAACAAAGATACTTTGGTACCAGTTCTTCAAATTATATCATATACTTGATATGAATATTTTTAGAATTATGATGTTCTGGTCCAGATACACAACTATTTACACTTCTTTAATAACCTTGGAATTAATAGTCCTGCTAGGTAATTAATCCTTTATTGATTCAGTGTGAAGCTCTCATTTTTACCATTCCTCTACTCTCTGGTCTCACCCTTGTGAACCTTAATCCCTAAGAATGCCATGCTCCTTTTAGCCTCCAGGTGTCCTTCAAATTGTTCTCCCGACCTAGAACACCCTCCCCACTCCCTCTCCTCACTCCTTGAGCTTAGCTTCAGATCTTTCTATGGCGAGTGAGCCAGAACTTTCCTTGAGGAACCTTCCCTGCCCTTTCTGAATTAGGTAAGCCCCCATAGCATCCTGTGGTTATTCTTGCAGTAATATGTATCTCATTTGGTACCGGTTCTTCAAATCACATCATGTACTTGATATGAATATTTTTAGAATTTGACTGTAAATGCCTTGTCATATATCTACACCATATGGCTGAGAATTCCATAATGTGGGAGAAGGGGATAAGTTAGCCTTGTTCATCAGTATCTTCCAATACTCAGAATGGCATTGGGCGGTTTGTTGGCTTTTGGCAAGTCCAGGTTGAATACAGTGCTGATGATTCCAAGGAGAAAAAACAGAGCACTGAGATTATGAACACACTGCCAAATTGCTTCTCTTTCAGGTTATACCTGTGTTATTTTGAAATTCTTTTAAAGAACAGAATTTGATTAGATGAGCAACTGGCTAGCAATAAACTGCCAGCACGAGCACAGAGGAATAACACCTTCTATAATAGGTTCCTGAAATCCCCCAAGGGAGAGAGAAAGTTGTTCAAAAGTCATGCCTAATTGTACAAGCAAACACAGGGGATCTCTAGCTACTGGAATCCAATTGTACATCCGCCTGCCTTCTCCCCATTAGCCTGAAAAATTCAAATACTCCACCTAAGAGAATGACAAATCTTTTAACCATGGTTTACCAGGAACAGAGTAGCTATATCTCCTCTTTAGTGAGTATGAGCCAAATATAAAAAATGAAATCTTGACAAAACTTCCTGACTTTTCAACCCAATATACTTATTTTGCAGATAAGAAAAAGTTATGACATATTACATCATGTGTCAGATACATGCTTGAGTCTCAATTCCAGTAATCATCACTGGAAAAGAGAAAAATAATAATTTTGACAAAGCAAGTCAAAAAGGTTGTGTCCTCATATTCTTTTGAAAGATGATCCTACTGGAGTTCAAAACTGAAGCCACCCCCACCATCCTACACACAGTATTGAAACATTAGAAAAGAATGGAATGGTATTAAATACTATTACTCTGCAGCTAGTACAAAAGGACAGGGATTTGCATTAAGAACAAGTGCTCAAAGAGCTAAGCTTCAGGCAAGGAAAGATCATTATTTATAACAAGCTGATCTGCTTCTATATGATTAACGAAAGAACAGTGAATTAACGTTGTTATCTTAATATTGTTTAAATGGCCTCTAGATGTGGTATGAAGCGAAGTTGGGCAGAATGGTTAACACAAAATAAATGTCAATCGAAGAGAGATTTCTGGGAAACATTTTCACCAGGAGTAGAATTTACTTAATTAATGGCCTCAAAATGATAAGTGCTGATAAGCCTCTGCTGGTCTTATTTTATTTGGCGAAACAGGACACAGCCCAACTTAATGGGATTTTCTTCAGAGACTGGTAAAACTGGTAAGCTTCTGGATAGTTATCAGTCCTTTTAATGATTTCTTCTCTCATACCCTAGGTTATTTGGGGAAATGGATGAGGAAAGTATGAAACTAAAATGATAGTGTTTTATTACCTCTAGCTGTAACTGTCTGCTTGTAAAGGAAATGGATTTTTAAGACACAAACAACAAGATTTCTATTACCCATGAAATAAGGCTTCATTAAATGGCTGTTTTAGAATTGGTTGTCCATAATAGGTAAAACTTGATGTTAAAGCAGGTTTAGATGGAAATTTGTTACTAATTGCCCTGAGATTAGAAGGGCCTCAATAAAGTGGGCTAAGTAGAGTGTAAATTTCTGGGATCATGTTCCTGCCCTCAAAGCAAGCTTTAGGTGTAAGAAACACTTGTCAGTAATTCCCCTGGACATTTTTCTTTCTAGCACTTAGAAATTAAACTACATAAGATGAAGTTGTGAGCAGATATGTGCACAAAATGAACATTTATAACACTTGAGATTTAGATTTAGATAATATTCCAAACTAATTATCAGTGACTCAGATATTCATAAATGATTTCAAAGATGTCTGGACTGGCTTACAGAAACACACCTAAATATACCAGAGACTTCACATTAATATGGGATATGATAGAGAGAGGTTTCCATTAATCAATGTGTAAATTCTACATTGGAGTCATCCTGTTTTCCTATTTGGTTAGCCTTCTTAAGTATGTTTAAAACACATAAAGAGAAAACAAAATCTATAGTTTTATTGCAGTATTTTCAGCAAGCATTTTCCAAGTAATGGACTGGTTCTAAGAGAAGTTTTAAATTAAAAGACTCTCATGGTCAAATTCATTTGGAAAATAAGTTTATTTTACTTACTGTAGAAATTCATAGAATCCTTGATAGGTTAAGGGACACTGTGAAGCACCTAAGAGTGGAGATTGGATTTTCACATAAAATAAATTTACTTGATTATGGAATTTTTTGTGTAGTATCTTGATAGATCAGTTCTTCACAGAGTACACTTTGGGAAATTAGAGCTTATCTCAAATTTTCTGGCAAAAATTAATTTGACCTGGCTGTACTAAGGTATTAGCAAGTATACATTCATCCCCTTCTAATATGCTGCACAGTTTCTAGTATATCATGTGTTATGGGTTAAATTGTCTCCCTCACAAAGATATACACGTCCTACCCCCGGTACCTATGAATGTAATCTTCTTTTGGAAATAAGGTCTTTACAGATGCTCTCAAGTTATGTTGATATTCTTAGGGTGAACCTTAATCCAATAATGACTAGCATCTTTATAAAAAGGAATTAGGACCCAGAGACAGACATCTACCTACAGAGGATGATAGCAGAGCCACAGGCAGAATGCCAAGTGAAGACAAAAGCAGAGACCAGAGCGATGTGTCTACAATGAACACCAAGGATTGCTAGCTTGCAGCAGAAGCTAGGAGAGATGCAGGCAACAGATTTTCTCTCAGAAGGAATTGATACTGCTGATACCCTGATTTAGGACTTGTATCCTTTAGGACTCAGAGAATAAAGTTCAGTTTTTGTAAACCACCCAGTTTGTGGTCTTTGTCATGGCAGCCCTTGATAATTAATGCAGATTTTGCTACTAAGAAGTGGGGAGCTTACATAACAAATATCTAAAAACTCAGAAATAATTTTGGAGTTGAATAATGGGTTGAGGCTGGATGACTTTTGAGGCATTTCATTAGAAGAGCCTAGATTGCCTTGAAGAGACTTTTGATAGAAATATGGATGTTACAGGTGCTTTTGGTGAGGATTCAGACAGAAATGAAGAACATGTTGAAAAGTGGAGGAAAGGTGGCCCTGTTATACAGTGGCAAAGGAGCTGACTGAATTACTGCTGTAAGGCAAGGGGTACTTGTCAGTGATGAACTTAGATATTTAGTTGAGATTTCCAAGCAAAGTGTGGAAGGCACAACTTGGTTTCTCCTTGCTGCTTGTAGTGAATGTGAGTGGAAAGATAAACTGCAGAAGGAATTCTGCCTCAAAACATAATCTAATATACCACATTTATCACTTACTATATATCTCTTCCTCTCCACTAGAATGTAACTGCAAAAGAATAGGTATATTAGTGTTCTGTTCAGATATTTCCCAACTACCCAGATGCTCACAGTTGCTCAATAAGTATTGAAGAATGAATGAAATTAATGCATAGGACCAAACTTCTCAAACTGAATTTCATGCCTTAATTTTCCAACAGGTTTATAAGAGATGCATACTTCTAGTGTTATTAGAAAATTTTTTCTTTTTCTTCAAATGAAAATAATTTACATGACTATGAGTACACTGGGTTTTACAACAGATATTAATATAACATAAGAAATTAAAATTTACATAAGAATGGGACTCAAACTAGGGACTTCTCTGAAGAAGAACAATTAAGGAGTTTCAGACAAGTAACAGTTTATAGAGATGCAATTTTGAGGCCACATATGAAATTGGTTCTCAATAAGGTTTTAGCATTTTACTCTTAGGATGAGATTGATAACAGCTGGATAGATTTAATAGCATAAATCCTATAAACAGTAACAACAAACAAAAATCCAAGCCTCCATAGAATACATTAAGGCCATAAAAAATGATGGCTGTATTTATTTTTAAGTTAATTAAACTGCCAAGTTAAATCCCTATTGTTTTTTAAATGCTACATAAAATGATACAGACTTTATATGAATAATCCAATATGTTAGGCAGTGAAAACAATAACCAAATTGACTTTGCCCACCCTTCTATTTTCTTTTAAATAGGTTCATACATGGGCAAACCTAGTCTTTTAAGAATAACTGATACTCTGCAATTAATTAAAGTTTTATCTTCTCTGTTATTTATACAATTTAATTTTCCAGAAATAGAGAACTCAGTACACTATTTAGAAAGACACTTTAGATGTAAAAAGGCTAAAAATTGTTAATTTTTCATTCATATTAGTGAAAGTTTCTCAGTTGTGTCCAACTCTTTGTGACCCTATGGACCATACAATCCATGGAATTCTCCAGTCCAGAATACTGGAGTGGGTAGTCTTTCCCTTCTCCAGGGGATCTTCCCAACCCAGGGATTGAACCAAGGTCTCCCACAATGCAGGCGATTCTTTACCAGCTAAGCCACAAGTGAAGCCCTTATTCATATTAAAATATGTACATTTAGGATGTATTTCTTTACATTCCTCAGTATGAAAAACATAGTTAACTTTATACATATCAGTTCAGTCACTCAGTCGTGTCCCCATGAATCGCAGCACACCAGGCCTCCCTGTCCATCACCAACTCCCAGAGTTCACCCAAACTCATGTTCATCGAGTCAGTGATGCTATCCAGCCATCTCATCTTCTGTCNTGATGGACTAGAATCCTCTGTGTACTGGATTTCCCACTAGAATCCTCTGTGCAATGGATTTCCCAGGCAAGAATACTGGAGTGGAGTTTTCTCATCCATTTTCATATTTGTTTCTCACTGTTACCTGTAAACTCTTTCTTTAACAGTTAGAGGGGCTTACATGTAGTACTTTATTCTGACAACCAGTTTTATACCTTTAGACATTATAGAGCTTACTAAATCTCTGTTAAAATAATAAATAAATAATGCATATGTTAAACTGTGGAGATACCATCTATGGGATGTGATATTTGATTGGATGAAGAAAAGAAAAGCCAAAAATAATTCCACAATTCAATTAATTTGCATTATAATCTGTCTGATTGGTTTCATTTAAATACGTGCTAGGGAATTTCCTGCTTTTGAAAAAGTGGAATAATCAATGACACATTAAATGTATGAGTTATTAAGAAACTAAGAGTGTTTGTGAATTAATGAATTCAAATTATCTGGAGCTTAGTTCAACAAGCATGGCAAAACAGCAATTTCTCTCCACAAATGCAAGATAAGATTGGAGAATAGATGCTTGGATTCCCTTGGGACCTGAGATTAAATTGACAGAACACAGTGATACAGCTTTTATTTATCTCTGAAGGAAGCAAATGTTCTGGGAGTAGCCTAAATTGAGAACAAGTGTCCACCCACTCTAAAACCGTACTATTAGCAGATTGAGAAGCTAATACTGATGATTGTCTAACATTATTATTTCATGCTACTTATAACTGGCTATTTTTTGAAGTCAAGATGATTGGTATAATCGTGGAGTTATGGCAGTAAAGATTAATAAAGGAGTAACGCTGGTGGATCAGTGGTAAAGAATCTGCCTGCCAATGAAGGAAGACACAGGTTCGATTTCTGGGTTGGGAAGATCTCCTGCAGAAGGAAATGGCAGCCCATTCCAGTATTCTTGCCTGGGAAATCCCATGGACAGAGGAGCCTGGTGGGCTATAGTCCACTGCCTCAAAAGACAGATGTACACAATTCAGTGACTAAACAACAAGAACAACTGGTAACAGTATCTTCCCTTGAGCAATCTTTTACACAGCTGTTATGTAACACTGATTATTCTGAAAACCTAGCTGATAAAGGCTGCATCTCTAAAAGGTGATAATNGATGTACACAATTCAGTGACTAAACAACAAGAACAACTGGTAACAGTATCTTCCCTTGAGCAATCTTTTACACAGCTGTTATGTAACACTGATTATTCTGAAAACCTAGCTGATAAAGGCTGCATCTCTAAAAGGTGATAATTTTATTACCCGAAGCCAGTATTCTTGTCTGGACATTCCATGGACAGAGGAGCCTGGTGGGCTACAGTCCATGGTCTCAAGAGTCAGACACTGAGTGACTAACATGATACTGCTGCTGCTGCTAAGTCGCTTCAGTCGTGTCCGACTCTTTGCAACCCCATAGACAGCAGCCCACCAGGCTCCCCCTTCCCTGGGATTCTCCGGGCAAGAACACTGGAGTGGGTTACCATTTCCTTCTCCAATGCGTGAAAGTGAAAAGTGAAAGTGAAGTTGCTCAGTCGTGTCTAACTCTTAGTGAACCCATGGACTGCAGCCTACCAGGCTCCTCCACCCATGGGATTTTCCAGGCAAGAGTACTGGACTGGGGTGCCACAAGCAATAAAATAGAAATGGCATGTGGAAGAAGTAATAAGCATTCTCTTTTCTTTCCTAAAATGTATTCCAAACACATTAGATACTAGAAGGAAACACTGTTTACTTACTATGATGTTATTATACTAAGTTAAAATGCTTTTGTTACATTTTTAAAATAATTAGGTTCAAAAACTAATACATATTTTACATATTTACTTTCTGTTGGAATCATTCATGGTATAATAAAATAACCCTGTTACAAAATTAAAATATATGTAACCACTAGAAACATACAATTTTATAACCTTTAAAATCAGTGCTAGTAACTTTTCTTCTCCTACTCCATTTTTACACTGTTTTTTGACACATTTAAATAAAGATGCCCTTTGAGAACCCATTCAGTTGAAGTCTTGGTTATAGTATTGATTTTTAAAGTGGCTTGTATCATTCAGGTTAGTTGGACATACTGGGAAAGTTTCCAGACCTTGGCAAAAACCCAAACTGAACTTTCCTCCAAAAAGTCAGGAAGAATTTCATTAACCTTTTAGTAAAAAGAAAAAAAGGTGTATTTCTCATTTGTTTAGTTCTAAGGCCATGTATTCCCAGGAGAACAAAACAGCCAGACCATAGTACAATGATCTTTATTTCCATTACATTTTATATTTGAAAAAGTAAAATGCTAGGATTGTCTCTACAGCCAATAAATGGTTAGCTCCATCCTTCACACTCTTACATATACATCAAAGTATACATTTATGGGGCTTCTCTAGCAGTCCAGTTGATAAAGAATCTGCCTGCAATGCAGGAGATTTGATTCCTGGGTCAGGAAGATCTGCAGGAGAAGGGATAGGCTACCCACTCCAGTATTCTTGGGCTTCCCTTGGCTCAGCTGGTAAAGAATATGCCTGCAGTGTGGGAGACCTGGGTTCAATCCCTGGGTTAGGAAGATCCCCCGGAGAAGGGAGAGGCTACCCACTCCATTATTCTGGCTTGGAAAATTCCATGGACTGTATAGTCCCTGGGGTCACAAACAGTCGGACATGACTGAGCGACCTTCACAAACATTTATAGTACTCTGGAATGATCACCAGTGTTCATAATAATGTCACTGACTCAATGCAATATTTTGAGCTTCTTTCTTAACTGGCAAATAAAGATTAAGTAAAAAGGGAGAAACAAACATCTGTGAATTTTAAATAATATTAACTATATCTGATTTAAAAATTAATACAAATAACAGCCAATACTATTTCCTATTTACTGGTAGATAAATGACTTAGGGTAGAAAATAACAAAGTTAGAAATAAGCAGAGGAATCTCCTGCTAAGGTTTATTCTATAAAGTTAATTATTCAGGTGTTTGTGATTTCATGATCTATTGTTTGCAAACTAGAAGTAAACAATTAAACTAATCACACAACTATCTCAGTGATGTCAAAATTAAGGGTTATTTGGGAAATAATTAGGAAATCTTGCTATATTCCTAGGCTGGGCAAAATTTCACAAATTAAAATATTTAAGTGTATTTGGGGAAGGACAGAAAATGGAATAGTTTGTCTGACAATTCCATGAGAGGTATTCCTCTTGAAAGTTTGAATTTGTGGATTTGATGTGAAAATAAAGACATGGGGAAAATATTGTGGGAGTAAGAAGGAAAATTTATTAGGGAAGAACGACAGATCCAAAAAAATAACTGAAATATTTTTCCTCTCTTTCATTTTATACCAAGGGATAATTTCTAGTATTTGTTTCTATTTAAGAGGAAAATGTGTGCTTTGAAACACTGTATATTATACATTTAAATTGCTCATCTATGAATATCATAGCAAAGTATCCAATTAAAATACTTCTTTATAGAACTGTGAATGGTGTCTTTTTTAAATGTTGAATAAAGATGAAATGAATTCTTTTTATGTGACTTTGATGTCAATTACTGTACTTAACTTCCTTATTAGAACTTGCACGTCAGCAGGTAGTACAGGGTTCTGCTACATATCTTTCAATATATCTACTTAGAAACTGCCCTTTGAACTTCAACTTCCTGCTATGGCATCAGTAATGTGATTCACATTACAGATGGGTGCATTAACTATTCTCAGACTATGTAAGAATCCATTTCTATTGACAGGCTATGTATACATAACAGTCTGTTTGGAAAATGAGAAAAGTTCATTGTCTCCACAAATAATACTGGATAAATATAAATGGATTGTTAGTTGCTATCCTTTTTGTGCTGTTCTGGTGCACTGTGAACTTCTGACGTTCCTTAGGTAGCTGCCCTGCTGCTCATTCCAAATTTGTCAAGCTATTTGGCACCTGGTCTGACCTTAATGTCTAGAGTGAACTGCTGAGCTATGAAGTGTTCTGATTTTCCGATGCTTTGCCAAATTCTTTCCCCTGTCCCTGTCACCTTTAAAATAACAAGGTCAATCACACAAAAGAAATATGGCAGAGTTTCAGGTCCAATGATGCTGATTATCAGGATAACACATAGAGTTCAGCATGACATCAACTTGTCCTTGAAGACTATGGCAACTCCAGGTGGAATTGGCTATGATTACTAAAAAAAAAAAAAAAAGAATGCAAGTGCCCATTTCCTAAAGATACTTATCAGATTTAAAGATGTACATTTTAAATGGCTTTCAAAACTATAGTCACTTAATTAAAAATAACTAAGGAAATATTAATGTTAACTTGCCTTGGCCATGTCTAAATAAATTCTGAATTGATGAAAACATCACATTCTTAAAAATCTCACTTAAATATGATTGCCAGGGGAGTACAGGTGAGAAAAGGATGGATTAAGTTTGGGATCAGCAAATGTAAATTATTATATAAAGAATGAATAAACAACATCCTTCTGTGGATCAGAGGGGACTATATTCAATACTCTGTGATAAACCATAATGGAAAAGAAGATGAAAAAAGGATGCATATTTAAAACTGAATCACTTTTCTGTACAGCAGAAACTGACACATATTTCAATAAAATAACAATTGGCATAATAAGTTACACGGTAGATATGAAGAAGTTGTGCCGATGGTAAAAAAATAAAATAAAATAAGACACTACTAGTGAATACTGGCTGGAGAAGGCAATGGCACCCCACTCCAGTAGTCTTGCCTGGAGAATCCCATGAATGGAGGAGCCTGGTGGGCTGCAGTCCATGGGGTCACTAAGAGTCAGAAATGACTGAGTGACTTCACTTTCATTTTGCACTTTAATGCATTGGAGAAGGACATGGCAACCCACTCCAGTGTTCTTACCTGGAGAATCCCAGGAACAGGGAAGCCCGGTGGGTTACCGTCTATGGGGTCACACAGATTCGGACATGACTGAAGCGACTTAGCAGCAGCAGCAGCAGTGAATACTGCAAACCAGGCACCCTAAATCATTAGGAATCCTTTCTCATTATTTGGCTCAAGAAGAATTTCAGAGAAAGAAATACTCCTCAAAAGAAGTAATTCACACATATCTTCCAGTCATTCTCTTTGTTTAAACACTAACTAATTTAACTTTCATAGACTTTATTTTGGGGGGCTCCAAAATCACTGCAGATGGTGACNCCTGAATTTTGCAATTACTTTTCACATATATCAGTACTACCTAATTATACTAAGCATAACAAACACCTGGAATTTTTTATTAACCCTCTCTTGAAAGCTTCTAGTGTTGACTGGGAAGCTATAAGATTAAAAGTGTCTCAGAATAGTTATATTATCAGAGGTTTGGAACAATTTTATTAATATATTGCATATTTTGACAGCATTAACAAAACACATTTAACTTTATATTATTTATATTTTCTATGTAGTAGTTAATCATCTATTGCAATCTTACAAGGAGAGTCATATAGAAAATATTCATCTAGTTCCTATATTTTAATAGTAGGCATAAATAGGATTAATATATGATATGGGCCTTTATAAAATTCACAACATATGAGGAAAATAGACATTCAAAAACAAGTTATGAGATCCTAGATATAAACACACACAACTAGTGTGAACTAATCTTTGACAAAGGAGAGAGGCAAAGCAATGAAGCAAAGTAGCCTTTCAACAACTGGCAATGCACATGCAAAAATATGAATCTATATCCAAACTTTACACTCATCCCAATAATTAACTTAAAAAAGATCACAGACCTAAATGTCAAATCCAGAATTATAAAACTTTTAATAGACAACATAGCAGAAAATCTAAAAAAACATTGGGTATGTCAATTATTTTTCAGATAAAACACAGTAAAAAATGCATGAAATAATAGGTAAACTGGATTTCTTAAAAGTTAAAAATTCTGCTCTATAAAAGATACTATTTTTAATATTAAAAGAATAAGGAGATCAGCCACACATGAAGATATAGTATTTACAAAAGACTTATTTGATAAAAGAAAATATATACACAGAAATCTTGAAGCTCAACAAATAAGAAAATTGATAATCTGCTTTAAAAATGGGCAAAAGGCCTGAAGAAACACTTCAAAGAAGACATACAGATAGCAAATAAGCATAGGACATGATGGGATAGCTCAACATTAGATGTCTTTAGAGAACTGCAAACTAAAACAACAAGATACCGCTCCACGTCTATTAGGATGGCCCAGACACAGACAACAGCAAGCGGTGCTGAGGATATGGAGCACTCCTCAAGAACTTGCACTCATTTCTGGTGGGATTGCAAAATGCTACACAGACTCTGAAAGACAGTTTGATGGTTTCTTGCAGAATTAAACATTCTCTGACCACATGTGTAAGCAATCACTCTCCTTGGTATTGACCCAAATGTACTAAGAACTCATGTCAACACAAACACCTGCACATGGATGTTTCACAAAGTTTTATTCATAATTGGCAAAACTTGGAAGGAACCAAAATGCCTTTCAATAGGTGAATGGTTAAATTTTGATTTATTTAGATAATAAAATACTATTCAGAAAAAGAAATGAACTATTAATCACTGAAAAGACAAGAGGGAAGTTTTAATATGTGTTACTAAGTGAAACGGCTCATCTTAAAAGGCTACATATAGTATGATTCCAACTAAAAACTAGGAAGATAATAAAAAGATCAGTGGTTGTCAGGGGTAATGAAACAGGGAGGGATAAATAGGTGAAGAACAGAGGATTTTTAAGGCAATAAAGCTATTGTGTAAGATAATACAATGGTACTTAAATGTAATTTTACATTGTCCAAAACCCATCTGTTTTTTAAACACACATCATACAACAGCAAGAGTGAACCTGAACCCTAGAGTAAAATATGGATTTTGGGTGATAATGATGTGTCAAAGTAGGTTCACTGACTGCAACAAATGTGCCATTCTGATGGGGAACACTGATAAAGGAGGAGGCTATGAATGCGTGGGAACAGGGAGAATGTGGACAATCTCTACACCTTCCTCCTAATTTTGCTGTGAACCTGTGTGCTCAGTCATGTCTGACTCTTTGTGGCACCTGACTGTAGCCCATTTGTTCTCTATCCATTTTCCAGGCAAGAATGGGTTGCTATTTCCTACTCCTGGGGAATCTTCCTAACTCAGGGATTGTACCCGTGTCTCTTACATCTCCTGCCTTGACAGGTGGGTTCTTTACCACTATGCACTGGAAAAGGAAATGGCAACCCACTCCAGTACTCTTGCCTTGAAAATCCCATTTACAGAGGAGCCTGGTAGGTTACGGTCCATGGGATCACAAAGAGTCGGACACGACTGAGCAACTTCACTTTCCTTTACCGCTACTGCCACCTGGAAAGCTATGAACCTACACCTTCTGTAAAAGATAAAATATATTTTAAAAATAAATGATCTTAGTATATGGTAACAATTTGACATATTTTGAGGTTTAGAGCTAACCTACAGTAGGCAGCTGTGAAAAAAGAACAAGGGTCTTTGATCAGGGAATAGAATAATAGGACCCTATAACTTACTATTAACTTAAGAATCTTCATCTAGACTCAAAATCCCTGAGTCACGTTTTCACCACTAAATGTCATTTCTCTGTTTTTTTCACGTTGGTTAGAATAAATGATAAAAATCAAATTATAAACATAACTTTTTTTTTTTTGCTTGATTTGATGGTTCGACAGGGATAAAGGTATATTATATTGGGTTCAGAAAAGAGGTTATGTCTCAGAAAAGTCATCAGCACTGTTCTTGAGCTTAGTGTTTTTCTCTATCCTTTTAACTACATTGGCTTCCTTGACATTAGGTATGGACTGATTAGAATTTAGGGAAACTAGCTTCTTGATGGAAGAGTTAATGCTTTTAACAGAACTTTCCTGCTGGGTGGCCCATAGGAATTTAAGAAGTTGGTTTTTAAGGAAAATAAACATATGAGCAAGGTAAGGTAACTGTCTCCAAATTCTCCAGCAAGAGTACAAGCTGCCTGGGGAGGGAGAGCAGAAGCTATAATAATTGTCTATTATAAACAAGTGTTTTATGAAAATGTTACATATATCACCTAATATGTGAACCAATCTATTATATAACCTAGGTATTATTGTCATTTACAAATGAGAAGCATGATGTCCAAAGGTCACATACTCCTTAAGAGACTAAGCTAAATCTGTGAGATGTATATTTTTTCAAACTCACTGTGAGTAATGACTTTTAAAGTTCTTTGGAAAAACAATGTTCACAGTTTCCTAATATATTATAAGTCTGATGGCATTTTTACCCTTCATTTACTAAAGTCATTTCTAGTGTGTGTGTGGCGGGG
>SJYV01056325.1:120986-156588 GCA_006410875.1 Neotragus pygmaeus
TCATTTCTAGTGTGTGTGTGGCGGGGTGGGGGGGGGCGGAGAGTGGGGTATGAGAGAAATAGAGAAACAACCAAGACTAAATGCAGTAAGCTACCTGAAATTCTGCTACCATCTCTATGCCCCTCAATTTAAACATCATTCCTAACAGGAAGCTTTCTCTGACCCCTAGACCAGGTTAGACTGCCATCACTTCTTTACAATACTGTTGGTACGGTGCAGGACCCAGTGGGCTTCTGGGCACAAGTCTTTGTGTCCCCAGTTTCTCTGATTATATAGCAAACAGCATTCATTCAGCCTCCAAGATCTTCCCCAAGTTCCAACTGGCAGATTCAAGCAGTTATTAATTAGAGAAAGGAGGGGATGTGCAACCAAGAAGAAAAACAAGCCAAGAGTAGCCTTGGGGCAAGGTTCTCTTTCCTCATCAAGAGATACATACAACAATATCTTTGAGCTATTCTGCAGATACCAAAAACCCCTCCAGATGGGAGAACTTAACAATTAATGGTGGTATTCTCCCCCCGAGCATGTAGACCCCCAGACTGACTGCATATGAAGGTTGATGGTGCTGACTCCTACTTACCTCACCATCAACCCGACAGAAGAATGTTCATGGACTGATACATGTACTCTTTAAACAATCACCATAAAACTTCTATCTTCCCCAAATGGACACACAGCATTCTGAGGGCATTAGCCTGCTGTGACCTTGTTTTTCTGGCAAAGCAATAAATCTATCCTCTGCCTCTTCACCCAAAGTTCCTTCTCTGAGATTTAATTCAGCACCAGTGAATAGAGAAGCTGAGCTTTTGGCATCAATTTAAATTAGCTGTTTGTTACCTCACTTTCTGAGCCATGAACTCTTGAAGTAAGGTGTAATGTCCACCCCATGACGGTACAAACTAATCATCCTGGTTTTACTCACAGCGCCTGGAACACTCTGTAAGTATATAGTGAATACAATAAAAAAGATTTGAAGTCATGTAAGTGCTGCTTCTACCTACGTATCTGTTATGAGCAAGAATTTTGCCTTGAAAAAAGGTTCCAAATAGCCTGCCTCCATCTTTTCCACCTTCTGCAAATCTTATCAAGTTGGTATGGTTAGCACTTAACTCTAAATGTAACTTGGGCTTGTTTAACCAACTGTTTTGAGAATTGGATTTCAAAGTGAGAACACTGAATTTGAGGTTAATATATCAAACCAAGGCTGTGGCTGAATTGTCTTTCTTCCTATAGACAATCCATATCCTTCATATGACCCTTGCAGAGAATAGATTCCCAGCCAGCTATTTGATTAAATTCTCTGTTCCCACCAAGAGGGAAGTCACTAACAAGCTAAGGGAAAAACGGCATGAGAGAAGAGCAATCCCACCCCATGTCAAGGCATTTATAAGTTGGATCAATACAATCTTCAAAGCACCCACAAAAACAAAAACATTATTCTAACCTCTTCCAAGGCCTCTTGCATCCTGTAGCTAACAAAAGGCAATATTCTACCACCCACAGCAGTAGTTTAATGTTCCCTGCTGCTGTGGAAAATGTTATATGGACAAATGGATCATGCTGTGGCTGTTGGATTAAGAAACATCTACAGAAACTCAGACCATCACATACAGGAAACTACAGGTGTTGAGCACAGAATAGAGAGAGCCTCTATATTGATTTCCACAGTGCTCAAGGCAAAGGTAGAAAGACTGAGATTATTGGAAGAAAAAAAAATGCTAAGTCACTAGCAAAAAGGAACAGAAAACAGAAAAGGGATAAGATCAAACTCCCAGATGAAAATTATCATACAGGATGCTTTAACTGAATTTAACTGTCACATTCAGAACTTGCCCACACCTTGAACTACCCATCCCCACTTGAGTAACAGTTTCATATTTTATGGAGTTTTGTGGATTTTTAAATTCTAATTTAGAAAAGATTTTTCCTAATCCCTGTCCCAGACTATTCAAAATAAAATCTATAAAATACCATTCATGTTATCATGATGAATCACTAGTTAATTAGTAACTATCAGAAACCAATAAAGAACAGAAATGGTGTGGACCAAACAAAAACAGAAGATACTAAGAAGAGTTGACAAGAATACACAGAAGAACTATACAAGAAATATATCATGACCCAGATAATAACAATGGTGTGATCACTCTCCTAGAGCCAGACAGCCTGGAATGCAAAGTTAAGCGGCCCTTAGGAAGCATCGCTACAAACAAAGCTAGTGGAGGTGATGGAATTCCAGCTGCTGCTGCTGCTGCTGCTACTGATGCTAAGTTGCTTCAGTCATGTCTGGCTCTGTGCGACTCATAGATGGCAGCTCACCAGGCTCCTCTGTCCCTGGGATTCTCTAGGCAAGAACACCGGAGTGGGTTGCCATTTCCTTCTCCAATGCATGAAAGTGCAAAGTGAAACTGAAGTCACTCAGTCATGTCTGACTCTTTGAAACCCCATGGACTGGAGCCTACTAGGCTCCTCCGTCCATGGGATTTTCCAGGCAAGAATACTGGAGTGGGTTGACATTGCCTTCTCCGGGAATTCCAGCTGACCTATTTCAAATTCTAAAAGATGATGCTGTTAAAGTGCCGCCCTCAATATGCCAGCAAATTTGGAAAACTCAACAGTGACCACAGAACTGGAAAAGGTCAGTTTTCATTCCAATCCCAAGAAGGGAAATGCCAAAGAATATTCAAACTGCACTCATTGCAAACCACAATGCACTCAAACCGCGCAATTGCACTCATCTCACATGCTAGTAAAGTAATGCTCAAAATTCTCCAAGCTAGGCTTCAATAGTATGCGAACCATGAACTCCCAGATGTTCAAACTGGATTTAGAAAAGGCAAAGGAACCAGAGATCAAATTGCCAACATTCTCTGGATCATCAAAAAAGCAAGAGAGTTCCAGAAAAAACATCTACTTCTGCTTTATTGACTACGCCAAAGCCTTTGACAGTGTGGATCACAACAAACTGTCGAAAATTCTTAAAGAGATGAGAATAGCAGACCACCTTGTCTGCCTCCTGAGAAATCTGTATGCTGGTCAAGGAACAAGTTATAACTGGACATGGAACAACAGACTGGTTCCAAATTGGGAAAGGAGTACGTCAAGGCTGTATATTGTCACCCTACTTGTTTAACTTATATGCAGAGTACATCATGCAAAACCCCAGGCTAGATGAAGCACAAGCTAGAACCAAGATTGCTGGAGAAATATCAGTAACCTCAGAAATGGAGAGGATACCGCCCCTATGGCAGAAAGTGAAGAACTAAAGAGCCTCTTGATGAAAGTGAAAGAAGAGAGTGAAAAGCTGGCTTACAGCTCAACATTCAGAAAACCAAGATCATGGCATCTGGTTCTATCACTTCATGACAAATAGATGTGGGAAAACTGTATTTGCTTGGGCTCCAAAATCACTGCAGATGGTGACTGCGGCCATGAAATTAAAGGATGCTTGCTTCTTGGAAGAAAAGCTATGACCAAACTAGATAGCATATTAAAAAGCAGAGATGTTACTTTGCTGACAAAGGTCCATCTAGTCAAAGCTATGGTCTTTCCAGTAGTCATGTATGAATGTGAGAGTGGGCCTATAAAGAAAGCTGAGCACCAAAGAATTGATGCTTTTTAACTATGGTGTTGGAGAAGACTCTTGAGAGTAGGGAGATCAAACCAGTCCATCCTGAAGGACATCAGTCCTGAATATTCATTGGAAGGATTGATGCTAAAGCAGAAACTTCAATACTTTGGCCACCTGATGTGACGAGCTGACTCACTGGAAAATCCCTGATGCTGGGAAAGATTTAAGGCAGGAGGAGAAGGGGACAACAAAGGATGGGATGGTTGGATGGCATCACTGACTCAATGGATATGAGCTTGAGTAAACTCTGGGAGCTGGTAATGGACAGAGAGGCCTGGCATGCTGCAATCCATTGGGCTCAGAGTCAGACATGACTGAGCGACTGAACTAAACTGATCAGAAAACATGTACAAGAGATGTTGCAATCAATGTCTGGACTCATGTTTTGAATTACTAGACATATAACATGCCATCTCATATTACCCTTTAGGAATGCTTATCAATCTCGTTTGTTTGTTTGTTTTGTAATTACACCTAACTTTCTCCATCCTCAGTTTCTTTTTATTTTTTTCTTATTTTTAAAAGTATACTTGATTTACAATGGTTGTGTTTCCAGCATATAGCAAAATGATTCATATATATATATATATACACACACAATCAATGGAATAAACACACATATATTATATATAATATATATTTTATATGTTATGTGTGTGTGTGTGTGTATATATATATATATATATATAATACACCTGATCAATGGACATGAACTTGGGCAAACTCCAAGAGATAGGAATACGGAGACCTGGTGTGCTGCAGTCCATGGGGTCACAAAGAGACATGATTTAGAACAACAATATATAGACACACACTTATTCATATTATTTTCCATTATAGGTTATTGAATACAGTTCCCTATGCTATACAGTAGGATCTTTTTGTTTGTGTAACTTATATATAGGAGTTTTATCTGCTAATCACATATTCCTAATTTATCACCCACCCTTCTCCTTTGGTAACTATAAGTCTATTTTCTATGTCTGTGAGCTTGTTTCTGTTTTGAAAATAGATTCATTTTTATCATATTATAGACTTTACACATAAGTGATATCATATGATTTTGTGTTTTTGATTTACTTCACCTAGTCTAACAATCTCTAGGTCCATCCATTTTGCTGAAAATAGCATTATGTTTTATAGCTAAGCAACCATCATATATATGTGTGTGTGTATGTACACACATTTTTATTGATTTATCTGTCAATGGACATTTAGGTTCCTTCCATGTCTTGGCTATTGTAAATAGTGCCACTAAGAACATTAAGATACATGTATCTTATGAATATTTTTCTCTTGATATATACCCATGAATGGGATTGCTGGATCATATGGCAACACTATTTTTTTTTTAAGTAACATCCAACACTATTTTTTTAAGTAACCTCTATGTAGTGGCAGTATCAATTTATATTTCCATCAAAAGCTTAGGAGGGCTTCCTCTTCTTTATACTCTTTCTAGCATTTATTATTTGTAGACTTTTTAATGATGGCCATTCTGACCATTATTGAGAGGATGTAACACCTTATTGTTGTTTTGATTTGCATTTCTCTTATCCCTAGCAATGTTGAGCATCTTTTCATGTGCCTATTGGCCATCTGTACATTTACTTTGGAGCAATGTCTATTTAGATCTGTTCATTTATTAAATTGGATTGTTTCCTGTTGAGTGATATGATCTATTTGTATATTTTGAAAATTAATCTCTTACTGGTAGCATTGTGTGCAAATATTTTCTTCCATTCTGTATGTTGTCCTTTCCTTTCATTTATGGCTACCTTTGCTGTGCAAATGCTTGTAAGTTTGATTATGTTCTCTTTGTTTATTTTTGTTATCTAGATTGGTCAGTTTTTCCTCCAAGGAGTAAGCGTATTTTAATTTCATGGGTGCAGTCACCATAGGCAGTGATTTTGAAGCCCAACAAAATAAGGTCTGTGACTGTTTCCATTGTTTCCCCATCTATTTGCCATTAAGGGATGAGACCAGATGCTGTGATCTTTGTTTTTTGTTTTTTAGAGGTGAATCTTTGTTTTATTCCTGGGTTTGTTATAACAGCTAATTTAACTTAGTTAGAAAAAAATCCAAGTTTCAAATCCTGGTTTTTCTATTACAAAGACTGTGTTCTTTAAATACTATGCTGCCTACCAGCCAGATACTAATCTGGGTTGGCTGGGTAATTATTGATGGAAGAGTTTTCCCTTTCTGTAGTCTTCAATTTAGAATCTTGTATTTGTGAAGCTGGCTTGATAACTTGGTGGTGGTGGTTTAGTCGCTAAGTCATGTCCAACTCTTATGACCCCATAGACGGTAGCCTGGCAGGCTCCTCTGTCCATGGGATTCTCCAGGCAAGATTACTGGAGTGGGTTGCCATTTCCTTCTCCAGGATATCTTCCCTACCCAGGAATCAAACCCAGGTCTCCTGCATTGCAGGCAGATTCTTTACCGACTGCACTACGACTTAACGTGAGAATAACAACTTTAATAATGATAGTAGTAATCAATCAGTTCAGTTCAATCACTCAGCTGTGTCTGACTCTTTAGGAACCCATGCACTGCAGCACATCAGGATTCCTTGTCCATCATCAACTCCCAGAGCTTGCTCAAACTCATGTCCATCAAGTTCATGATGCCATCCAACCATCTCATCCTCTGTCATCCCTTTTCTTCTCACTTTTAACATTACTAGCATCAGGGTCTTTTCCAAAGAGTCAGTTCTTCACATCAGGTAGCCAAAGAATTGGAGTTTCAGCTTCAGCATCAGTCCTAACAATGAATATTCAGGACTGATTTCCTTTAGGATTGAGGTTGGATCTCCTTGCAGTCCAAGGGACTCTCAAGAGTCTTCTCCAACACCACAGTTCAAAAGCATCAATACTTTGGTGCTCAGCTTTCTTTATAGTCCAACTCTCACATCTATACATGACTACTGGAAAAACCATAGCTTTGACTAGATGGACTTTTATTGGGAAAGTAATGTCTCTGCTTTTTTTTTTTTCTTTTTTAATATAAATGTATTTATTTTAATTGGAAGCTAATTACTTTACAATATTGTATTGGTTTTGCCATACATCAACATGAATCCACCACAGGTGTACACGTGTTCCCCAGCCTGAAACCCCTTCCCACCTCCCTCCCTGTACCATCCCTCTGGGTCATCCCAGTGCACCAGCCCCAAGCATCCTGTCCATGTTCAATGCATGATACAGGATGCTTGTGATCTTTGTTTTTTGAATGTTGAGTTTTAGTGTTAGTTTTAGTGTCAGCTTTTTCACTCTCCTCTTTCACCTTCATCAAGAGGCTCTTTAATTCCTCTTTACTTTCTGCTTTAAGGGTGGTATCATCTGCACACCTGAGGTTGTAGATATTCTCCCTGCAGTCTGGATTCCAGCTTGTGCTTCATTCAGCCTGGCATTTTGCATGATGTACTTTGTATATAAGTTAAATAAGTAATGTGACAATATACAGCCTTGATGTACACCTTTCCCAATTTGGAACCAGTCTGTTCCATATCTGGTTCTAACTGTTGCTTTTTGACTTGCATACAGGTTCTTACTTTAGCACTGTAATTGTATATTCCATTCACATCCATATCATCAAAATGCCACAGGGGAATAGTCTTGTTATAAGAAAGGAACCATAAACATGTATATGGATATGAAATTAATAGATCCACAGAGGTCATCCTACCCTTGAGACAGAGATATTACTTTCAAATCATTACTATACCAGACTTGCTTGGAGACAGTTAGGTATCTAGAACCCAGTATAGAAAAAGTCAGCCTCAAATATCAAAGTATTTTCTGATTTTTTTCTTTCAGGAAAGTGTCTTCCTTTGAATTCAACAATTTAATTTCACAAATAATTAATATAATGCTCTTATAATATTTATATTTTTATTGTAGTAAAATATGCTAACATACAATTTACCATTAACTATTTTAAGTGTACAGTTCAGTACATTAAATATATTCATAGTGTTGTGTAACAAGCACCACTATTTATTTCCAGAACTTTTAAATCATCCCACATAGAAACTCTGTACCCATTAAATATATTCTTATTTTATGAATATTCACAGGCATACTCAAACTACATTAAAGGACTGCTGAGGTTCTTAAAGAAAAACTATAAAAATTAAGCAATCTAAAGTAAAATTAGCCACATGTGCTAAAGCTCTTGTATTAGCATAGCAGATAGTAATAAAATTCATATTATATACTGTCTTATTTAAACATTTCTACAAAAAAATTTTAAAAAATAAACAGGATTTGAAGCCATTTTCTTGATCCCAAATAAATTAACTATAAACTTTCAGTTAAAATAATTAAACATTACTAATTATTTTTCACAAAGTAATATGCATTGTCTTTCATGTAGTCTCAAGATAAAGAGTATTCAGAAAACAAATAAGCCCACTGGGAGAATTCACTCTTAGAGAAACTGAAATGCATCAGCAGCCCACATTCCTGATAAAATGTGTTCATATAAATTCTATCCCAAAAAGTCCATTTTAAAACTTACTGTTCTCTTTCCACAGAAACAATGTTATAATTGGGGAACTATATTCCTGAGCAGGACTTTGCATTGAATAAATCACAGATATACCCAATAAGATGTCAAAAAAGCAAATCTATAAAAACTATAAACCTTTGCAATCATGTAAAACAGGAAAATTACACTTCTTGATAGAATTTAACAGCTAAAAGTGATTTTAGAACATTAACAAGTTCAGGTCTCTTGTTGGATGAATGAAAAAAAACAAATGTCCAGAAAAGATGTGTGACATTCTTTTAATTTACCAAAGTAGATTGTAGAAATAAGCACTAAAACTAAAGTTTTCTTCATCCCAATCTATTGTTCCTTTCACATATTTCAATGTTTCTCTTATAATACTTCAGCAATTACAATTGTACATTATAGATTTATGATAGATATTAATTGTAGCATGTTTGCAATATATAAAAATGCAGTGCTATATGTATTTATATAAAAGCTACATATAATAAACATTCTTGTTGCATTTATATTAAATTCATAGATTAATTAGCTTTTTACAATTTAAAAAGACTTCTAGTGATATGATTGGAAGGGCCCATTTCATCTAAAAGTCAATCATGGAGATTGGCCAGGCTTTTGGTTTTACTTGTCAAAAAAATTTCCCATTGAAACAAGAGATATTCTAAAACCTTCATTCACTCATTGTTATTTTTATAAAATGTCCATTTTAGTATTTTTATATTCAAGAATTTTAATGCATGAAACATTGCATAACATAATTAGTTTTCTCAGGCCAAAACCATAGTCAAATACACACACATACTGACAGGTTTGAAAGAAACTATTTTCATTCATCTCCCAACCTCCTTCCCTTAACAACAAAAAAAAAGCATTTAAATTTTGCTGCTTTAGGACTGTACAGGACAGTTGGGAAAGACAGTTTTTCCTACAAACCTATATTATAAACTTGCATAATTAAATTAGCTCCTGTCTTTTATAACATTTGGAGAAGGAAATGGCAACCCACTCCAGTATTCTTGTCTGGAGAATCCCATGGACAGAGGAGCCTGGTTGACTACAGTCCATGGGGTCGCAGAGTCAGACATGACTGAGTAACTAACACTTTATAACATTAGAGAAAACTGTATCCTTCCATAAAGAATAAACACAAACTGCCTCTTTGACTAGGGATGGAACACATTGGAAATTACCTCAGAATATGGCAATAATGTGAATACAGGTTTTCAGAAGGGAAGTGCATATGCTAATCTGGACAGAGAGAAATGGCAAAATATAAAAAGGGGGTTGCTATATTTCACTTGAATCTTAAGATATAGTCTTTCTTCCTGAGAGAACTAGTACTCTGCTCACTTTAAAATATTTATATCTATATGCAAAATCTGCATATTTTATGTGCTTATAAATATGTATGTGGAAGAAGCTTTATTAAATAAAAGCTGATTTAAAAATAAAAACTAAGCAAAATGAGTGATTTGACAAATGGAACATGTACAAATGTTTCAGTTGGCTTTTGCAGGCAGCCTTATGGAATAACACTTAGGACATGACTTCCTGACAGAAGCCTTTGAAAAATATTTTGGTTTAAGCAGCCTTTCCATGTGGATTATCATGTAAATAGCTAGACAGATGAGTGAAGATAAATGCATTGTTTGACAAGTATAGTTAACTCTTAGGTAAACTATTAACAGAACAAAAGAAGTGCTTGTATCTCTGGGTATAAAAGCACCATTTTATCCCCTGGTTTTATACTTTCAGGACTCCACGCACAGCTCACCCAGAGTTGACTGTATCATTCCTGGCATTGAATTTCCAGCATATTTCCACTAACCCTTGTCTTACAGTTGCCACTGAAGTCTCCATTATCAATGGATAATCAATATTGAGTGATTTTTTTATTATGTCATGTTGAGTACTGAGTATGTTAGAAAAGATATAAAACAAGGACCCTGAACTAGTGGAGTTTAATATCTATTTGTATAAAAAATATAAAAATAAGCAATAAATATATACTGCTTAACACTGGGAGTCATCACTAAGTTAGTGGTATATAAAAATTATTCATATTTGGAATATCTATTTTATTGAATTAGTAAAAAACAACTCAATACAAAAAAAATGGGCATGTTATCAAGGAATTTCTAACATATACAAAAACAAATGAAAAGGACTCAACCTCAGGAACAATAAGGAAAATGTAAATTAAAAATAACCAGATATAAATGTGGTTATAAGGTTAACAGGGATTTCCCTGGTGGCTCATATGGTAAAGCGTCTGCCTACAATGCGGGAGACCTGGGTTCAGTCCCTGGGTTGGGAAGATCCCCTGGAGGAGGAGGATGGCAACCCACTCCAGTATTCTTGCCTGGTGGGCTACAGTCTATGGGGTCGCCAAGAGTCAGAAATAGCTGAGTGACTTCACTCACATAAGGTTAACAGAACCTTAGATTAATTAAGATTAATAATACCAAATGTTAAAACCTACAATTGGTGTGTCAATTGGTAAAGTCTATTTCTATGCCATATGGCAGTGTCTATCAAAGTTAGAACTGTAGAATTTTGTTTTGAACACAAGAATTTCAATTGTAGGGATTTAATCTGGAGAAGTTGTCATAAGAATATCAACATATGCTGACAAGAATGTTCATTACCATGTGAATAGAAGAAAATAAAGTGAGCTTAACTAAAGATCCTACAGCAGGAAAGTAGTTTAAAATATGCATGGTTTAGCTCCATTATGAAATATTTTGAGATTTAAAAAAAATAAGGAAGAAATTTATATATTACCATATAATACCCTATCAGGCATATGGCTAAATGAATAAAATACAACACAGAAAAATACATATATTTATGTAAATTAACATATCCACATCTATTCCATATCACATAGATATGTGTATGTATATATATATATATATATATATATATATATATATATAAACACACAGAAAGATGCCTGAAAATACATATTCCAAATGGTTGAAAATGGTTATTTCTGGGAGGGGAGTGAAGATTGGGGAGAAAAGTGAAGGGAGAAGAGAGTATTTTGTTTTGTATAGTTCTGCATTGTTAGGGATTTTCACCCTGTGAATACATTCATGCAAACTTGTAGTTTTTAAGGCAAAGATGGATACAATGACTGAAAATGCATGGTACTGATTAGGCAGAAGCAACACAGTACTGAAGCATGACTGACAGACAGATTAATGGAGAAATAAACTCATGAAATGAATTAGAAATAATATGTGTATGCTAGAAGTTTGAGAGTGAAGCTAAAGCAACCAGAGGATCAAGAAATGCACACATTTCTTAAATAAAATTATGTAAACAACTATGACCAACCTAGACAGTATATTCAAAAGCAGAGACATTTCTTTGCCAACTAAGTCCGTCTAGTCAAGGCTATGGTTTTTCCTGTGGTCATGTATGGATGTGAGAGTTGGACTGTGAAGAAGACTGAGCACCAAAGAATTGATGCTTTTGAACTGTGGTGTTGGAGAAGACTCTTGAGAGTCCCTTGGACTGCAAGGAGATCCAACCAGTCCATTCTGAAGGAGATCAACCCTGGGATTTCTTTGGTAGGACTGATGCTAAAGCTGAAACTCCAGTACTTCGGCCACCTCATGCGAAGAGCTGACTCATTGGAAAAGACTCTGATGCTGGGAGGGATTGGGGGCAGGAGGAGACGGGGACGACAGAGGATGAGAAGGCTGGATGGCATCACTGACTCGATGGACGCGAGTCTGAGTGAACTCCCGGAGTTGGTGATGGACAGGGAGGCCTGGCGTGCTGCGATTCATGGGGTCGCAAAGAGTCGGACACGACTGAGTGACTGAACCGAACTGAACTGAATGAGATACTAGTTCTTTAGGGAAAGTAAAAGGAGATAACAATTAAGATGGCATATTTGGAGCATATGTATTATTATGGGGAGAAACCAGGGTGGGTGAAACTGAGCCAGCATTATCTACTGTGACTCATGCAGGAAATGTTTAACTGGGTCTGAGCAGATCATGGTCTCTACATTTTGAAAATTAAGGACATGAACTTAAAGACTGATAATTTGGTGAACACATTCCCACTTCATTCCTGTTTGGCAGGTATGTGCTACTGCTTTTCACTGTCCTACATCACTGTGCAAAGTCTGATGCTCACTGGTAGCTTTGGTGCTTACCAAACAATGGTCTTTAAATGCAAACAGAAATCATGGGATTCACATACCAGGTTCATGCTTAATAGTGGCACTCATAAATGGCATGGTGTCATAACTTCTGTTTGCAGGGGTGAAGGGCAAGCCATGGTCAGTTTAGGTCCCAACAGAATAGGGCTTCAGGTAGAACACTAGAGACAAAGGCCACACAAAGATAGACAGCAGTAATGCAAACTGGGAAAGAGGGTTTGTGCCTGGGCTCGTAAGTACCAGCAAGCAATGTGAAGGCTTATGCGATTCCTTTTATCAGAATCCTCCTGTACAGTTACCTAAATCTCTTATCTCTTTTATTTATTTTTGCTTGTTTGTGTGTGCATGTGCTGTTTCTATCAGTCATCTTCGAGGCTCCTCTGTCCATGGGGATTCTCCAGGCAAGCATACTGAAGTGGGTTGCCATGCCCTCCTCCAGGGGATCTTCCCAAACCCAGGGATTGAACCCAGGCCTCCCACATTGCAGGTGGATTCTTTACTATCTGAGCTATCAGAGAAGCCATATATATATGTATAAATATATATATAATATACATACATATAATATATAAATTATAATATATATATAAACTTTTATATCTAGATATACATATATATACACTCTTACTTTATTTCAATTAATTGTGTGGACTTGTCATTCTTAATTCTTCTGTTATCTTCATTTGATCTCCAACTAAAGATTCCTTTCAGAATTGTTATAGAACACATCATTTTCCTGTTCCTTTTAAGTGTTTTGGAAAAGATCCAAGTATACAAATAATGAAGTACTTAACAGGTAACTGTTTTTGTTTTTTGTTTTCTTTTTACATAATGTGCTTTGCAAAGTCCCCCTACTTAATTTCATTACATACCACACAGCTACAAGCTTATATCTAAGACTTACCTTGTAAGCTCACAGGGAAGATGCATGCAAGGAAAAGAAGATACAATGGTGGTTCCCAACCCTGAAATCAAGTATTCATGTTTTCTGTGATGATTCAGCAACAGAAACTTGAACCAAAGTGAATAATAAACTAATAATTGTAATCACTAATCATTCACTTGGACTTTGACAGCATCAATAATTAAGAACAGAAAGCCAAAGAGAAGCCCATGCCTTGGTCTCCACATTCCCTTTTGCTGAAGGAAGAGTCGAGCTTCTTCAAGTATTCATTTGACCCCTGACAAACTGCTAAAGATAACAGTAATAACAGATATATCCAAGATTTGCAGATATCTACAACTTGTCCCAAGATAATTTTTAGGACTTTGAGTATGCAGAACGTGCACTTTGTTTTTATTCGGCAAAAGAGTTAATACTATGGGTAAAAGATGGATTTATTTAGGCTTTAGGGTGAATACTCAGTCACTCAGTCAACTGACTCTTGTCACTTCATGAACTGTATGTAGCCCACTAGGCTCTTCTGTCCATGGGATTCTCCAGGCAAGAGTATTGGAGTGGGTTGTTTCCACTGCAGGACATCCTCCTGCCAGGGATTGAACACGTCTCTTGTATTGGCTTTAGGGGGGTCTTAATCTAATTTTCTTTCCATTTTATTAAGCTTGTTCTTTGTGCTCAAACTTCAGCTTTAATCATATGGCGTCTTCTTCTCTATTTTTTTTTCCTCAAATACCTCAAGTTACTGCTAATACAATCAGAATGAATCCCTGTATTTCACTGGTGTTCTAACATTATTTTTCACACATCTCATTCTTTAAACAAAGCATCTGTATTGGAATAAGCTGTTCAAAGTACGGCAAATAAGCTTACTTGCCTCTTTATCCTCAGGGCCTGGCACATAATAGTATACATCCAATAAATGTTTGTTAAATTGTTTGTTAAAAAGAAAGCTGAAGTTAGTTTACTAAATACCCACTGAAGCAAGCAATAGCTATAAACACATTGTGTGAAATATATTTTCTATTATACATTAACTTTCAATTATCTTTTCTTCCCCTCTATTGAGAAAATTAGAGTCCTTTGCAATAATTTAAATTCCATTTATTTAAAGTGCCAGCAATAATAATTGTATCATCAAATGTATTTTAGTGAGATCTAGCACATCTCATTTTTGAAAATATGCATTCAGATACCATTCATTGGAGTTTACAACATTACATCTCCAACAATGATATACACAATTTGATATTTAAAAATTATAAAAATAAACATGCAGTTATAAACTAAAAACTTAAATACTATACTCAATATTCATTTTATTTCGTTACAGGTTTTTGGTTTGTACTTTAGATTAGTGGACTATAGAATCTATTTTAAAACATAATTAAGCTGGCTTTGAATAAGGGATGCTCCGAAAACACTTTAAAACTCACTTTCAAGTCTTTTAAATGCAATGTTATAATTCTAATATTCAATTGCAAGCAGTTAGTTATAACAATCTTCCATGGAAGTTCCTCCATAAAATGACATTATGAAGGTTTATATCCCATCGACATTTTTTACATACATGTTAAAGCTTTTAATATTGCCAATGAAAAATAATGTGCATGGATGAGGAATGGCAAAACAACAATAGGAAATTGTTTAAAGTCCTGAATGCCTCTGCAGTGGACCTGGGAGGAGAATTGATAACACCATTTAATGATCTTATAAATCCTGAATCCAGAAATGTCTGTTTGCAATTCAACAGATAGTTCTAGCCAGTATAATCTGTTCATGTAAAGTGAACAAAAAGAGAAAAGACGTAAAAGTCATGGCTGGATTTGTTGTATGACTATAGAGAATTCACTTATCTCTCCAAAACTTCCAATTGTATGAACTTGAATGTACAAGCTGACAGAAAACAGTAAAACACCTAGGAAAGGGGGAATACTTTTCTGATTATCTACATACAATGTTCCACATAAGTAAATGACCGTAATCCTAAAAGAAGCATCTGGACAGAATATATAGACTTTCTTAAATCATTTGGAAGTGCATACTTTCTTGGGTGAACTATTTACTTTATAAAGGAGGAATCAGGGAGGCTATAAAGAAAAAGAGAGATAGCATGAGAATAGCTCGAAGGAAAAATAAAGAATGAGGGCCAGAATGTCATTGCTGATACCTCATGTGGGAAAGACAAGCATAGCCCCTTGGAACACAAAATAAGATTCAGTGGCACTAACCACAAAACAACTAAAACAGCTCTTGAAGATTAAAATGACAAGCCTCATTTTGAAGTAAGTGTTTGTTTGTTTGTTTAAAACCCAACTGAGTCAACTTCAGTTCAAGCCAAATAAAGGCTAAATAAACCATGCATTAAAAGTAGTGATCGCTAATACAATTAAAGGATAAAGCGAGAACAATGTTAATCTCACAGTCAAAAGACAAACATAAGGGTCAAATTATTGAAAAAGACATGGAAAATGTGATGAAAAAATCCTGTGAAAGAGAAAAAATTGTTGATCTGAAATATATTGGAAATTACAAAGTAGATATCTGAGACATTAATTTGTTGAGCAAAAACAACCCTCTCCTCAGAACGTCGGATGCATTTTTTTGTGCTGTATTTGCAATATCACTGATCTTTTGTTCTGCATGGCATGACTGGAAGGCTGGTCCTCTTTCTTTTTTAAAATTATTATTATTATTATTTTACTTTACAATATTGTATTGGTTTTGCCATACATCAACATTAATCCGCCACGGTGTACACGTATTCCCAATCCTGAACCCCGCTCCCTCCTCCCTCCCCATACCATCCCTCTGGGTCATCCCAGTGCACCAGCCCCAAGCATCCTGTATCCTATATTGAACCTAGACTGGCAATTTGTTTCTTATATAATATTATACATGTTTCAATGCCATTCTCCCAAATCATCCCACCCTCTCCCTCTCCCTCAGAGTCCAAAAGACTGTTCTATATATCTGTCTCTTTTGCTGTCTCACATATAGGGTCATCATTACTATCTTTCTAAATTCCATATATATGTGTTAGTATGCTGTATTGGTGTTTTTCTTTCTGGCTTACTTCACTCTGTATAACCGGCTCCAGTTTCATCCACCTCATTAGGACTGATTCAAATGAATTCTTTTTAATGCCTAATACTCCATTGTGTATATGTACCACCGCTTTCTTATCCATTCATCTGCTGATGGACATCTAGGTTGATTCCATGTCCTGGTTATTATAAACAGTGCTGCGATGAACATTGGGGTACACGTGTCTCTTTCAATTCTGGTTTCCTCGGTGTGTATGCCCAGCAGTGGGATTGCTGGGTCATAAGGCAGTTCAATTTCCATTTTTTTAAGGAATCTCCACACTGTTCTCCATAGTGGCTGTACTAGTTTGCATTCCCAACAATAGTGTAAGAGGGTTCCCTTTTCTCCACACCCTCTTCAGCATTTATTGCTTATAGACTTTTGGATCGCAGCCATTCTGACTGGCGTGAAATGGTACCTCACTGTGGTTTTGATTTGCATTTCTCTGATAATGAGTGATGTTGAGCATCTTTTCATGTGTTTGTTAGCCATCTGTATGTCTTCTTTGGAGAAATGTTTATTTAGCTCTTTGGCCCATTTTTTGATTGGGTCTTTTATTTTTCTGGAATTGAGCTGCAGGAGTTGTTTGTATATTTTTGAGATTAGTTGTCAGTTGCTTCATTTGCTATTATTTTCTCCCATTCTGAAGGCTGTCTTTTCACCTTGCTTATAGTTTCCTTTGTTGTGCAGAAGCTTTTAAGTTTAATTAGGTCCCATTTGTTTATTGTTGCTTTTATTTCCAGTATTCTGGGAGGTAGGTCATAGAGGATCATCCTGTGATTTATGTCGGAGAGTGTTTTGCCTATGTTCTCCTCTAGGAGTTTTATAGTTTCTGGTCTTACATTTAGATCTTTAATCCAGTTTGAGTTTATTTTTGTGTACGATGTTAGAAAGTGATCTAGTTTTATTCTTTTACAAGTGGTCTTCTTTAAATTACCTTGATTTACAGGCAATGCAACAATTAAGGTAAGGGAACTGCCTTCTGCAGTCTGCAGACTTCAGAAAAGTGTATTTCACCAGGACACATCTTATGGGCTGGCTAAGGGAAAGGAATTGAGCAGTAAAGTATATTCCATTTATATATCAATAAACTGGGGAACACAAATAGTTGAGATAATGAAATAGCACTCTGTACTCTTTTTTAAAATTAGAAATGAATATGTAAATTCTATTATAAAACATTTTCAAAAATGTAGGTTTGTGGGAGAAGTTACCTCTATCCTGTAACTTGGTCATTCTTTCATTTAGGTCTCTATCTTTACACACATATGTGCAAGCTGCTGGAAATTATTGCAAATTACTATATTGGGGAAAGAGAAGTTTCTGATATTTTATCCCACAAGAGTAGCGAGGTAGAAAATTGAGTACATTAGACTTGGAATTCATACTTGTTATCTACAGGTGTTATCAGGAGGTATTTTTGATGTGGTGGAATTAGTACTACAAAGAGGATATTGCAATGACCCTGACTTCAACATAAATTAGTTTTATGACATGGAAGAAAAGGCCTAACTTTTGGTTCACAGATTCATTGTGTGTAAAATGAGAACAACAGCAGCTACCTCACCAGACTTTCAAGGACTAGAATAGGTTTAGAAGAATAAATATGTTCCCAGGAAAATTCATGGCACTCTGCACATGGTAGAGCCTCCATAACATTTACTTTGGGAGAAATATACATATGTATCTCCAGATCTACAATATAGGTCTATCAACTCTAAAATCTTCATCCTTTCTCCCATTTAATCATTATTTTCCTCTATCAGTAATTTTTTTGGCAATATCTAGTTAAAATTATTGGGGGAAATGTTACATTCAAAATTTTAATATATTATTGTGCAGCATTCATATTTGGTAAGATTTAGCACATTTTGGTAAGAAAAAAATTAAAAATTCATGACAAAAATTTTCCCTGGATTATTCTTACAAAATTTTAAAAGTGCTCCAACCTTCACAGGATTTACACATGAAGCATTCCTGACAGCTTTATTTAAACATGAAGCATTTCTGACAGCATTTTACATACTTCATGCAATATATTCTGATTTAAGATGTGTTTATGCTGATTTTGCACAATTCTCTATACATCAACACTGTCAGATAAAATTCCCCTGATTCTTTCTTCTAATTCATGTTTGCATATAATTAGAATGGGAAATCAGGGTAAATTGTCCAAGGAGTTACATATTAGCTTTTATATTCATTTTTGCCAACTCTAGGAAAAATTCCATGTTTGCAAGGAAAATGTTTATGTACATATTTGAATATCAAACCATACAATGGAATGAGGGCTTCCCTGGTGGATTATATGGTAAAGAATCTGGCTGAAATGTAGGAGACTTGGGTCAGTCCCTGGGGTAATAAGATCTCCTAGAGAAGAGAATGGCTCCCCACATCAGTATTCTTGCCTGAAGAATTCCATGGACAGAGGAGCCTGGCAGGCTACAGTCCATGGCATTACAGTCGGACACAACTGAGTAACACACACACACACACAATGGAATAGCTATTTATAATTTATTTTCTTAATTGCTATTATAAAATGTATTTAAGAACCAACTTATACATCCCTGCCATGAGTACTGTTTCATTTTGCAGCATTTAAAAGGAGAACCAGTTAATCTTCAAATGCTTATTGAAGTCCTGTTCTAGACACAAAGTTGTTCTAAGTGATAAGAAGACAATGATTTTATAAAACAGCAAATTAAGTCACTTAGTCCTTAGTAAACATCTTCTTTCTATATGCCAAGAACATTGTGAATACAGAAGTAAGAACAAGTTACAACTCACTAAGAAGTTTATAATTCAATTATGAAGAGAACTCATGGAAATGTGAGGAGTAATCTAAATAGCAATTCTAAACTCAAATAAAGGTTCATCTAATAAAAGCTATGGTTTTTCCAGTAGTCATGAATGGGTGTGAGAGTTGGACTATAAAGAAAGCTGAGTGCTGAAGAATTGATGCTTTTGAACTGTGGTGTTGGAGAAGACTCTTGAGAGTCCCTTGGACTGCAAGGAGATCCAACCAGTCCATCCTAAAGGAAATGAGTCCTGGATATTCATTGGGAGGATTGAGGCTGAAGCTGAAATTCCAATACTTTGGAAAGAACTGACACATTTGAAAAGACCCTGATGCTGGGAAAGATTGAAGGTTGTAGTAGAAGGGGACGACAGAGGATGAGGTGGTTGGATGGCATCAGTGGCTCAATGGACACGAGTTTGAGTAAACTCTGGGAGGTGGTGATGGACAGGGAGGCCTGGGGTGCTGCAGTCCATTGAGTCCCATAGAGTGAGACACAATTGAGTGACTGAACTGAACTGAAACTCACATAATCAAGAGAGTGGAAATGTAGTTCCCAGAGAGCTCTAATATTCAGGGGAGGCTTCACAGCCAGGGATATGTGAACAAGTCTTTAAGGGTTGATTTGTTCAACCCATAAGGTATAAGAACCTCTCCATAAGAAGATTAAGCCTGTTAGGTACTAGTGAGTGGATGATCAGGCAGCAAGTCTAGAGTCAGGCCAGGGATGTGATAGAGCACCACCTTTGTCAGGCTAGTAACAGCCGGTGGCAAAACAAAAAGCAAGGAGGATTCTGATTTTAACATAGCTGTTTCTCTTTCCCTTGGCCTCCTCCTCCCTGCTTCTTCCTCTTGTCATATTCCCTCCTCTTCCACCTTGTTGTTAGGGCTTCCCTGATGTCTCAGACGGTAAATCGTCTGCCTGCAATGCAAGAGACCCAGGTTTGATCCCTGGGTCGGGAAGATTCCCTGGAGAAGGAAATGGCAACCCACTCCAGTACTCTTGCCTGGAAAATTCCATGGACTGAGGAGTCTGGTAGGCTACAGTCCATGGAGTCATGAAGAGTCGGACATAACTGAGCATCTTCACTTTCTTTCTTTCTTTTTTATCTTGTTACATCTTCAAAGAGATATGGCATTCAGGTAGCAATGGAGACAGCTGCAGATTTTGGGAGAAGGGCCCAGGTAGAAGTGAATATGAGAAGAACACTGATTTTGTGTCATTGTCAAATTAGGCTTTAGCTGAAAGTAAAAGTCGCCTGGTCATGTCTGATTCTTTGCAACTCCATAGACTATACAATACATGGAATTCTCCTGGCCAGAAGACTGGAGCAGGTAGCCTTTCCCTTCTCCAGGGTATCTTCCCGACCCAGGGAACAAACCCAGGTCTCCCGCATTGCAGGTGGATTCTTCACCAGCTGAGCTACATGCTACAAGTTCATCATTTTCTCTTTGCCCATTCCTCTGAAACACTGTTGGATTCATAATACCACATTCTAGTCAAATCTAGTGGACAATCTAGTTTTTAAGAAAGTTCAAAGAAACTTTCAGTTCTCTCTTCTCCATCCCTAAGCTTTATAGAAAGCCAAGTGTTCCTTAGGATATAGCTATGAGGTAGATAATAAACCGTGGGAAATTCTGAAAGAGATAGGAATACCAGACCACCTGACCTGCCTCTTGAGAAACCTATATGCAGGTCAGGAAGTAAACTGGACATGGAACAACAGACTGCTTCCAAATAGAAAAAGGAGTACATCAAAGCTGTATATTGTCACTCTGCTTATTTAACTTACATGCAGAGTACATCATGAGAGATGCTGGGCTGGAAGAAGCACAAGCTGGAATCAAGATTGCCAGGAGAAATATCAATAACCTCATATNAAACTGTGGAAAATTCTGAAAGAGATGGGAATACCAGACCACCTGACCTGCCTCTTGAGAAACCTATATGCAGGTCAGGAAGTAAACTGGACATGGAACAACAGACTGCTTCCAAATAGAAAAAGGAGTACATCAAAGCTGTATATTGTCACTCTGCTTATTTAACTTACATGCAGAGTACATCATGAGAGATGCTGGGCTGGAAGAAGCACAAGCTGGAATCAAGATTGCCAGGAGAAATATCAATAACCTCATATATGCAGACAACACCACCCTTATGGTAGAAAGTGAAGAGGAACTAAAAAGCCTCTTGATGAAAGTGAAAGCAGAGAGTGAAAAAGTTGGCTTAAAGCTCAACATTCAGAAAATGAAGATCATGGCATCTGCTCCCATAACTTCATGGGAAATAGATGGGGAACCAGTGGAAACAGTGTCTGACTTTATTGGTTACTGCAGCCATGAAATTAAAAGATGCTTACTCCTTGGAAGGAAAGTTATGACCAACCTAAACAGCGTATTAAAAGGCAGAGACAGTACTTTGCCAACAAAGGTCTATCTAGTCAAGGCTATGGTTTTTTCAGTGGTCATGTATGAATGTGAGAGTTGGACTGTGAAGAAAGCTGAGCACCAAAGAATGATGCTTTTGAACTGTGGTGTTGGAGAGGACTCTTGAGAGTCCCTTGGACTGCAAGAAGATTCAACCAGTCCATCCTAATGGAGATTAGCCCTGGGTGTTCATTGGAAGGACTGATGCTGAGGCTGAAACTCTAATACTTTGGCCACCTTATGCAAAGAGCTGACTCATTGGAAAAGACCCTGATGCTGGGAGAGATTGGGGGAAGGAGGAAAACGGGACAATAGAGGGTGAGATGGCTGGATGGCATCACCGACTTGATGGACATGAGTTTGAGTGAACTCTGGGAGTTGGTGATGGACATGGCATGCTGTAATTCATAGGGTCGCAAAGAGTCGGACATGACTGAGCAACTAAACTGAACTAATAGGGTAGATATAAAGCATGCCACACCAGAAGAATCCTTATAAGTCACTGAATTTTGGGAAGTTGTTTCCACAGTCCGTAAGAGCAAGTAGTGTTTCCCTAGTAAATTTGTTTGTAAACTTTAGATTTTTACAAAGCTTTATAATTATGACAGAGAATAGACATGTTTGGTTATTTATGCTAATATAGCTAAACTCTATGAACCTCAACATCTTTCTTCTAAGCTCTTACTTTACACTACTGTTATTATTCTGTTCTAAGTAAATCTGCAAATTCATGGTAACTTCATTTGCCAGAAAAGTTCAGAGAGTCTGAAAACAGAAACAACCTCCTTCTATTTTTTAAAGAGCAAAAATAAGTATCTTAATGGTAATCTTTAATGATTACTCATTTTTAGAAGTTAGAATTTTTGCCCAGAGAAAGTTTAATTTTTTTTCTCAATGAAGTAATCAAAATTAATGTAAATACTAAAATATCAGGTTATTATTTGGAATATGCAAATGAGACCTCAGGAAATAAATATAGGTAGGTTTAAGTAGCAAAGGAAAATATATATTTTTCCCCCTACATGAAATATACATTTTAAATTAAATGATAAATGCCTAAATACAAATATGTGTGAAATTCTGGCAGACTATCCTTAGATACCTCTTATGTCATCTTTCACTATGAAGAATTTTTAGAGAGATTATAAATCATAAATTTAGGGAAAAAAAAAACAAAACTGTGCAGCCAGCAAGCTCTAAATTAACCAGGATCATCTTGAGTTTTGTGCTGAGAGTAAACATCTAACTAGAAATAGTATACAGAGACTGGACCTCCAATGAAAATGCCTGAGTTCTTGATTGAAGTGGGTTAGTTGCTCAGTTGTGTCCAACTCTTTGCTACCCCTGGGACAGTAGCCTGCCAGGCTTCTCTGTCCATGGAATTCTCCAGGCAAGAATACTGAAGTGGGTAGCCATTTCCTTCTCCAGGGGACCTTCCTTATCCAGGGATTGAAGCTGTGTCTCCTGCATTGCAGGTGGATTCTTTACCTGCTAAGCAACCAGGGTACTCTACTGCTAAGTAAGTATCTGACATTGAGTCCAACAACCTCATAATATTTCAAACTATTGTCCAACTATTAAGGGAAAAAGAATACAAAATTCTAACCTCGTTTACTTTACAGTGTTATTTATAATAACCCCTCCTTCCCACCCCTCTACCAAAAGCAGGCTATCTGTCAAGGTGCAGTTAAGTATCATTAATCTTTAATCCTTTCCTGACTCCCCTCCCCTTTCTAAGAAAACTGAATTATTCTCTTCTTTGTATTCCTAACTCATTAATATCTTGTTCATAGTTCTATCATAGCATATATATTTGCTTCCCATTGCATTCTGGGAATTTCTTGAGGTCCAAGCTCATATTGAGTTGCTATCACAAGGCCCTAATACAGTGTGAAGCACATAGAGTGTGTTCAATAAATTTTTGTCAGGTGAAAGAATGAATGCATGTGTTCAGCCAGATGTTAGGAATGAGCAGGTAGGTTTGATAGACAGAGATTGATTTGGAAGTAGGAGCTGAGTCGGGGAGAAGCCTTTAGAGACAGCTAACACTGCCAAGGCCTTCAGGTACTCTTTCCCTAGATGTGCTCTGTTTCTTTGGATCTATTCTGGTCACACCTGATTTGAGGCAGGTACTGGATTCCTGTAGCTGTTTCCTGCTCTGCCCAATTATGCTAGCTGCATTTAATCATTTAAAAAAATTATTTTGAGTCCTTGACAAAGAAAATCAAACCACCAGAGAATTAGGAACAACAAAAGAACTTAGTTGTAGGCAAATAAATGCTCCAGATGTGATTAATTAATAGAGAAGCCAGGACAGACTAAAATTCTAACTCATTCCTCCAGAAGAAATTGTATCCAACTGGGACACCTTCCTGTGTCAATTTATGACTTAAATAGCAGGTCACTTACAGTCTTCCAAACTGAATTTACAACTGCATTTACAGAGTTATCTAGGAGCTGGGGAGCAGAAAGGCAGACCATGGTGGAGGGTGGTTGGGAGTAATCTGAAGGGGGCTTCTGAGGGTGGAGCAGAAGAAGAAATTATTTTGCTTTTCTTGCCCTGTACTGCATAAGGATGTCATTTATAATTAAAAATACACTGACATGGTAGAAGGATGAAAATACAGAAAACATATATAGACATATTTATATCCATTTCAACGAGCTGGTTATGAAAATAGAAAGGAGAAATGGCCTTAAAGAGACAATTTCAGGTAAAGAGGGGATAAATACTACTTAGGTATTTCTCTGAATGGGATTTAGGTATATAAGGAAGGAAATTGAACTTGGTGAATGAGTTTTACATAACGAGATAGCTTGCCATTTCACACTTTACTTCTTGGTTTCGAATTTGCTTAGAGCAAAGAGATTAGATCAATGTCTGATCCCCTACCAGTCACATTAGCATCACCTGGGATTTTGTGAGAGATACAAATCCTCAAGTTTTAATCCAAACCTATGAAATTAGAATTTCTGGGACAGGGGTCCGGCCATCTGTGTTTTGATATACCTTTCATTTATTTCTGATGCATTTGTTTCTGATAAATGCATTTATTTGAGAACCACTTGCCTAGACCAGGCTCAAAGTTGGTTTTAGGGAAGATTGCATGTGAGGAAGATTCTATGTTGCCTAACAGCATTTGCCAGATAGTCAACCAGATAATTTGAGATACAAGCAATCTCAGATAAAGAATACCAAAATAAGTAGTAAAAATGACAGTTAGAGAATCAATTTAACATAAAAACTTTGGAACTGAGGATTGCAATAATTGAATTCAAGAATAAAGGTCAGTGCGCAAGATATACTATCAGGGTAAAAGTTAGAGCAAGATGCATCTTCATGTATATTCTTAGCTAGATCCCTGTCCCATTACCTGTGGTCATAACCCTGACTGCGCACTCCAAGCAAAGATTCTATAAATAACCTAAAAAATATAGAGGAAGTTGACACAATTTGGTCTGCTTCCTGCTTAGTTTCTCATCTCTAGAGAGTTGCCAAGTATGAGCAGAGCAAAGTGAGGAACAGAAGATATGCAGGCTGTGAGTCTAGATAGACCGGTAGAGCAATTGATTCAAGCCAGGTTAAACCTTTGGATTTTATTTTAAAAATAAATGAAAGCTTTGAGAGAATTTTAAGCGGGATATTGAAATACAAAAATATCACATTTTGGTATTTCAAATACTACCATGGCTGCCATGCATAAAAAGGATGAGGGTGGAAAATTGGCAAGGTTGAGAACAAGAAAAGCATATTTCTATTGCATTATTCCTTCCAATTCATCTAATTGAGAAATTAATAACATAATGCTCAAAGAACATTTGATGTTCGACCATATTCAAAAACACTACTGAAGTTATGGGAAGCATACTGAAATGAAGAAAAACATTTAGTGAGTCAGTTTGCAAGAGAACACATTCCAAAACCACATTAAGAAACAACCGTCAATGTTTTTCAGATTTGTTCTATTTACTGATTAGTTTCTAATTTCTCTGATTATCTCTCGGTACTTTCTATTTTAAACTATAGTATATAGAGAGAAGGTCTGATGTAAACATCGTTCATCCAAATTCTAGTTATGAAGATGCCTATCTCTGCCATCATTAGTCTGAAAATTCTTTAAGAGCTAGGCACTTTCGGCATTCATTGAAAATACTTTTAAATAATATTAATTGCCCAAATATTACCATGCTACATTTTACTATGGAGAAGTTTAAATGGCTCAGCCTTGCAGAGCATTATTTTCAACAAATTCCCTTCTCAAAAACAAAGTATCTTTATTTTTGTAATTTCTTACATTTCAAAGTACTCCGTTGTATGTTTACTGTAATTACAATGTCAAAACTAGTGAGTAATTTTCAAGAATTTTTACACATACATAAAGGTAAAAATGAAAAAGTAAAATATCTCTTAACACATAAAAATTGTTGCCAGATATAATACAGAACATCTAGTAAAATTTGAATCCCAGATAAACAATGGGTTTTTAGTAGAAGAATATCAAAAATATTTCACGAGTGATACTTACACTAAAATGATATATCTGAAATTCAAATTTAACTGGGTACTCTAAATTATACTTGCTAAATATTATTATTATAACTAAAGCATTCAACTGAGAATTAACTTTATTATAACATGATGTGCATGCATGCTCAGTCATGTCTCTCAGTGACCACATGGACTGCAGCCCATCAGGCTCCTCTGTCCATGGGATTTCCCAGGCAAGAATGCTGGAGTGGGTTGTCATTTTCTCCTCTAAGGGATCTTTCCAACTCAGGGATTGAACTCATGTCTTTTTATTGGCAGGCAGATTCTTTAATGCTGAGCCACCTGGAAAGCCGTACCTCATATTATAGGTCTATATAATTTTTCACAACAGATGCCATGGAAAAAGTGACACAATAAAATGCTATCTTTAAGCAAATGACACTTAAAATATTTTAGAGCATCTAAAATGTATAACCCTATTGCAAAAAGAAAATATTCCCTGTTTTAAAATCAATGCTATAGCTGACATTTTTTTAAAAAATATGTAATGTTTATGCATTAGTTTAAAGTAACAGTATTAAAATGGTTTCTGCTCCTATTTCTATTTGAGGACAGGTTTTCCTTCCATTATACACTAAATATATGTAGATCAGATCATAACATACAACTTCCCTCAATTTTACCAGATATGAGTCCCAAGAAGTCATCTCTCCACCTATTCAATTTAAGCCCTATTTAGCATGATAGTGACATTATAAGCTCTTGACTACTGTCTCCTTGTAGAATTTTCTTTTATGTGTTTCCATTGAGACATTCTATTCCATTTCCTCAGAGAAATATTAAAAGAGGAATTTGGTTTCAGGAAAGACAGAATCTACTCAAAAGTGATTTCTTTGAGAAGTATATACATAAATAAAGTCCCACTAACTGTACGAAAGAAATACAAATGGAGAAAGTAGTTATCTACCCTAGACTTTGTTTTGATAATATGGCTTATTAGAATTGTATTGTATGTGATTGAATAAATGTATTTCAAGACAGAATATGGATAAACAATAAACACAGAGACACATTTGTTTCCTTGATGTCTTATTAGTGGCATGTGATGGACAAGCGCTCTTGCAGCTCAGTCATACTGATGAGTAGGCACCAGACTAAAACAACATGTGCAGAGCATAGGGAGGATAATGGTAATCATAAAGCCATTAACTTTTTTCTATTCACAGGCTGTTAGAATGGAAGGAACCTTAAAAATTATCAAGCTCAATTCTTTTCTTTTAAATTAAGATATCTGGTTTAAATTAAGAGAAAAGAAGATCAGACAGAATTCAAACCCTCCAACCCCCAATCCACCACTTTGCTACTATTTCATAACACTTCACAGCTTCCACCTAATCTGTAATCAAATACATATCAAGAAAAGAATGGCTGTCTTTTGGCATATGTTCCTTTACAGTTGATTTACTCTACTTTCTAAATATGCTAAGGGACACTGCACACAAAATGCCAGAGGTTTAAAGGCTGTTGTAACTCTATTTTAGTTTTTTATATAATATTTATATAATGAAAACAATTGTACAGTGTTATTGCATGATCTCTCAATATCCTTGCCTCACAGAAATGTAGGCATTTGATAAATCTGTAAGGTTACTGAAAGTCCACACCAAAGCAGCCCTGTTAGTTAATGTTCTGAGACTTAAACTTCACCAATTGAATGCACAGCTTGGTGAGGACCTTGCTGCTGTTATTTCAGAACTGTGCCATTTTACTGGATACTGTAATTTAGAGGATTTATTAGCAAGTATGTTGCAAGATCATCATGTGTGGTCATGATGAAGCCCTCCAACAGGGATAAGAAATGGAACCAAACTGGCGATTTATAATGGCTCAAGAAAAAGCTCGGATCAGAGAGACTGCATCAGTACATGTCACAGAAATGAAAGAGGCAACTTCTAATATGAATTCTGCTCCAAACACAGGCAGAGTGCTCTTGGCATCAGCAGAATGCTGTAAATGCATGTCCTGTAATATCTACAGATCCAGTCAGACATATCAATCCTTAGTTAAACTCTGGAAGCTCCAGTTACATATTCTAGTATACAGGCTTTGCAAAGGAATGGGCCACTGAGGTTACACTGTGAATGTGAATGAAGTTTAAGATATGCCAGGGAGAGTTTTCATGGCATTAGACGATCTTGTTTCTGCGGCAGTGAATCAAACTCAGATGGTTGAGGCTATGTCACCTTAAGATACTAATGTATTTGACGCAGGTTTTAAGTCAACCATCAATAAATGAAGCCTGAGAATCCAATAAAGGACCAAACTGAAATTTACAGAACTTGTGGTTTATAAAACTTTTAAAGCTACTTTCCATAAAACTTTTGCAGAAGAATCTTTGCTACAGCTAAGGTTTCATGTATTCTTTAAATGCATAAGAATTACAGAGTTGTTTTTGAAAGCTAAATGTTTCTTGTGACACCTTCATAAACATAGTCTAAGCCTGGTGGAATGTACATACATAAAAATTCTCTGGTGGGGTTTGAAACATTGCTGAAAATTTGAAGTTTTCAACTACAGAAATCTGTAGTTTATTTTAGAAATAAATGTAGAAGTCTATGATTATTTTAGGCAGGACAGGGAGGATCCCATAATTTAGAAATAGTCCCTAAACTGCAAAGGGGAAAAGGTAGGTAAGCCAAAATATTACATGAAGTTTATTTTTTTAACTAATTATGTATTTTTAATAGAATATATAAATCAGACCCTCTAAATAGTTTTACATGAAGCTGAAAATTTGGGTAGGCTAGAGAGTCACTAAACTATCAAAAGAGAAGTGTGTCAACAAATGTGACCTAAGCCAGGGTTCCTATGTTTGCAAGGCAACTGAAACCTTATTTAAGCTGCCTTAAGCTAAAGTGGAAATTTATTGGAAGGAGCCAGGAAACAGGTGTGTTCCTCAGCCTGCGGAACAGATTCAGGGGCTGGAGGGGTGTAGTGATCCTGAGAAACCTTCCTCCATCTGTCACATGTGCTCCCCCTACACATCTGCTTGGTCTTCTAACTCACTTGTATTTTTCCCCAGGCCTGACTTAGACCATAGGACTGGCTACAGCAATTTGCATCTCGCTCTCTCAATTCACTTAGTAGAGGGAAGGTCTTGTCAGTACCGCTCTGGGCCAAAGCATATCCCAATTTGAAAGTTTTAAGTGTCACAAATCTAGGATATATATTTACCATGTCTTTACAAAACTCTTTTAAAGACAGAAGTACTACCTCAATTCTGTACCCCTGTCCTTAAAGAGAATTGCAAAAAAATGCTAAGTGTGTATCTTAAATTTTAATCAAGCTTCTCTTTCAATCTACAATTTATATTAACGATATAACATCTTGGTGTTATAGTAGTAAGAAAAGAAATAAGATGGTTATATATTACGAATACCTTCAATACTCATAATGTTACTGTTTTGTAGTTTATGTAATTTATCAGTACAGAGGCTAAATTGGAGATAACCTAGAATAGTTTTATAAAATATATATGGGAAATGCTCTAAAGGCCACTTTACTAATAGCCAACAGTAATAACTCAAACTCCAAACTCCGTGCGTTAATAAACTGGAGGGGGAAGGGGACTCAATTTATAGTATATTGAGTAAAATTGACTTATTTATAACGTTTAAGAAGTCACCTAAATTTTATCTGTTTGGCCATCATTTTTAAAGATAACTTTACATTCAGGCTTTTTATACCAAAAAAAAAAAAAAGAGATAAAATTAAAACCAGATTTTCACAAGATCTAACGTTTTCCACTCCCATTACGCATATATATGTTGTATATATATGTCGGTGGAATAAAGGAAGGAAGGAATAAAGGAATAAATACAAGGAAGGAAACTTGTATTTATAGCTAAGACAAATGTATATTTGAGTTTTATAGAGCCCTCCCTGATACTACCAGACTAGGCTGAAGCTTCTGATTTTTATAAAACTGCAATAACTATTCAAATCAACACATGGCAGGGCCCAATTTTATATCTAATTAATCCAGTTGATATGTGATTGTCTGTTCAAACTGCAATATAAGAAAATAAAGATGGATGCAAGAATGCATTTCTATCATAGTTTGGGTCATCTGTTATTTATCAAAGACCAGAATGAATTGTTATTGGTCTACTATTAATATGGAATATTATGCTTAAATGTAGCAGAATGAATCAATAGAATCAGATTTTCCCTCTTTTTTTTTTTTAAGATGGAAGATTCTTTAGAAATCAGATAGACCAACAATGTCAATGTATTGTTGGAGAAAATGCAGCTCAGGACTGTTAAAAGATTTATTCAAAGTCACACTATTATTTGTTCTTAGACTTCAACTATTACTTTGCCTAGTAGGAAATACATTTCTAAGTTACTAAGTTACATGCACACAAATGTATAGTTCTGAGGATGAAATGGGTCTTTTAAAATATATTAATAGAACTATAAAGATAACTTATTTTCCATGAAAAACACATGACTTTCTAAAGACCAAATGCTATTGTAAGTAAGCATTTTATATATATTGAGTCATTTCATTATGATGGAAAACTCATGAATTAGGTAAAATTTTTATACCTATTTAGTAAATATAGAAACTGAGGCACAGAATGGTTATGTGCCTTTTTAAAGCTGCACAGCTAGTACAAAGCTGAGTCAGAAGCTGAAGTCAGGCCTTCTAGCTTCAGAAGCCGTATACTTCAACACATGATGTTGCCTTCTTTAAAATTAAACAACCATTTTTAGCTGTAATACTTTGATATTATACAAATTATACCAATCAAATACAACCATCCTTCCTATCATAGGTTCTTCTGGAAGACATTGAAGTATCACATGATTTCCCGATATGAAGGAATCCTCCATAAAACATTAGATATAAATGTTTCTTCTATCTCTGATCCACTGTCTACAAGTATTGTAATCTCATTGAAATTATTATTTGTTTAAACACATATATCTCAAAACTTAAATTTGAACATCAGGCTATGATATTGGAAATTAACAATACATTTTAAAGAGCATTGTCTTTCCATATCTATTATTGACTTAAATGTTGCAAACTAAAGGATAGTTTTATCCTCAGTAATTACCCAATTGAATTGTATGTTAAGCAGTGCAATTGTTTAATGTCCCAGGATTAAGTATTAATGTTTGCTTTTAAATGACATTTCAAAAGTGTTCATATTGCATTGATAATCTAAGGGAGTTAAGTTTATATGATCTGAGAATTTTGCAAAATCCATGTATATATATAAAATATGTATTACACAGCCATCGAATTTTGACCATCTCTTTTTGAGTATCTACTGTGCATCACACTCATAGATTCAGTATTAGATATATAATGTAAATGCATTTGCTGTATGATGAAGGGGCCTCAAACTGGTGCTCTGTGATAACCTAGAGGGGTTGGACGGGTTGGGAGGTGGGAGAAGGTTCAAGAGTTAGAAGATATATGTATACCTACGATAGATTCATGTCGATGTATGGCAGAAACCAACACAATACTGTAAAGCAATTACTTGCCAATTAAAATAAATATATTTTTAAAAATGTGTACAAGTTTGTGGGAATATAAGGGGGACTTAGAAACATATATAAATTCAGCACAAAGATAATGTGCTAGAATGTGGGAGAAAACCAATTTATATAAAAATTACAAATCATAATGCCAATTTAGGATTTCTACTGCATTTGGACAGAGAAGGCAATGGTACTCCACTCCAGTACTCTTGCCTGGAAAATCCCATGGACGGAGGAGCCTGGTAGGCTGCAGTCCAAGGGGCCTCAAAGAGGCAGACACGACTGAGCGACTTCCCTTTCACTTTCACGCACTGGAGAAGGAAATGGCAACCCATTCCAGTGTCCTTGCCTGGAGAATTCCAGGGACAGGGGAGCCTGGTGGGCTGCCGTCTATGGGGTCACACAGAGTTGGACACGATTGAAGCTACTTAGCAGCAGCAACTGCATTTGGAATAGCAAATTCAGTTCAGTTGCTCAGTCATGTTTGACTCTTTGTGACCTCGTTGATCACAGCACGCTAGGCTTTCCTGTCCATCACCAACTCCTGAAGTTTACCCAAACTCATGTACATTGAGTCAATGATGCCATCCAACCATCTCATCCTCTGTCGTCCCCTTCTCCTCCTGCCCTCAATCTTTCCCAGCATTCGAGTCTTTTCAAACGAGTCAGCTCTTCACATCAGATGGCCAAAGTATTAGAGTTTCAGCTTCAACATCAGTCCTTCCAATGAACACCCAGGACTGATTTCCTTTAGGATGGACTGGTTGGAGCTCCTTGCAGTCCAAGGGACCCTTCAAGAGTCTTCTCCAACACCACAGTTCAAAAGCATCAATTCTTCAGTGCTCAGCTTTCTTTATAGTCCAACTCTCACATCCATATGTGACTACTGGAAAAACCACAGCCTTGACTAGACAAACCTTTGTTGACAAAGTAATGTCTCTGCTTTTTAATATGCTGTCTTTGTTGGTCATAACATAACTTTCCTTCCAAGGAGTAACTGTCTTTTANCAGCTTTCTTTATAGTCCAACTCTCACATCCATATGTGACTACTGGAAAAACCACAGCCTTGACTAGACAAACCTTTGTTGACAAAGTAATGTCTCTGCTTTTTAATATGCTGTCTTTGTTGGTCATAACATAACTTTCCTTCCAAGGAGTAACTGTCTTTTAATTTCATGGCTCCAGTTACCATCTACAGTGATTTTGGAGCCCACAAAAATAAAATCTGCCACTGTTTCCCCATCTGTTTCCCATGAGGTGATGGGACCAGATGCCATATTCTTAGTTTTCTGAATGTTAAAGTCTAGTATTCTTTATATAAGATTCCTATTTTAAAGATACTTTATAAAGCAAAATTTTTATATTTCTGATTTTAGAAGGAAGTTCTTTAAGAGCTCAAATTATTAGGATAGATCTACTTAACCAAAAGAAAACATACATTGTACGTAATTAATACAAACTATCTTTTACATTCTAGAAATCAGAATGTAGTAAATGACCAAAAGATAGTTATGCCATGTCTAATAAATTCAGTTTTGAAAATTTATTCATAAACCGTTTCTAATGACTGAACATTTAATTCTTGATGAAGTCTGTCTTATGGATCAAATAACTTTTATTCTTGGCTATGAATGTAGTTAATTCAAATATCCAATTTTCATAAAAAAGTTCCTATTTGGATAGTAATTGCCATCAAATAAATTATATTCTATAGGTATGATGATCCGTTACAATTCATATTAACCAAATGCAAGAGGCTCTAAGTTATTCACACTATTGTTAGTAAAAGCCGGTCATCATTGCTTCAATTACACATCTCTCTTTTCAGTAATTTATAACTAATTAATCTGAGCAGAAACAAGGGATGCATTTTAAGAAATGTTTGAAGCCAACTTTGTATCACCAGAGGCTTTACGAAAGTGGTGGTATTTTTGCTGAATTTAGAAATTATCAGTGCATTGCATGCTTATGTTATTGTTGGCAACTAATCAATCTGTAGCATTAAAAACATTGTAACTTTCCATGTAACAATGTATTGTCTTTTTGAAATAGTCTTACTAACCAAAGCATCCTCCTTTATTCAAATAAGTATTCCACATGTTATATGTTAACATATTCCATGTTACCTTTTATGTTAATTCTAATCATTAACTGAAGAAAGTTTAAACAATATTCTAGAACATTCAATCATCCATAGATTTGTCTAGCAACTCCTTTATAACAGTACAACAAACAAAAATATTTTTGCAGAAACACTACTTTCTTTGGTGTGATTCTATTTCTAAATTCAGACACAAGACAGCTGGTTAAAAAAGTCATTTCATTTCATAGGGGTTGCAGGGGCAGGGGGATAGAATCAGCAAGATCAACGAATAGTTTCCCAGCTGTAAATTCTGATAATCTGGACCTATAACATTGGAGACAATAATAGTTAACTGGTAAGAGAACTACATTTGAGAATGCTACAAGAGTATAGAGAATATGCTAATATCATTAACCCCACATGAATTAGTTTTCATAATAGAATGTAAGCATTTCAGGGCTCGCTAACTCCTCGTGCTTGCAAGAGCTAAATACACAACTTAAAACAAGGCCCTTGTAAGGGCCCAGAATGTGTGTTGGAGTAGGGGACTGGAATGGGCCTGCCCTGCCTACAAAGAAGCTAATAGCCAGCTCAAGCTGATCATGGTGTAAAGAATTGTAGATCCTGAGTTGCCAAATTTCTGATACTTTACAATAACTCAAAAGTCCAAATTTTTATCTGAATTCTTCTAATTTTTATATATTAACAAACTAATAAAAATTTTATCCAGGCCATACATGTCTTTAGACTATTTTCTATGTGACGGCTGGTCATATGAGAGATCTGATTTAAAGTTATTGTTTAGTCAGAACTTTGTATTTACTTTATAGTAAGCTTTATATCTTAAAGGAAGATGTTTGGAATGATAACCATTAACAAATTGTGCTCTGGGATTTCCTCCTGTTATTCTCAGAACTTCCTGCTCTCTTCAGCTGTAGCTGGTCATTTTGTCATGTTATATCTGTTATGTTTATATCAATTCTCTCCCTAATAAACTTTTTCAGGATACAGAGATACCTTTAGATTTGTGTGAGTATGTTTGTGAGCATATAAGCACATTTCCCGCCCCCCACCCCCAGGCATTGCCTCATTGCCACACATTTAACAGAAAGTGCTTAATAATACTTACAGAGTTGAAACTATCCGCTCATACTTAATGTAAAAAGAACCACTTCCTCCTTATAAAAACCATGCTTTCTCAATGTCCATGCTACTTAACAAAAAACCATCTCTATTTTTCTCAGCACTAAGGCATTATCACAGATAAAACCTTCTCCCAGCTTAAATAAGCTCATAATCCCATCCCATTTTATGTGCAAGACATATTCAGGGATTTTGGCTTCATCTCTGTTTCCTGCAATTTGAAATAAAGCTCAATTTTACCTTCTGACACCACCATGCATTATACAGTCTTTAAAAAAATTCTACATAATTAGAAATTACTCTGTAAGACAAATTGGATTTTTTCTTATATTGTCTTAGAGATCATCAGTGCCAGGTTGCTACTGGACTTTCGGGTTGTGATCACTGCTGGAGTTCAAGGTCTCTTAAAACAGATGATATCATTTTAGGTTTTGAACATATACAGTTTTGATCAAGACAAAGTTACTACCTTCAGTTTTTTTCACAAGTATAAAAACTGGTGCCTTAAGGTGAAAACTGTCCTGCTAGCTGTGAGTAGTTACATGTTGGTTGGTAGAGGGAGAGAATCAAGTCTACATGGAGAGCTGGAGAAGGCCTCAGAGAGGAGGGATCATTTGAAGTGTTATTTTCAAGAATTTTTATGATTGGCAGGCATGACTTGTGGGAACAAAGCAAGAAAGGGGAAGAAATTTAAATAAAGAATGCTGCTGCTGCTGCTAAGTCGCTTCAGTCGTGTCTGACTCCTAGTGACCCCATAGACGGTAGCCTACCAGGCTCCCCCATCCC
>SJYV01056325.1:157671-182925 GCA_006410875.1 Neotragus pygmaeus
CTGCTGCTAAGTCGCTTCAGTCGTGTCTGACTCCTAGTGACCCCATAGACGGTAGCCTACCAGGCTCCCCCATCCCTAGGATTTTCCAGGCAAGAATACTGGAGTGGGTTGCCATTTCCTTCTCCAATGCATGAAAGTGAAAAGTGAAAAGGAAGTTGCTCAGTCATGTCCGACTCCTAGCGACCCCATGGACTGCAGCCTTCCAGGCTCCTCCATCCATGGGATTTGCCAGGCAAAAGTACTGGAGTGGGGTGCCATTGCCTTCTCCAAATAAAGAATGAGGAAAGGCATAAATGTTAGAAAATGCAAGACAAATTCAGGGATTTTGCTCAAATAAGAGTCCAATAAGAGCTATTTTGCTCAAATAGCTCCTTAGATAGGGATGAAGCATAAGTGAAATTGAAGACTATTTATCTAGGGCCAGGGACTTCCCAGGTGGTACCAGGGGTAAAGAACCCGCCTGTCAATGCAAGAGACTTAAGGGACATCGGTTCAATCCTTGGGTTGGTAAGATCTCCTAGAGGAGGGCATGGCAATCCACTCCAGTATTCTTACTTGGAGAATCCTATGGACAGAGGAGGCTGGTGGGCTACAGTCCATGGGGTCACAAAGAGCTGGACATGACTAAATGACTTAGCACACATTCGTGCACACATCTGAGGCCAGATTGGAAGAAGCTTTGAAAATATGTTAACCAGGTAGAGCAGCCTGACACTGGTTGGCTCCCAGTGAATCATGCTTCCTGGGACTGTCACTTTAGTGGAGCCTCTGCCTATATTGGTTCTGGGCCTGGCATGTAGTCTGTTTTAGTCCTTGTGCCAGCAGCATATGTGATATAAAAACTGATAAATCAGTGTGCATTGGAGCTTGCCTCTTAGAATCTAGCCATAATATGAAAAATCTAGGCTGGTCTCCTTGTAAGGACTACACAGAAAGAAAGACCCAGTCATCTTAAAGGGACATTTGTTGACATACGCTGCTGTGGGAAGCAACAGCAGGCTGCAGCCTGGGACAGCTCCTTGTTGGACACAAGGTCATCCTAAATAACTTGGGAAAACCAAGGTGAAGAGAAGGATGGGGATTTGTCTATAACACAAGTCAAAAAATTAAAAGTTTTATGTCATGGTAGAAATTCTACAATATCCCTGCTGTTCCATACTTTGCAGTTACTTTACATATTGTGTTCTCACAATAACTTCTAATCTGCCAATACAACTCCTCCACAGCCTTCTATATTGCCTTTCTACCTGCCAATTCCATAGGTGATGCACGCTAAGATAAAACAATTCCTAGTCTCAGGAGATAGTCCAGATATGAGTGTGTGACCCCATAAGACCTTCCTAGAGAAATGAATGGGAAACACTATTCTTTTGCTTAGACTAGCCAGAGTCAGTTTTCTATCTCTTAAACAGATCTAGCCTTGACTTGTACATCTCCAGGAAGACAAACTCTAGGAGGAACACAGAAATGTGCCAGATGATCCAATTAGGGGCAAATACCAAAACCATTTAACCCTGGTACAGTTCCTTCATTAAATACAATAGCATTCCCTGATGGTTTTCTCATCCTTCGATGTCATTTGAAGTCTCACACTGCTGCCCTCAGCTCATTTGCTTTATTTCCAGATTTTTTACTGAGAGTGTTTTCTAGCTAGATTCATGACTATGGATAAGGTTCAAACTATTAGAGAAGCAAAGTTCCTGAGGGAAAGAGCCTGCTTCTCATTGTTCTTCATTATTTACATATTCCTCTGTATGTTTCCTAAGCACTTAACCTAATTTACATTTTAATGAACAACCATACTGTACTTACCAAATGCTTAGTGGGTCTATACTAGAGGACCCATTTTAAGAATAAGCAACAAGCAAAAATCAGAATGAGAACAAATTAAAGCATTTGCAGAACTGGCACAACTACAAAATTTTTATATATCAATTAATTCTGTTACATCCATGCACATACTTGTATTATTATTTGCTATGCTTTTTAAAATCAGATCACTATATTTGCTCAAATATATGTACTTTTAAAGAAATGTTATATCATTGCCATAAATGGGGAAAAAAATCACTTGACAAAAATAGAATGTAAATTGAATACATACTTGTTAGAAAAATATGTATTTTTCTGAACCACCTAAAGATGCTCCTGGNTTGCTCAAATATATGTACTTTTAAAGAAATGTTATATCATTGCCATAAATGGGGAAAAAAATCACTTGACAAAAATAGAATGTAAATTGAATACATACTTGTTAGAAAAATATGTATTTTTCTGAACCACCTAAAGATGCTCCTGGGCCTCTGAAGGAGAGGTGCCTCCTCCCCTATTTGTAAAAACATGCCTCCCCTATTTGTAAAAACATGGGATATGAGGTGACACAGAATTACAAGAAGAGCAGGCTTTCCACCTGACAAACGTGTTCAATTTTAGTTTTACCTCCTTCTGGATCCTTCTTTTTCTACCTGTAGTCATCTCTACCTCGTCACATGTATCACACATTAGTGAATTACTTTTCTAATATAAGGGTTTATTTTCTAGAGTATAAGCACTATGATGATAGAAAACGCCCTTGGTCTTTTCACTCTTTTTGCACCAGCATGTAGTGCCTGCACATGAGAGTCATCCAGCAAGTATCTGCTGAGTGAAGGGACACTGGATGGACGAAAATAACCCCTCTGTGTTTCATTGCCTTATATAAATTAAGATGGAAACAAAAAATATATTGAAGTATTTATGGTGTTAGAGATGAGGTATTTAACCACCTAGCACAGAATGTGGTTGAAATAATGGCTATGAAGCATGGCTCCCATTCCCAATAAATCAGAGAGAAAAGTTCATGTCACTTACAGAATGGGTCACTTGGCCACATTCTGAAACTCCAGCCTTTGATGCTTCACCATTTCTGAATATAGACACCCTTTCTTTCCCTTCTCTTTGTACCCTCTTTTACTGTTGAAATATCCTTCCTCCATCTTCTAACCCAAGACGATGTTACATGCACACCCTGAATCAAGCCCCCAGAGGCAGAGGGCTTGAACAAGTCCCAGATCATGTCCCTCCCCTAGGAAGCCAGCCCCTAGGCAGAGAAATTGCTTTGCCATCTTTTAGTCTTCAGTGCCCTCTAATCCTCCTGCCACTGTGATATATGCTGCATTTTATTGTAATTACCCATTTTTACAGTGACCATCAGGCTAGACTTCACAATAAGGACTGAGATCTAATTTCCAGATGAAAGAGGGGAAATTGTTCCAGGAGTGCTAGTTCCATAATATATTTCCTACAGTTTTATCTGTAGCTATAAAAATGCAATGTTTTCATTGTAATTCTTTTATTAACATTAATAAGCAAAGTTTCAAAAGCTCAGTATATCGGCTTTTAATGGATACATTAAAAAAAAATCTGTGGTCTGCATACATCTTCATTCTTCCTGCTTTAATCTTGGTTTTGTATTTAGACCTTTAGCCTCTTCATTCAAACTTGAGCTCCTTGAGAGTAGCATGGAAACACATATACTTTTATATGTAAAATAAATAGCCAATGGGATTTTACTGTATGACTCAGAGAACTTAAACCAGGGTAGAGGGGTGGGAGATGGGAGGGATGGGGAGGGAGGGGACGTGTGACTANGCCACATTCTGAAACTCCAGCCTTTGATGCTTCACCATTTCTGAATATAGACACCCTTTCTTTCCCTTCTCTTTGTACCCTCTTTTACTGTTGAAATATCCTTCCTCCATCTTCTAACCCAAGACGATGTTACATGCACACCCTGAATCAAGCCCCCAGAGGCAGAGGGCTTGAACAAGTCCCAGATCATGTCCCTCCCCTAGGAAGCCAGCCCCTAGGCAGAGAAATTGCTTTGCCATCTTTTAGTCTTCAGTGCCCTCTAATCCTCCTGCCACTGTGATATATGCTGCATTTTATTGTAATTACCCATTTTTACAGTGACCATCAGGCTAGACTTCACAATAAGGACTGAGATCTAATTTCCAGATGAAAGAGGGGAAATTGTTCCAGGAGTGCTAGTTCCATAATATATTTCCTACAGTTTTATCTGTAGCTATAAAAATGCAATGTTTTCATTGTAATTCTTTTATTAACATTAATAAGCAAAGTTTCAAAAGCTCAGTATATCGGCTTTTAATGGATACATTAAAAAAAAATCTGTGGTCTGCATACATCTTCATTCTTCCTGCTTTAATCTTGGTTTTGTATTTAGACCTTTAGCCTCTTCATTCAAACTTGAGCTCCTTGAGAGTAGCATGGAAACACATATACTTTTATATGTAAAATAAATAGCCAATGGGATTTTACTGTATGACTCAGAGAACTTAAACCAGGGTAGAGGGGTGGGAGATGGGAGGGATGGGGAGGGAGGGGACGTGTGACTAATTCACCTATGACTATGACTAATTCATGTTGATGGATGGCAGAAACAAACACAACATTGTAAAGCAATTATCCTTCAATTAAAAAAATAAATTTAAAATATTGAACTCCTTGAGAACGGATATTGTATCTAATTCATCACTTAGCCCACTACCTAGTACAGTCCAAGGAACATACTAGGTATTCACAGAATATTTGTTATTGAATCAGTAAATAAATGAACAGAAGATTTTTTGTGAAAAAACAAAACAATTGATTTTTAATATGTACGCAAGTCCCCTATAAAGCAAAAGATTAAGTAGGTGGATAACAGAAAGAATTTTCTAAAACTTTATATGCCAAAGGCTTCAGATTATTTTCACTTGACCTAGACTGGGGGCAGAGAGGTGACTAGGAGGGGCCAGAGATGACAGATTAGAAGTAGCCCTTTAAATATCTCTTCTAACAGTGTGATAAACTAATATGCCTTTTACATTATGAATGAAGAGGAGGACTCCCCTGATTAAAAAGCAAAGCCTTCTGCAGACACACAGAAACAATAAATATTTTCTTCTAATTAAAGTACACCTTGCCTGCATACTGAAATACAAATTAATCTCTTACCTTGGAATTTTGGCATTTAGTTCTGAAATGAAATTAGGTGTGAAATTTCTCAATTGTGTCCCAGTGAGTCACTTCTTATTGTCATAAATTCACATACTTGATGAACTCTGCTTAAAACTATTGCTGGACATCATCACTGTTCAAACATATTCAGAACTGGACTCTTAAAAGACATTTCACTTAGATTAAAAACTAATGTGCAATGTTATCCTGTGCTGTGATTAGTCAAGTTTCTGTTCCCAGTAATGATTGAGACCTCTTCATTTGAGATGAATTTTGATAGATTCTTTTCCGCTAATTTTTGCAAAGACTAGTGTTATCTAGAAATAATCAGGATATAAAAGGATTACATAACAATTAATATGGTAAGGATTTTGAAGAAACATCTACTTCTTGAATTAAAATAACCCTTGAGAGGTAATGATTTTGTTCATAATTACTACTAAGAAGAACTGAGTGAAAGACAATCAAACTATTGCAAGTAGGAGGGAAAAAATTCTTCAGGTTCAGCAGAAGCTGATCACAAGATTCGGATTTATGTACAAGTATTAGATTGAGGAAATGTTCCTTTGGGAGACTGGTAAGGAAGAAGAGGAGGCTGAGTGAGGAAGGGAAGCAGGTCAAGCAAGAATGACTCTCAGGCAAAATCCTACAGAGGGTGGTGTCAAAGGGATCCCACTGAGGAACAGTGAAATATATTAAGCCTCAAGTAAGTCTTATTCAAGGCAAGACTGCTAGGATTTATTTATATCTGTCAGTAGTTAAACATGCAGACAGGGAAGGTGCTGAAAGTGTGGTGAGTAGAGAAATAACAATAAGGCATTTCTAGGTGTTACATAATTAAAAACTAATTCACATCAAAACACCACAGAGCTCTTCTAGGATTTTTTTCTGATAAGAAACTGGATATTAAGCCATCATTCAGAGTAGATGAAAACAAAGACTTAATTTTGTATTCCTAGTATCTAGCATATTATCTGGTATAAAATAGGCAATATAGATATAATTTGTGCATGCCAAGTCATTTTAGTCATGTGTGACTCTGCAACCCTGTGGACTGTATCCCACCAGGCTCCTCTATCCATGAGATTCTCCATGGAGTGGTTTCCATGCCTTCCTCCAAGGGATATTCCCAACCCACAGATTAAACCCATGTCTCTAATGTTTCCTGAGTTGGCAGACAGGTTCTTTACTACTAGTGCCACCTGGGAAGCCCAATAAATATAAAAGGTAATATTATATATAGTATATGCATACATATACATGAGTGAATGTTATTATTAAATATTCAAGTCCTTTCTCAGCCAACCAACAATTTGTTTTTCACAAACAAAATTTTGTTTATTCTGTAAATAATCATCAAGAATTTCCTGTATCTCTTGTGTTCCAGGCACTGGATGCAGGTTGGAAGTGTAGCACTGAACCAGATAGACTCAATGTCTGCCTCCACGGGACACTCATTCTTTTCAGAGGTGAGTGTTTATCAGTATAATAAAAATTATAGTGATAAACAGCTAATGAAATCTATTTGTGACTAAGTGTTAAAAAAAGAAAAGCATAGAGCGGCAGCATCTAAAGAACTTGAACCTAATCTTGTCTGGAAGGTGACAAAAGGGCTTTCAACAAATATTAAGAATATATTATCAACTCTCAATTTTCAGGACTCCATGTGTTTCAGTGTCTGAAGCAGTCTCTACCATGTAAAACTAGGTATAGCAAATAAGCTTTCTTCGAAGGAAGAGGCAGCTTCACTTGGCAAAAAAAATCTCACTCATCACTATAACCACGCAGGCACATTTGTGACACAGTGGGAGAGCATGATAATACCAAAGGTTTGTGGACACAGTGTCCACAAAGGGAAGGGAGGTCATCATGAGATGCTTGGAGGCGCTTAGGGTTCAAATGTTGCCTGTTTCATAATGTTATTTCTAGTCCACTGAGCTCTTTCCTGGAAAAGCTTATGAAATCAAACAGAAAAAAAAAAAAAACCCACCAATTTGTGCTTGGAGTACTGAAATACTAAAGTCTCAGTCTCATGAAAAGTTTTCTCTACCAAGATTCAGGCAATTTGGTTTGTAAAAACATAGAGAGTTAACTGTATTAATTCTATTTTTCCTGAATCACAGAGGTCAGCAAAGTATTCTATAGAGAAAAGCCTAGCAAGTGTATTAACTAGAGTAACATGCATAAAAATAGGGCAGAAAACTGAAATGAAAGTAGGTTGAACCACAAAGACTTTTGCCTCTATGATATAATTAAAGAACTACAGAATAAGGCATAGCTGATGGGAAGTGAATACGATTTATAAATAATATAACCTGAGATACAATAGAAGTTACGCACATCATGAAGGATTCCTATCTCAAATTCCCTTTTTCACCTGAGTTGAGAGGAGTCCCAATATGCCACTCTACTGCAAAGCTGGCTTTGTGGAGTTATGATAAAATTCCCCTTTTGGGTATCATTAACTGACTTATGCACATTCTTGAAAGTTAAATTCCCTTAAAACTTGGGTGGTGGTAGAGTAAGTTTGACCTGGAAGTTTTCTGCCTTCAAAAACTAGTATTCTTTTCACTTTACCATGTTCCTTTTATAAAAATAAATCTTAGAAATATTTTAATCCAGCTGCTTCTTAAAAACAAAGGTTCTTTCACAACTCTAAAGGTAGTTTTCCTACTGTCTACTTAAGTGTTTCCAATTATGAGAATTTTACTACCTAAAAAAATAAAATAAAAATTAGTGAAATGTTGAACATACCTAATTGTGAGAAAGTCTGTTGTAAAATGAATTTCACCTTTCCTCAGCTTTCAGTTGTGCTCTAAACTATGTATCTTAATTCTGTTCCTTATTCTGTAAGAAAATCCTTCAAGTGTTTAAACAGGTCTTTCATATCTCTCATCTATTTCCTTTTCACCAGGGAAAACATTTCTATTCCTTCAACTCAAATATGTAACATTTTCATGTGAGCTCTGGACATTTTTCAATATGTTGATGTTTCTCTTAAAATGTGGTGCCCAGAATGGGATACAATAACCCCAACACTTAAAAAAATGGCAAGCTGGTAAAACAATGTGAGAGTATTTTTTAACATTTCCATCAATATTTGTGGACCATAATTATATATATTTATATACACACACATGCACACATATTGTCATACAAACTGCTGTAATTGTGCAACTGACATTTTTAACTTTAATTTATGTTTCTTTTTGTTAAATAAAAACATGTTGATTCTAACACAGTGCCTTAGATTTTCCTTAAGTCACTTCAAATCTTAATTACATCATCTACACAGTTCAACCTATGCACTTCTGAGGTCTGCAAATTTAGGAACTGCATCTCTGATAGCTCTAACTCTGATAAAAATGTTAACTTGGATGCATCCATTGGCAAAAGCATTCATCAGTCCACTGGACACATGTCACTCAGGTTAACATCAAACCATCAAGTGTTTAAATTCCACCCTCTTTATTGATAGTAACATATCCAAGTCTCTACCACACACTATTACCCAGTCATATTTCACAGTATTACCCACAATGGGGGAAATGTCATGTTTTCCTGAAATAAAATCCGAAAATGTTTTAAAGTGCCAACCCTACACTTCCATCATGTAGAGAGAAAATATACATTTATAAACATATAAATTTATGTTTATTTCTAGTATTGCTGCTAAGTCACTTCAGTCGTGTCTGACTCTGTGCAACCCCATAGATGGGAGCCCACCAGGCTCCCCCGTTCCTGGGATTCTCCAGGCAAGAACACTGGAGTGGGTTGTCATTTCCTTCTCCAATGCATGAAATTGAAAAGTGAAAGTGAAGTCACTCAGTCGTGTCAGACTCTTAGCGACCCCATGGACTGCAGCCCACCAGGCTCCTCCGTCCATGGGATTTTCCAGGCAAGAGGACTGGAGTGGGGTGCCATTGCCTTCTCTGATTAACTACATTGTTTTATTTTTTTAATTAAAACTATCTGGAGCCTATCATACAGAGTGAAGTAAGCCAGAAAGAAAAACAGCAATACAGTATACTGACACATATATATGGAATTTAGAAAAATAGTAATGATGACCCTATGTGTGAGACAACAAAAGAGACACAGACATATAGAACGGCCTCTGAGGGAGAGGGAGAGGGTGGGATGATTTGGGAGAATGGCATTGAAGCATGTATACTATCATGTAAGAAAAGAGGCACTGGTCTATGTTCGATGCAGGATGCAGGATGCTTGGGGCTGGTGCACGGNAAAGAGACACAGACATATAGAACGGACTTTTGGCCTCTGAGGGAGAGGGAGAGGGTGGAATGATCTGGGAGAATGGCACTGAAGCATGTATACTATCATGTAAGAAACGAGGCGCCGGCCTATGTTCGATGCAGGATGCAGGATGCTTGGGGCTGGTGCACGGGGATGAGCCAGAGAGACGTTGTGGGGTGGGATGTGGGAGGGGGATTCAGGATTGGGAGCTTGTGTACACCTGTGGTGGATTCATATCGATGTATGGCAAAGCCAATAAGAGTATTGTAAAGTAAAATAAAGTAAAACAACAACAACAACAACTATCTACTTAACTATTTTAAGGTTTGCCCATCAAGTGCTACAAATTTTCTGAATCTGCAGCTTTTATAAATCACTTTACTCAAATCAACATCTAACCATATCCTATCTTCTGAAGATCAATTTATTCTCATGATTTTACAAAGATAATTGCAATGATTCCAAGAGTACATTCAATACTATTAATAGAAATTACTACTTTATAATATAATAAACATTTTCATAAAGTTATATCTTCACACTTGATGCATAATCTATAATAATAATAATAATAATTAACATTTATTAACTTCTGAAATGTGTTAATTGCTTTACATGCATGATTTCCTTTAATCTACAGAACAATCCTGTGAGCAATTTTGCTACTGTTATCTTATTTTCAAATGAGCATTGTGAGGCTTCTGAAAGTGAGGAATTTCTTCAAGGGCACATGTATAATAATGGTATAGCAGTGTCAACCACAAACTGGCACTTGCCATGAGTGCTTACCGTCTATTTCTACAAGGATTAAATCAAGTGCTGCTCCAGCTGCTGACTTGAAAGGAACTCAGGGTGGAGACCAGAAATAAAGCACTCTGTTCTCTGGGGAAACTTGTAGGAAAGGTCTTCAGATAGTTAGATACTCTCAAAAGCTGATTTTATAAGCCTGATTCTTATATCTCCTCACATTGAGAAAAGCACTAAAATCCTTCATGATGGTGATTGTCTCTCACAACCAACAGAAGCTTCGCAAGACCAGCAGAAGCTTTCTACCAAAAAATATATGCCTGAGAGCATGTACTCCCCCTTTACCAAAATCACATATATACTGTCCTTTCCCCCTTCTTCTTTGAAACAGCTTCTCAGAGCTTTCTGAGGTGCTGTCTCCCAGGCTCTAGTCCTCATAGTGCCTCAAATAAAACTTCAGCTGGCAACTCTCACATTATGCACTGTTTAAGTCAACAGCAAGAAACTACAACACAGTGTTTTACAGAACCAAACTCCTTAACCACTAGACTGTACTAGGCAAATTTCCAGAAAATAATTTGCTTTATCAAAGGACATACACATTCAACATTTTGTTAGATACTAGAAATTACCCTCCTGAAAGCATGCAGTTGTTTATTAACACACCAACAATGTACATTAGTGCCCTCAGTAACACTGTACACTGCTAACATTTTGTATTTGTCAGCTGTACCTCTGTTTTGATTTCCAATTTCCCTCACTTTTGAACTTGAGTGTGCATTTGAAAATGTTTTGGTACCATTTGTTTTTATTTTTCTATTAATTGTGATTCTTTGCCCTTTTACTATTTTTGTTATTCAAAATTTGTGCTTTAATTGATTTGTGGAAACTCTTCATATATTAACACAATGCATACTTTATGCACTTCAAATACTTCCATTTTATTTTAAGTATCATACACAGCAAAATAATTTTGAACTCTTTCTGAAATCACATTTGTGGTTTTGAGGTACTTTAAGGAGATTTTTATCCACAAAGGTATAAAAACAAATTTNGACCCTGACTAGCCTTATACTGGTCTGCCTCTGACCTCATTGCTCCCTCATCCCTCCAAAGCTCCAGTCATCCTAAACTAACCCAAGTCTCCTGTAACGGACACTGTTGGTGGCCTTGTCCAGCCACCTTTAGCTGCTGGAGCACCCATCCCCCAGTTTACTTCTTTCAGCTATTTTTTTTGTTTTTTTTTTTAATTTATTTATTTTTAAATTTAACTTTACAATACTCTATTGGGTTTGCCATACATCGACACGAATCCACCACAGGTGCACACAAGCTGTTTATAGAAGGTACAGAACAGAGTATTAAGTCATGTAAAGAAATTGCACCAATATTTTCTTAGGTCAGTCTCCCAAGGCAATAAAAATAAAAATAAAATAAACAAATCAAACTTGACAAGCATTTGCACAGCAAAGGAAATCATAAACAAAAACACAACCTACAGAATGGGAGAAAATATCACAACATACAATAGGGCTTAATGTCCAAAATATATAAACAACTCATACAATTCAACAAAAGAAAAAACTCAATTAGAAAAAGGACAGAAGACCTCTTACCTGAAGAGATGCTCAACATCATTAATTATTAGAGAAATGCAAATCAAAACTACAATGAGGTACCACCTCATGTCTGTCAGAATGGTCAGCATTAAAAAGCCTACAAATAATAAATGCTGGAGACGGTGTAAAGAAAAGGGAACCCTCCCATATTGTTGATGGGAATGTAAGCTGATATAGCCCCCATGGAAAACAGCCTGGACTTTGCTCAGAAAACTTAAAATAGAGCTACCAGATGATCCAGCAATCCACTCTGGGCATATAACCAAACAAAACTATAATTCAAAGAGACACATGCACCCCTATGTTCACAATAGCCAACATGGAAACAACCTAAATGTCCACTGACAGATGAATGCATACAGAAGATCTGGTACATAATTACAGTGGAATACTACTCAGCCATAAGAAAGAACAAAATAATGCCATTTGTGGCAACATAGTTGCAATTTGAGATTATCGTACTAAGTGAAGTAAAACAGAAAGAGAAAGACAAATACCATTTGATATCCCTTACATGTTGAATCTAAAATATGGTATGAATGAACCTATCTATGAAACAGAAATACAGACAGAGAACAAACTGATAAGTGCCAAGGAGGGTAGTGGGAGAGGGGTGGATTGGGAGTTTGGGATTAGCAGATTAAACAGGCATATATAGAATGGACAAACAACAAAATAGCTATATAGCACAGAGAACTATATTCAATATGTTGTAATAAATCATAATGGAAAATATGAAAATGAATGTATAACAGAGTCACTTTGCTGTACAAGAGTAATTAACACAACATTGTAATTCAACTATACTTCAAATAAAAACATAAAAATGAGGGGAAAAAGTCACATTCATGTTCCAGAGTCCTTGAGTTCAAATCATAATGAGCTGGGTTACCCTAGGCAAATTACTTAACCTGTTAGTGGATCAGTTCCTTGTGTTTAATATTCAGCTAATGATGGTATGTATCTTGCTGAGATTTTTCAAATATCACAAAAGTTAATACACATAATGAGCTGGAAAAGGCCTGATACAGATTAAATAGTCAAATATTAGCTTTTAACTATTTTAAATTTATTATATATATTTGTCTTAGCAGAAGTTAGAGATCTATTTTTTCAAAATGGGGAGGCAGTAGTCCATACATTTGTTTTTAAATTTTGGATCATTTCCTCACTGATTCACTATAATTGCATACTCAGATTTTATTTGCTTATTAATCTATTTCCCAACATTTGTAACATTTATGCTTTCAATACTTTTATTGTTATGATTTTTTTTACATATAAAGAAACAGGCTTGAAAAGGTGATGTTACCCAGTTGCAAGTGATCTTAAATTTACACTTACATCTTGCCAAAATGGCTGGATTCATAGAAGTGGTCTTGCTTCTTCAACAAATGTGGATATAAAACATCTTTCCACCATACAATACTATTTTGTTATGAAATACTTATGAACATATTACAGTTAATATTTTAGTTATATCTTTGTATACCTCCTTTTTTGTGATCTAGTATTATTCATCTTTAAGACTGTCAACCAATTATTTTGAGGGACATAGAGGACAGACACATGTCTCAGTCATGTTTGTTACTCTGGTGCTCAGAAGTTCCCTGCACATAAAAGTCAGTACACATTTATTAAATATAAATTATTTTAAAAATAATGTAATATGTTGTACCTATTTAAAATCTCATAATGTCTTGTGGTTACTTAAATTCCAAACTTTTGTCCTCATTTTTAGATACCTTAGAGATGGCTCCATGAAGATAATATCTCCCATTAAAACTCAAAATAGTGCTTTACATCAGGCAGCAGATCCATCTCACTCTCTCAGAGTATCTATGTTGATATCTATTTCTTTCCCATCCTATATAGCTTTTATTATTAAAAATTTCTTAAGGAAGTTCTCCTTGACTACTTGGGAGGACACTGATTTCTCTTTCTTCCTCAGCCAGCAGCTAGAATTTTTAATTTTAGAGGTAAAAATTATCTTAGGCTAGATCTAGGTTAAAGCTTTCATTTAATAATGAGGAAATGGATTGTTAGCTAGGTTATGAAACTCTCCCTCTGAGTATTCTTGATGGATCATGGCTCACATTTTATATTTCAATTTTGTTATTTCTCTAATTTTGTACCAATGTGATTAAAAGCTCCTCTGAAGCTAGAGCTAACAGTAGATTCAACAATTCATTGAATAAATATTATTAACTGCCAACTCTGGGACAAGAAATATTCTAGAATCTAAAGATGTGAAACTACTACAGATATGTGCAACTTTTATATAACCATTGCCCATGAATGAAGCTGACTTTAATTACAAAGATAAAAAACAAAACAACAGTGTAATCACTGGGAAATTACAATTGTGACTAAGGTTATAAAGAAAAATTTATGTCATGAAATAGACACTAGAATATTTAATCTATGCTGGAGGGCAAGGAAGAATTTTTCAAAGTAACATTTCAACTGAAATCTAAAGAATGAGTACAAGTTAGGCAGGCAAAGTGAGAGAAAATTTGTTCATGCATAAAAAACTGCGAGTTCAAAATTTTGTGCCTGAAAAAAGTACTTTGGAATTTGACAGAAAAAGAAAAGAACATGAAAAGATGCTCAATATCACTACTCATCAGGGAAATGAAAATCAAAATCACAATGAGGTATTCACCTCATACCTATCAGAACAGCTATCATCAAAAAGACAAAAATAATAAGTACTGGTGAGAATGTAGAGAAAAGGAAGCCTTCTTGCACTGTTAGTGGAAATATAAATTGATACAGCCACTGTGAAAAGTATGGAGTTTCCTTAAAAAACAAACAAACACAAAAAGAACTACCTTATGATCCAGCAATTGAATTCCCGAGTATTTCAGAAGAAAACAAAAACACTACTTGACAACATATTTATATGCAGCCCAGTTTTCATAGTAGTATTATTTATAATAGCCAAGATAAGGAAGAAACTTTAGTATTCATGAACAGATAAAGTGATAAAGAAGATGTTACATAATGAAATATATCTATTCTTTAAAAAAGAATGAAATATTGTCCATTTGCCACAACATGGATATATTTGGAGGGTATGATGCTTAGTAGAATCAGTCAGAAAGAGAAAAAAAGACAAATACTGTTGTTTTCACTTGTATGTGGAAACTAAAAGATAAAGCAAAGAAATAATGACAATAAATTGCATTTACAGTGCATGTGTGCTAAGTCACTTCAGTCATGTCTGATTCTTTGCTATCCTATGGTGTAGCCCAGTAGAGAACTAAAAGTTAAGCGGGGGAGGGTGCAGGGAGGAGTGAAATAGGTGAAGAGGATTAAGAGGGACAAAGTACTAGATAAATAAAATAGATTACAAAGATGTAATAAACAGCATAGGAAATATAGTGAATATTTTATAATAAAGATTTGTGTGGAGTATAGTTTACAAAAATATTGAATTACAGGGTTGTACATCTGAAACAAAATATTGTAAATCAACTATACTTCAATTTAGAAAATAAAGTATGATTTAAGCAACAAAGTGAGGAGAAACTGAGGATTAAAATGACAAGAAAGCTAGTTAAGCACCATGTGCAATGTCTATCATTGAGGTCTCTCACTCAGAACTGAAGAGTCTTACTTGATAGCAAGGAAGACTGAAAGCAAAAGATAGATAGAAATCCTTTAGAAAGTTCACAAGGATATTATGCCATTATTTTTAATTATAAAGTCTGCTATGAATTTTATGTTGACAAAGTTTGAAAACATAAACAAAATGAATGTAGGAGACCTGCTCAAGCCAGGGGGAGAAAGGAAAGTAGCTTGGCTAAGCTGAAAGCTGCAGAGATGCGAGGTCTGGTGCACAGATTTGAAGTGGTAGTAGAGACAAGGAGGTATTAGAATTTCAGGTTTTCTGGTATCACCAAGTGAGTGAAATTTATGATGCAACCAAGAAATAGGGAGAGTCAAAATTTCAGACTTAGGCCTATTAAGTTTGAGAGAGCTGTGAGCAATCCAAGTAAATACATTATGTAGGAGATCAGCAATCTGGTTCTAAAGATATAAATTTGAGGATTGTTGGCATAATGATAAAACTAAATCTATAGGGCTGAATAAGATCTCTAGGGAGAGAAGTCAGGAATAATACCAATAAATTCAAACACTTTGAGGTCAAGCAGTGTGAGAAAAACTGGCAAAAGAGTCTGAAAAGTATCAGCCATAGTGGAAGATGAAAAACTAATATACAATAATGTCATGAAAGTCGAGAACAAATAGTATACCTGACATAAAGGTGAGATTCAAAAGCTATTTTTAAGATGAATGAACGCAACTACTCATCTGCATTGAATGCTGCCAACAAATCAATTAAGATGGGAGCTGAAAAGCATCTATCAAATTTAACAATATGAAAATCAATGATGACCCTATAAGAGTCATTTTGGTAAGGAGCTTGGGGAAATGGGTGGGAAAGGATATCAAATTAAAGCAGGCTGAAGAGTAAATGGGCTCCAGTTCATGAGCTTCACCAAGATGAGTATACAGAATGTACACATAATATTAAGAGAAAAGCAAACAAACATATAACTAGATTGAAAAATAAGAAAAATAGGAACAGTTCACACACACACACACAAAAGTCCAAAAACATGTGAAAAAGTATCCAACTAACATTCAGAAAAATGACAACATGAAATACTGTGATAGGCAGTCACTAAGATGACCTTCAAGGACATTTGTTGCTTCCTGGTGCACATGCCCTTGTCTAATCCTTTCCCCTTAAGTGTGAGCTGGACCTAGGGACTTGCTCCTAATTTGTAAAACATGCAAAAGGGATGAGATGTCTATTTCTGAGCAAGTTACAAAAAGATAGATTTCCCTCATGCTTATGGTCTCTAAATCTCCTGCTTGCTTTGAATGAAACTAGTTTCCATATTGTTGGCTGGCCTATCTAAAAGCACATGTAAAAAACTGACGGTGATCCTATCCAACAGCCAATGAAGGCAGACCATTGTGCCCGATCCTTGGTATAACAGCATATAAAGAACTGAATTCGGCTAATAGACATTTGAGTAAGGCTAGAAAGTCAGACTTGCCCAGTGAAGCCTTCATATGAAAACACAATCCTCATTAATACTCAGATGTCACCTGTCAAAGAATTTGAGGCAAAGATGCTCAGACAAGTCTGCATTCATGATTCACAGAAATCATAAGATACTAATCTTTACTGTTTTAAACCATTATGTTTTTGGGAAGTTTGCCATGCACTAATAAGCAAATTTGGGGAACTCGGCAGTGACCACAGGACTGGAAAAGGTCAGTTTTCATTCCAATCCCAAAGAAAGGCAATGCCAAAGAATGCTCAAACTACCACACAATTGCACTCATCTCACATGCTAGTAAAGTAATGCTCAAAATTCTCCAGGCCAGGCTTCAGCAATACGTGAACCATGAACTTCCAGATGTTCAAGCTGGTTTTAGAAAAGGCAGAGGAACCAGAGATCAAATTGCCAATATCTGCTGGATCATGGAAAAAGCAAGAGAGTTCCAGAAAAAACCCTCTATTTCTGCTTTCTTGACTATGCCAAAGGCTTTGACTGTGTGGATCACAATAAACTGTGGAAAATTCTGAAAGAGATGGGAATACCAGACCACCTGACCTGCCTCTTGAGAAACCTATATGCAGGTCATGAAGNGACTATTACTGAAGCTGAAGTTCCCATGCTTTGGCTCAAATGGTGCCTGCCCACTGATGCTGGGAAAGGTTGAAGGCAGAGGGAGAAGGGGATGTCAGAGGATGAGATGGTTGGATGGCATCAGCAACTCAATGGATATGTGTTTGAGCAAACTGCAAAGATAGTGGGAGAACATGGAGGACAGGGAAGCCTGGTGTGCTGCAGTCCCTGAGGTCACAAAGAGTCAGACAAACCTTAGCAGCTGAGCAACAACAATTTGGGATTTGAGCCACTGAGAAAATAATAGTGCTTTTAATTGAAATGAGAGAATTGTTTTCAGAGATTTCTGGGATTCCATTGTTTTTGTGGGAAATAGGAAGGTTTTTGTCTAAAAAAATATCTCCTACCAATAAATATTTGTTGAATGTCTATTAATTCTGTTTTTTCCTTCTACACCATTCAACCAATTCTGAATGTTGCTGTAATTTGTGTGACCTTAGAAAGCATCACTACGAACAAAGCTAGTGGAGGTGATNTTGAGTCCCTTGGACTGCACGGAGATCCAACCAATCCATCCTAAAGGAGATCAGTCCTGGGTATTCACTGGAAGGAGTGATGTTGAAGTTGAAACTCTAATACTTTGGCCACCTCATGCAAAGAGTTGACTCATTGGAAAAGACTATGATGCTGGGAGGGATTGGGGACAGGAGGAGAAGGGGACTTCAGAGGATGAGATGGCTGGATGGCATCACTGACTCGATGGACGTGAGTTTGAGTGAACTCCGGGAGTTGGTGATGGACAGGGAGGCCTGGCATGCTGTAATTCATGGGGTCGCAAAGTGTTGGACACGACTGAATGACTGAACTTAACTGAATATAAACCAATTACAAGGACCACTGTATCCCCTTCAATAAGCAAAATAATCTCAAAGTCTGATTAAAGAAAGTCTTTGTAAGAAAGTGGAGACAAAAGGAACGTCCATGTACTGCTGGTAAAATATAAATCAGTTCCATCACACTAAAAATAATTTGACAAATGCCATTAAGTTGAAGATATTGTACCCTTGGCTATCAATACTCCTTCTAAAGGAACAATTTCATGCAAGCCAAGAAATATAGATAGGAATAATTATTGTATGAGTATATTACAGGATTACATAGAGTTAAAAACTAGACAACCTGAATGCTCATCAAATTGAAAATTGGTAAATAAATATATTTGATGCTGTAAAACACTATGCTAAGGGTAACATAAATGAATTAGATCTCCATGTATTAATATAAGATACAAAAAGTATATTAATACTTGCATACCATATGTAATTTATGAATATATATAAATATTATAAATTATAGAAGTTAGAGTGGACATGGTATATACCTACTTCAATATAATAGTCAACCTTTGGAAAATGAAGGAATGGAGATTAAATGAGGGTTGACTTAATTATATCCATAATATAATTCTTTGAAAAAAATGACCTCAAGCAAATATAGCCAAGAAACTAATTAAGTCTGAGGGTAGATGATACATGGCTACAGGTTATATTGGTGTGTTTTTCAAGTTGTTTGAAATATTTCATTATAAACTTTAGGAGTTGTGAATCTGAATCAGGTAGAGATGATGTCGTAGCAAACAAATTTAAGAAACTTGATTATGAAAGAGATGGAGACATTAGGGAGTACTGAAGAACTTGTGAGGGCAAGAAAGAAATTGCTTCCTTTACTGTATTTTAGATGGAAAAATATAGAACATGTGTAGATTAATGGAATGACTTGTCTTGCAATACACACTGAAAAGTCAAGTAAATAAAGAGGATAAAGAAAGTGAGTCTGAAAGTATATTAAGAACTCAATGTAAAATTACAGCCACTGATATTCTTCCCATTGTAACATAAGATGGATAGACAGGACAAGGATGAGTACACATTCTGAAAGAAGACTTTCATGATAAGATTATGATTAATTAGAAGTACGAGACACATATATAAAAATAGAGGGACCAGAAGTGACAACTGCAATTTGAGAGTGGGAAGAAAGTTATGAAACAATATATGCAGAGAATGAGACTGAGAACTCAATAAAGAAAAGTTGTAAGATTTCTCAGTAGTGTTAAGAATTCAACTGAACCAATGGTGTTATCAACTCACCTAATTTTTTATGAAATAAATATTTTCAGTAATTAAATATTTATTAAATAAATTAAAATTGGAATCTGTTTTTTGGGGAAGACCGGGATCGTACTTTTGTTTAATGTACTTTTTACTCAAGTATTTACATACTGGAGCTTAACTGTAAGAATATAATGCACTGCCTTGTGCTGAAAACTCAAAGTCATCTAAGGCAGGGGTAAACTTAATATTATTTACATTTATTGTGATTTTCTTGGTAAATTTTAAAAAAGTACAGAATCAATAGGTTCTTACAGAATATAATATAGTCTTGAGACTTGGCTAACAAATCAATCCTAGAGTTTTCCAAATCATATAGAAGAAAAACTAGAATAATGAAAAATTTTACCATTTAATATTTCCTTAATTATATCCTGTTACTTTATGTATCTTTTATTAGAGTATTAAGATATGTAACTAAGTAATTTTGATATATGTAACATCTGGATTTCCTGAAGGAAAGATTTAGGAACAAAATCATTTAAGATAGCAAGGTAAAGCATTGGAACAAAGTTTATTTTGTTCCTAACTTGATTGAGGATGTAAAGTGTGGCAGAAATAATACTCAATTGAGTCATATAGCTCAAATTCCAATCCTGACACCGTCTTCAGCAAGTCCCTGAATTCCTCTAGATTTGTCTACAAAAGTAGAGGATTGAATTAAATCATCTTTCAAATCCTACTATTTTTAATCTTCCTACTCTTCTTCAGTTCAAAAGAATTTGGGAAAAGAAGAGTTCTAATAAACACAGATATATCCAATTTTCAGATATACAATAAGAAATGTCCTCTACGCAGTCAGGCTGTGTGCAGGATTAACTACGTCTCTTTGACATCTCTGTCTTTGTTGCTCTCAATGTCTGCTCTGTAACCTAGTTACTTCTTTTCAGGTTTAGAGGCAGAAAGATTTCAAAAGCAAAAGTAGATAGAAGCAAAAATCAGAGAGAAGTAAAGGGGATAAAAGTACGTGTGTATTCAATTTGGTATCTTGATAGAAATGGGTGCTTGATAGAAATGGGTGCCTTCAACTTTGGGGATATAATTTCCTGCAAAAGAAAAAAAAAATGGAATAGCAATAAACTAGAATGGAGAAGGATTGGGTTGAGGGGAGAGTTAAAAAGCAACAGTATCTGTCATCTTTTTAGCCTAAGTTTTATCTGCTAGCACTGCTTGTAAGCAGTATTTTATTTGTTAGAAGAACAGTGTTAGAAAAACCAGAGATGAGGATGTCAGGAAAATCCAAAATAGGTGGGAAAAAAGGATTTCTAGGATACCACTAAGCAACTGGCCTTATAACTGCTCTGTTGATGTAATAGTAACAACTGACCTAACATTAAGAAAATAAGTCAAATATGAGGAAAGAACTTAATACTCCATGGATATGGTAGTACTATATCGGTAAACCTCTGCTAATTTTCATAAATCAAATCTCTGATGAATAAATGATACAATTACACCTTCAATTTTCACATAACCAGGCTCAATGTAGAAAGACAATGATTAGGAAACTTTCAGATATATGTGTTCTTTCAAAACGGTGAGCATAACTGAATACAACTTGTCTTGTGATTTGGAGGATGGGAGCATTTTCTTATACAACTTAGTTGACTGGAAAATATACTTAATGGGATGCATAACAGAAGAACTGCTTGTTGGCATCTTTAGTTGTTCATTCACTAAGTCATGTCTGACTCTTTGCAACCCCATGCACTGCAGCATGCCAGGTTCCTCTGTTTTCTACTATCTCCCAGGATTTGCTCAAACTCATGTCCATTGATTCGATGATGCTGTCTAACCATCTTATCCTCTGCTGCCCCCTTCTCCTTTTATCTTCAATCTTTCCCAGCATCAGGGTCTTTCCCAATAAGTCGGCTCTATGCATCAAGCGGCCAAAGTACTGTAGCTTCAGTATCAGTGCTTTCAGTGAATATTCAGGTTTGACTTCCTTTAGAATTGACTGGTTTGATCTCTTTGCAGTCAGAGGGATTCTCAAGAGTCTTCTCCAGCACCACAATTTGAAAGCATCAATTCACCAGGGCTCAGCTTTCTTTATGGTCCAATTCTCACATTTATACATGATTAATGGAAAAACTACACTTTTGACTATACAGACCTTTGTCAGCAAAGTGACATCTCTGCATCTTAGCACAATACTAAACTCTTTTAAAAATGAAATCACATGAGTTGCTTTTTTTTTAAATCTAGAAACCACCTAATCATTTAAGATATATTATGAAAATAATGATAAACTTTATTTTACAGTGGCTATTTTTTTTCTTTGCTATCAAGTCCAGGATTTGGTGCATGCTATCTACTTAAAATGATCTCTTAGTATGTGTGGATAGCAATCTTTGCTGCTCTATGCACTCTGCATATGGTTTACACACGCAGACTCAAGAATGTCAGCAAATGCTAGAAGATAGAAAGACAGGGTAAAAAATTTCCCTGGAGCATCCAAAAGGAACTAGCTCTACTGATTCCTTGAATTTAGCTCCCCAAAACAGAAAATTAAGAGATTCTTTATATGTGGAAGTAGGGAGCTGCTGTAAAAAATGCCTAAAATGTAAAAGTGACTTTAGAATTAGGTAATGGACAGAGTCTGGAGGAATTTAAAGGAACATGATAGAATGAGCCTTGATGTCTTTGAACTGGCTGTTAATAGAAATATGAATGTTAAAAGAGCTGCTGGTGAGGACTTAGAAGGAAGTGAGTAGCATAGTAAAGAAAACTTACATTACCTTAGCAAATGCCTAAATTTTCTGAAATAAACTGATGATAGAAACATGGATGTTGATAGAAATAAGTGTGCTTCTGGCAAGAGCTCAGAATGAAATGAGAAACATTATTGAGACTGAAAGAAGTGAGATCGTTGCTATATAGTGGAAGGAAGCTTAGATGTATTGGTCCCTACAGTTATATGGAAATAGAACTTATAAGCAATGCATGATTATTTACTGAGAATATTTTCAAGCAAAATATTTAAGGTGTGCCTAGTTTCTAACTGCTGCTTTTAGTAAAATGCAAAAAAAAAAAAAAAATTTGAGAAAGAAACTGTTTAGCCAAATGAAACTACTTCTTGATGATTTGGAATATTATCATCTTATCTTGATTTCAAATGATGCAGAATTAGGAGATTCACTATTAGGGAAGAGTGCTCTAGAGTAATAAGCCAAAAGTATGACTCAACTGTCTTTTGCTAGTACCCTGAAAGGATAAAAATTGCAGTATTCAATTACATGCAGTATGTTTTTGAAATATTTGGCAAGTAATTCAGATATCAGAAGTAAGAGAGGTGGGATTAATTTTAAAACTTCTGTGGAGGAACCTCTTGTTTAATGGAGTGAATCCCTGTGACATACATGGGAGGCACACAAGGTTCTTAAGAATACTGTATCAACAAGAGCACTATCAGCTTGAACTAAGAGACAAGACAGTACAAAATGAAAGAAAGCTGTCAGATTCCAAAAATTATAAAAGCAGGAGAAAGGTTGATAGATGTACTTAACTACAAACATGCAACTCTTTCAAAAAAAAAAAAATGGAGAAAGTCAGAGGTTTGACTCCAGATGGTAGAGCCAATACCCATGGAATTATTCACCAGTCTTAAAACCCAGTGAAAATTGCCTTCTTGCACTTCTAAATAGGCTTGGGACCAGTGAATCTTTTTGATCCCCTTTCATCTTTTCTCCTTTTTAATAGGAATGTCTATAACTTGTATTTTACATTACACAATTGTATTTAGGGAGCAGGTAACATGTTTTCTAATTTCGCAGGTCCACTGATGGGAGAGGAATTCTACCCTATGATGAATCATACAGAGTCTTGATTATACTTGAGTTAGATGATTTTTGTGGGGTGATATTTGTATCTTTTGAACTGATGATATTTAGATGAGATTTTGGACTTTGTGTTGATTCTGTTATGGCTTGAGACTGGGAAATGTTGTGATGGGTTGAATGCATTTTTTATATGAATGGATGGAAATCTCTGAGGGCCAGGAGACAGATTTTGCTAAGCTAAATAATGTCTACTCCTGAAAAATAACCTATCTAGTCTTGGAAACCTGTGAATGTTACCTTAATGACAAAAGATTTTGTGGATGCAACTAAATTAAGGATTTAATGATAGAATATCTTGGATTACCTGAGAAGCCCAATGTAATCACTAGGGTCTTAATAACAAGGATGTAAGGAGATCAGATAGAGAAGGTAGTAACTGACAAAAGCAGAGGTTACAGTGATGCAGTCATAAGCCAAGGACAGCTAGTAGCCTCTAGAAGCTGGAAAAAACAAGAACAGTTTCTTCTCTGAAGCTTCCAGGAAAAATTCACTTGCTTCCACCTTGATTTTTGACCCCCAGCAACTGGATACTAATGCAGTATGTTTTTTCTTAACCTATTATTTTGAAATTTTTCACTTATTTACAAATGTAACCTACAGTATACTCCAGTTAGAATAACATTATAAAATATTAAGTACATATAAGGCATTTGTCCAAGCAGGTTCTGAGGTAAGTACCAACTATTTTCATATAGAAAAGTAAACACAAATTGATTCAGTCATATCTAGATTCAAGAAAGGGTCCTGAGGATATCAGAAAAATACATTAAATTTAAGACTCTCAGATGTCAACCTAAGGAGTTTTTTATTGTAATATTTTATTTTTGTCAATGATCTCCTATAGAAGCAGTACCCAACATATAATTTTCAGAGCCCAAAATACTTTAACTGCTATTTCAATGTGTTATATCAATCTCAAAAACACATTTCTTTAAATTTATAGCATAAATGCATGCCAGTATTAATAATTATGATAATAGTATATGCTGAAAACTATACCCATATCCCAGAAATTTCTATGTGGCATATATATACATATAATATAATATATGTATAATACATATATACATATAATATACATATACATATATGTATATATATACACACACATACCTTATTGCTAGTTCTAACAAGGGCCTACAACACAAATGTTATTATGTTATTATGATCTCCAGGAAATTTTTAGTAATATTCTCAAGGCCTTATAAATGTCTGTGGTAGTTGTCAGCAATAGGCTGCTACCAGCAAAGCTCATAGACTATTATACCATATTGTTTCCCTCTGAATTTGGAAAGATAAGGGCTTCTGTCATCTCTAATAATTAATATTTTTCCAATACAGATTAGTATATTTTTAAAAATATGAAAATCCCACATTCTACCTGTGATTAAATGCAATATTCTACTTATCCTAATAGTTCATTTTGTTCTAATGTATTATGGGCAAATGAGAGGAAAAAAAAAACAAACCAAAAAACAACTAAGCTCTGTACTGAACTTTAGTGTTACTTTCTAATAATCAAGGAAGTCATAGTTGGAATGACACAGTTGGCCAAATTCCAGGCTCTAGATAAAATACGTTATTCACTCCTAATAAAGATCTAGCATTATAACAATTACTCAATTAAAATTTATAACAACTTTATAACAATCTGATTTTAAAGATGAATGACCCAAAATATCTAAGAAAGTAATTATGCTATATTCTAATTTAATTTACTGTATAATCATTCATGTATGTTATAGTTTTCATCAGAAAATGTATTAAATTAACTTGTAATTTTACAGCATCTTCATATTTCACAGCTGTTGGCCCTTGACCACATAAAATAAGGTGAATAAAAGGATTTCTGCCTTTTGGGATATTTTTTGGTTTTGTTTGGCCTTTTTAAGATAGAGGAGTAAAGTGTAAGTAGACTGATGACAGACTTCTCCTATTCTTTGGCTCCCTTTAATCTTTTTTTTTTTTT
>SJYV01056325.1:183344-197622 GCA_006410875.1 Neotragus pygmaeus
AGTCTGAGTGAACTCCTGGAGTTGGTGATGGACAGGGAGGCCTGGCGTGCTGCAATTCATGGGGTCGCAAAGAGTTGGACATGATTGAGCAACTAAACTGAACTGAACTGAACTGAAGTGATACAGAGGAATTTCTAAAGCAAATGCCAGAAAACTACTGCTGTTGCTGCTGCTAAGTCACTTCAGTCATGTCCGACTCTATGCGACCCCATAGACAGCTGCCCACCAGGCTCTGTCATCCCTGGGATTCTCCAGACAAGAACATTGGAGTGGGTTGCCATTTCCTTCTCCAATACATGAAAGTGAAAAGTGAAAGTGAAGTCACTCAGTCTTGTCCAACTCTTAGCAACCCCGTGGACTGCAGCCCACCAGGATCCTCCATCCATAGGATTTTCCAGGCAAGAGTACTGGAGTGGGGTGTCATTGCTTTCCCCCAACTACTAGAGCTCATCAGTTTACTCAATAAGTTTGCAGGTTACAAAATTTATGCACAGAAATTTCTTGCATTCCTATACATTAGCAATGAAAGAACAGAAAAAGAAATAATGGAAATAATCACATTTACCATTGCATCAAAAATAATACAATGCCTAGAAATAAATCTACCTAAAGAAACAAAATATTTATACTCTGAAAAATATAAAATATTTATGAAAGAAATCAGAGATGATACAAGCAGATGAAAGGATATATCATATTATTGGATGGAAAGAATAAATATTGTGAAAATATCTATATTACCTGAAATAGCTACAGATTCAGTGCAATTCCTTTCAAATTACAAATGTCCATTTTTCAAAGAAAGCATTTAAAATTTATATGAAAACACAGAAGAAACTAGACAGAATAATCAATGCTGAGGAAAAACAAAAATGGAGCTAGAGGAATGAGAGTTCCTGACTTCAGACTCTCCTACAAAGCTACAGTAATCAAAAGAGTATGGTACCAGCACAAAAACAGAAATATAGATCAATAGAACAGGAAAGAAAGACTAGGGGTGGGGGGAATCACTCAAATATGCTTAATTAATCTATTAATTAAGAAGACAAGAATACTGAATGGAGAAAAGACCATCCTTTTAGTAAGTGATGCTAGGAAAATTAGACAGCTACATGTTAAAGAATGAAATTGGAACATTCTCTGACACCATATGCAAAAATAAGCTTTAAATGGATCAAAGACCTAAATGTAACGCTGGACACTATAAAATTCTTAGAAGAAAACATAGAACACTCTTTGATACAAATCACAACAATGCATTTTCTCCCAGAGTAATGGGAATACAAATGAAAATAACAAAGAGAACATAACCAGTAAACTTTCTGCACAGCAGTGGAAACCATAAACAAAATGAAAAGATAAGCCATGGGATGGAGGAAAATATTTGCAAATACAGCAACTGACCATGGGACAAGAGATTAATTTCCAAAATATACAAACAGCTCATGTCAAAAAAGCAATAAATTCAATTTAAAAAGGGGGCAGAAGATATGAATAAATATTTCTCCAAGGAAGACATATAGATGGCCAAAAATATGAAGCATATAAAATATGCTTCAAGATTACTAATTACTGGAGAAATGCAAATGAAAACTGAAATGAGGTATCACATTACATCAGTTAGAATGGCCAATATCAAAAAGTCTGATGTTGGTATTGTTGTTGTTCTGTTGCTAAGACATTTCCAACATTTTATCAGCCCATGGACTTCAGCATATCAGGCCTCCCTGTCCCTCATTTTCTCCTAGAGTTTGTTCATGTTCATGCACACTGAGTCAGTGATGCCCTCCAACCATCTCATCCTCTAAGCCTCTTCTCTTTTTGCCTTCAATCTTTCTCAGCATCAGGGTCTTTTCAAATGAGTCAACTGTTCATATCAGGTGGCCAAAGTACTGAAGCCTCAACTTTAGCATAAATCCTTCCAATGGATATTTGGGGCTGATGTCCTTCAAAATCGACTGGTTTGATCTCCTTTCCATCAAGGGAATCTCAAGAGGTTTCTCCAGCACCACAATTCAAAAGCATCAGTTCTTACGTGCTCAATCTTCTTTATTGTCACAAATATCACATCCCTACACGACTACTGGAAAGATCACAACTTTGACTATACAGACCTTTGTTGGCAAAATGATCCCTTTGTTTTTCCATATGCTGCCTAGATTTGCAATAGTTTTCCTTCCAAGAAGCAAATATCTTCTAATATCATGGTTGCAGTTACCATTTGCAGTAATTTAGGAGCCCAAGAAAATCAAATTTGTCACTGCTTTCATTTTTTACCTTTTTATTTGCCATGAAGTACAGAGACATTACTTTGCTGACTAAGGTCCGTCTAGTCAAGGCTATGGTTTTTCCTGTGGTCATGTATGGNAAATATCTTAATTCCAATTTATATATATACACATATCTAAATGTTTTAACACATATAAAACATATACTTAGTTATGGTCTTTTCATGTGCTTGTATTAATAATAATAGCTAATAGATATTGAGAATAATATATGTCCCACTTCTCTAAGTATTCTATATTGATTTACACATTTAATCCTTACAATATTAGGTATATTCTAGCAATCTATCTATTTTATGGGTTAGAAAAAAGGCCAAGACACAGCTACTAAGTTTAACTTTTCTAAAGTTAAACTAAAATAAACAGTACTAGAAGAATTTGAACCAGAACAACCTGAAGACAGAAGTCATAATCTTCATAAAAATCTTTAAATATTTCATTTTACAATTAAATAAACTCCAGTGATCATGTATGGATGTGAGAGTTGGACTGTGAAGAAGGCTGAGCGCCGAAGAATTAATGCTTTTGAACTGTGGTGTTGGAGAAGACTCTTGAGAGTCCCTTGGACTGCAAGGAGATCCAACCAGTCCATTCTGAAGGAGATCAGCCCTGGAATTTCTTTGGAAGGAATGATGGTAAAGCTGAAACTCCAGTACTTTGGCCACCTCATACAAAGAGTTAAGTCATTGGAAAAGACTCTGATGCTGGGAGGGATTGAGGACAGGAGGAGAAGGGGACGACAGAGGACGAGATGGCTGGATGGCATCATTGACTCGATGGACGTGAGTCTGAGTGAACTCCGGGAGTTGGTGATGGACAGGGAGGCCTGGCGTGCTGCGATTCATGGGGTCTCAAAGAGTCAGTCTATGAAGATATAGAGAATTTAAATAATTTATGGAGAGTCAAACTACTGGGAGGGGGTGACAGGAGAAATTCAACCTATTATGTCATCTGATTCTAGAAATCGTGATCTTAACCACTCAGTATAGTGCCACTTTGCTAAATATTTGCCTTTTTAGAACCATTGACTGCATAGAAGTCATTACATATATGTGTCAAAAAATATTTCAATCAAGGGGCCATAGAAAGAAACATGACTTTCAAATGCCTCTCCTTTACCTAGGATGGATGGGTAGTGATAATACTAATCTACAAAGGATAAATAAGCTCTTAATCTACCACCTTCCTCAACTAAACCATTACCCAGTGCACAAACAGTTCAAGATCATTATCTGGCTTGTTTATTATTTCCAACTCCTCTCTTGACTGTCAGTTCAGAGAACAAAATTATAAAACTTACTGCTGATGCTATAAAGTGATGTCTTACCCTCTCTGCAACCTAACTCTTCTCTAAGGAATCCTGCCCTAACTACATAGGTGCTACACAAACTAACTTCTGTTGTCACTGTTTGCCTTGGTCTTTGAAGCTATATTTGTACATACAGATATATGTGCTACTCACTGTTCTAGACATGTATTATCACTATTCCTAACAACACAGTCTAGCCAAAAAAGTATCCTCCTTTATACATAAGGCAAATTTGAAAGAATAGGTAATATACCTAAGACAGTCTAGCTAGGAAGTGGTGTATCTGATATTCAAATTCAGATCAATTGTCTTTAAAAGACTATTCTGCGTCCATTTAATCACACAGCTACACAAAAACACAAGTTCATTCCATTCTGCATATTTAGTTGAGGCTGAAAACAATTTATGTACATCAGTTACAAACACATATATGATGAATGTCCTTTGATGTGGACATATTACCTTTGACATACATATCTACTGCTTTTTTGTGATATATCTGTATAGGGAAATTTAGAGAAACAAACAACATAATGTAAAATGGGTTAAGATCTTAAAAATGATGTACTTAAAATCAGACAGGTTATTTCCTTCAGTTTTATTTTGCAGATGATTCTAATTAATTCTGGAAATGTAATGTTTTTCAAAAACTTTAGATAACATACTGTGATAAAATTTGCTTAACTTAGTACACCTTTAAAATTTAAGCCAGTTTCTCCACCTCATAAATATCTCTTTTACAACAGAATAAACACTAGTCAGCTGACTTACTTTTCAACCAGCTATGAAAATTTATTATGAAAATTTATTATGAAAATATCATCCCTGTCTCTAGTATAAAAAGACTGATTGAAATGTAAATTCATATAAGATTTCTGATAGCTACAACAAACATAAAATATGGACATATTAACAGCATTATCTACTCTTGTAAACACTTGGAAGACTGTAATTTTAAAAAGGCTACAAGTCTTCCATAAGGTAAACACAGTAATGCAATAGGAAAAATGCAATTTCTGCCATTATTATTTAGTTACTTTCTTTCCTACTTTGTACATTTGACTTATGCTTTTACAAGAATGGCTTTATCAATGAATTTCAGTACGTTTGCTTGAAGGCAAAAGTCTGAATTCCAAAAGTTTCAGTCATTTTCACCTTTCGAATATTTAGAATATAAATTGGGCTAAAATGATTATCTTGAATTTTACTGGGATTGAACAAGCATGCTGTTTCTTGGTATTCTGATTAATTATGTCCCCTTGAATATTTTAGTCTGTGCTGTGATACGAGTGTCCCATATGTTCATGTTAATTGTATTTTTATGAGGGGAAATATGTTAAATCCAGAGAAATGATAACATCTATAGTTATAAAATCCATAAATTATGGATGTAATCAAAAGTTTAAATAAATTGGTCTTGGACATTCTACTTTTTTACAACATTAGTTTGTATTTTAACTTTACAGCCTGGTTTGTATGTGAGAGAATGAGGTAAAATTGGAGTCAACTAAAAGACATTAGAAATATAATAGTATAAATTTGGGTGCTGTGCTGTGCTTAGTCACTCGTTGATGTTCGACTCTTTGCCATCCCTGGAGTGCAGCCTGCCAGGCTCCTCTGCCCATGGGGATTCTCCAGACAACAATACAGGAGAGGGTTGCCATGCCCTCCTCCAGGGATTCTTCCCAACCCAGGGATTGAAGCCAGGTCTCCCACATTGCAGGTAGATTCTTGACCATCTGAGCCAACAGGGAAGCCCATAGATTTGAACAGCTGATATCAATATCTAGGGACTTTATCTTCATATTCACAAATCTCATATATATATATATATATTTTTTTTTATTATTATTTTAAAACTGACAGAATTCTGATACCAAACTCTGGTATAGTGTTTATGTCAAATGCTGATTAAAAATACTAAATTCTGGAGACAAATGTTAGCCATAATTCAGAAATAAACATTTCCTGGCAGTTTGATTCAGAGCTCATTTGCATTCAGTAGGCTTCCAACATATAAAGTTAAACGATATATTCTTTATTTCCTCCTCTTCCAGGATGCCTCTCCGGTCTATCACTGTAAATTCTTCTATGAGGTGTACTATCGGGACCCATGAGAAATACAGAAGACAAAAAGATACATTCCAGGCATGAATATAATTTAAGTTCTTGAGGGGAAGTCCAACATGGATTTGACATTCTGGCATTTCTATGAGTGGAATACTGGTTAAACTTAAACTAATTTCTGAAATACAAGGTGAGAAAAGCAATGCTTCAAGGAGGAGAGCAATAAGTGCTGAAAGGATCTTGTTCCTATTAAACTGGTCCATTTATACTCAGATGGCTGCTGAAAAATATCCAATGGCTAGGAATGAAGCCTCTATTTTGGAGAAAAATATATCTCTGATGAATATTTAGTATAGGAATGTAAGGGAAATTGAGATGATTCCTTGTGGCTTGAGTTTTGAGTTTCCCTTTGGTTTAGTCCCAGACTTTATGGCTCTGTGCCTCTGTGGGTGTAGACTGAAACTTTCCAAGGACCAGATGGAAGCAGAATGTCTTTTCTGCTCTAGTTAGAAGAAGAAGAAAAACAAAGCAGTTAGTCAACACACGCATATGTGTTGCAAGGCATTTTGCTAGATACTTTGAGTTTTCTCTCAGAATCATAAGGCATGACATAGGTCCCCAAAATCCTATACCTTTTAGGAAGTGACAGCATATGCAGTCTATTAATTTCTGTACTACTGGTGGCACTAGTAGTAAAGAACCTGTCTACAAATGCAGGAGACTTCAGAGAAGCAAGTTTGATCCCTGGGTCAGGAAGATCCCCTGAAGGAGGGCACGGCAACCCACTCCAGTATTTTTGCCTGGAGAATCCCATGGACAGAGGAGCCTGGTGGGCTACAGTCCACAGGGTCACAGAGTTGGACATGATTGATATGACTGAGCATGCATGTGATCTTAACTCTGAATGCACCGGGGTATTTTTCAAATGCTTAGTTCTCAACAGCATTTGAAACTTATTCTGTTCTATGGAATGTCTGAATATAAGTTTTTTGTTGCTTCCACATTTTTGTTTTTAGGCAACCTGTATAACTGTTCCACTCACACATCATCTATTTCTTTCCCAAACTCTTTCCTCAACATGGACATCTTCCACACTCCAGAACCTTTATCCTTNTTGGACATGATTGATATGACTGAGCATGCACGTGATCTTAACTCTGAATGCACCGGGGTATTTTTCAAATGCTTAGTTCTCAACAGCATTTGAAACTTATTCTGTTCTATGGAATGTCTGAATATAAGTTTTTTGTTGCTTCCACATTTTTGTTTTTAGGCAACCTGTATAACTGTTCCACTCACACATCATCTATTTCTTTCCCAAACTCTTTCCTCAACATGGACATCTTCCACACTCCAGAACCTTTATCCTTCTACCTCTGAATCTCTCCATGTGAACATCATATAGACAGCATGAATTCAACATTTCTAACATGGAAATCATCATCTTCTGCATAAGCCAACTACCTGTCTTGCAGTTGATATTTTAGCAAGCATTATGAACATTTACTCATTTTTCCCATCTGAAAATATGGTCATTATTTCCTTCAGAAATGCTAGCAACCAGCATGTTGTCTGAATTCTCTATCTCCTTTGTCAGACCTTTGGGGTTCTAGTCATCTTTCTTTGCTTAAATTAATGGGAATACCATTTAACTAGGTCCCCAGTGATTTTTCTACACAGCAATTAAGAGTAATTTTTCTAAAACAGGCATTTGATAAATTCACTCTTCCACTTAAGTTCAATGACAGTAATCTTTTCAGAATAAAATCACCTGTAATATCATGACTTGCATAGTTATCTATGATGTGCGCTCTTCTTCATCTCTTCTTACCTTTCACTCTAAAATTATACTAACATAATATGGATTCATCATGCTTTTGCTGAACATAGAACCTTTGCATAAACTCTTCACTCTGCTTATATCTCTTTTATCCTATTCTCTATTCCAGTTGACAAATTTCCATTCATCACTTTAGTGTGCATTTGTGACTACTTCCTGGAAGATGCCTCCTCCATCTTTGCAAATATTTAGCAAAGTGGCACTATGTTGAGTTGTCAGGACATAGGTTGAATTTCTCAGGTCACTCCCTCCAAGTGGTTTGACTCTCCATAACTATTTAAACTCTCTATGCCTTAGTTTAATTAATTATAAAATGAAGTATGTAAATATTATTGTGAAGATTGAGCAATGATTTCTGTCTTCAAGTTGCTTTGGTTCAAATTCTTCTGGTACTGTTTATTTTAGTTTGATTTTGAAAAAATGACTTAGTATCTGTGTCTTGGCCTTTTTTCTAACCCATAAAATAGATAGATTGATAGAATACCCCTGATGGTGTAAGGATTAAATGTATAAATCAACATAGAGTATTTAGACAAGGGGGACATATTTTATGCTCAATAGCTATTAGTTATTATTATTAATACATGCACATGAAGAGACCACAACTAAGTATATGTTTTATATATGTGAAAATATTTAGATATGTATATGTAAGTGCACATGTATAAATTGGAATTAAAATATTTATGTTATGTCAGGAAGAAATTTGACAAGAGGAAGTACAGAATTCTGATGTTGTGCATTGCAATGTTTCTATAGAGAACTCCCTCAGAGTACCTTGCAGTCAAGTGCTTCTATTTAAAAATATCCATCCAGAAATTGGCTCCTTTGTCCATCCTAAGTGTTCCCGTAGTAGCTTGTTCTTATCTACTGTAATACTTTAATAAGAACATAGGATGTGTTAAATAATTTGCCAGGGCCCTAATTTCATTACAAAATGAAAACAAGACACCAAAAGTTAAGAATTTGAAGAAGATAACAAGGAAGTACAAGTTCTTCTAGGTATAGGGTACTTTGTGATTTCACAGGTCATACATTCATGAAATACCCTGAGAATACATTTCATTGCCATTTACATGTGTTTAGTGCTCACTAAATCTTAAACTCCTGGAAAGCAGAGTCAAGGAACTTGTTCTGGTCTCCATTATTTCTTTAGCAATTAGCATTTTCATTATCCGTAACAGCTTATCCAAAAAAGCTGTTGATTCAATCTTACATCCTGAGAAAGAAGTCTCAATGTGGGCATCAGTGTTCTGCTGTAACTATAAAATGACAGGACTAAGCCTGATGCTCTCATTGGGCACCTCCAGGATGAGGATTAAGATTGCTAAATTGNAGGGAGGCCTGGCGTGCTGCAATTCATGGGGTCGCAAAGAGTCAGACACAACTGAGAGACTGAACTGAATAAATATACAATTTACACATGACACATATATGTAATTATAACATTTATTATATAAATTTATATAAATATAAATACAAATCATTACTATAATCCCTCCTAGTACAGTACGTCCCCTGCATATGAACCTTCACATTTTGAACTTTCAAAGAGTGCAAATGTGCATTTACATGTCCAATTATATAAGTTAGTTCACATGTCTGGTGTACATTGTCACCTGTGTTCCTCTTTTACAAGTGGTTGTGCTTTGTTTTCCTTACTGTACAGTACTGTATAGAGTACAGTCATATAGTATGTTTATTTCAAGTTCAGGATGTCTGGAAGCAAGTGTAAAAGTGGTGGTGATATACTTGGAATTACTACACTTTTCAATGTGCTATACCATAATTTAAAAAATGTTTTATTTCTGTGTTTGGTTATGTATTATTTGAGAAGTATTTTAAACTTACTACAGTGCAGTGCTATACAACCGACTGTGTTAGTTGGGTATGTAGGCTAACTTCATTGAATTCACAAACAATGCGGACTTACAGAATTCTCAGATTGGAATTCATTCATATATAGGGGACTTCCTGTATTTCGGTGGAACAAAGGATTTGTCAGGTTTTACTATGCTGCCCAGGGAGCTTCAATAGTTAAATACTGCGGTGCTTTTGTGGACTGTGTGTAAACATTCAATGAGCAACTACGTTTAGCCTTATATAATAATTTAAATGTTTCTTTCATATTTTGTCCATTAATGTTCCTTCCCTACCTAAGTCCACCAGGGAGTCTAGATTCACTCTGCCTTCTTTATATTTTCTTGTACTGCCCTCCCCTACCCTGGGTGTAGTTTGTCAGAGGAAAATTATGTAAATGTTGAAGTGTACAAGTCTGTGAAATGTGAATTTCTAAGCAACCCAAGCACCTATTTCTCTCACTCTTTCTCAAAATCGGAGTTTAGTTTCTTCATCTGCAGTGATATATCAAGATTCTACAACTTTCATGGTCCTTGTGAGTTTTGCCTTTCCAGCTAGAGAAGGCAGCACCTTAGGGGATTCAGATAAGTGGAAATAAAGGAGTGAGGACACTGAACAAGGTCTAGCCGAAATAAGCACCAGCACCCAGGAGACTGGGAACAAGTCTGTTCTGCTAACCCAGCCACGCAGGAAACATGTCCAGAGGGCTTCACGTGCCAAGTCTTATTTCAGGAGTTCTGGCATATAAATCATTTACCATTCCAGCAATCTTATTCTCATCCTTACTTTCCAGATTTGGGAAGTGAAAGTTCGTGGAGAGTTAGTGACAGGTTTAGAATTTGAACTCATACAGTTTGATCTACTTGACCCAGATCTACACAATCAGGAAATCCCTAAAATTATATGAAGAATGTGGCTTCATTACCATTGGATTGTTCCTTAAAAACAATGAACAAGGCATCATCTTAATCTCTTTTAGGACAGCTTGAGGGAACAAGTGATGCTCTTTAGAAATCACAATGAGCATAAACATGCAATTCTTACAAAATATGAACAGGAAAGGACATATTAAATGACAATGGATGAGAATATCCTGTTACTTCTTTTCTATGTCCCCTGTTCCTGAATGTGATTACATCCTATCTCTCCCTTTTATTTTTCTTGCTGAATAATTTTTCACAGAACTTGTTCTGCACAGTCATCATCTTTCATTTTCCATTTGATGGTTCTTTAAAAAAAAATCCATATGTTTCTTTTTCAGCAGACTGTACAAAATATTACTCCTAAATTCTACATTCTAAAACACTTTATAAGAAGCAACATTTGGCTATTTTATGCGAGGATTGCCACACTGTGGAATGATTATCCACAGTGAACTGTGGTCTCTTTACAGCTGGGTTTGTACCATGCAAATTGTCTTTTTTGTGCATTTTTCCCAATACAAGATTAGTGTGCCACACTACCCCTATTGCACATAATTCTCTAAAACTATTCTATTTCTCATTTAACCTAACATTGGTTAAGATCTGTTATTGTCATTTGAGAAGGTACATAATGAACAAAAAGCAATTTGTAATTTTTCTGATGCTTTCTGGGGTAAATTTATTGTATTTCTGAAGAGACGTGAAAAAGACAAGCTTTATTCTGTCCTCTTGCAAAATATCCAGAAGTCTAATATAAAAATATATACCTGGCCAGTGGAAAGGATCACTGCAACACTATCTAGCAATGATAATGATGATAATAATGATGATGACAGTGGTATCTTCAGGTACAATTATAAATTCTTTCTACATTACCTTAATCTTACAAAACAAACTTATGAAGTTGCATTGTTAGTCCTATTTTGAAGACGAAGAAAGCCATACAGGTTATAATTTGGCATTATCAAATTCTAAATATCATATACAAAGGCCCAAGGCCAAGGTCTGTTGAAAACACTGTAAATATTTTGATCCACTGTTACAGTGATTCAGTAGTTGTCAAAATACAGAGAAAAAACTAGAATTGTCCAGCATATTCTCTCATTTATTTTGCACTGTAGAGTAGCTGTGTTTATATGTAGAGATTTCGTTCATGGATTGAAATAAAATAGAGTGGTTAGATCTCCTTGAGCTACCTGTTTTTCTACCTTGAGAAAAAGGAAAAAAAGCTTTCCTAAATTTAAATCTTGTTTTTTATAAATCTATAATTAACAAATGCCATCTGAGATATATATATATATATTTATCTTTATTTTTAAACCACGGAACCTAACTCATTGTCAACTTGTATCTGTGTCATAGATATAATTTTCAGCAAGCCAATTCATGTCAATGACAAAGCCAATAGAGTATTGTAAAGTAAAATAAAGTAAAAAAAAAAAATTTAACTCAGTACAACTCTGAAAAAAGATGAACTGCTACTAAAATGTAGGCTCACAGTAAGTACAATATTGTCAAAGTAAATGCTGCAATATATATATTTTGATACTTAAAATATAAAAATAAATGCATAAATAATTATAGCTAAGAACTGCATGAAATCAAACACTCATTATGAAAAAGAAATTAAGTTACTTATAATAATTAGAATTAGATAAAAGAAATAATTCTGCAGCCGTAAACAATATATACCTTGTGTTCCCATTTAAACTTTATTACATTGTTTTTAATTAAGATTTTGATGTCCACATTAATTTTGATTCAGTATTTTGGGTATTTTAGATTATAATGGGGGGTACAAATAAAGACTCAAAAGATCTAAACACCAGAGGCTTCATCAAAACAATATACATCTACACATTCACACTTCAACCTTCCACTCTGAAATTTTAGGATTAAAACAATTAGAATATAATTCAATTTCCCTCCACCATTTCTCAGCAGACAAGGTGGATGAACCATTACAATGATTAAGCAGCTGGAGAGATTCAATTATGAGGGAAGCTTAAAGAACTAAATAGGCATAATTTGGCTTAGTGACAACAACTGAGAAGAATTATGAGTAACTACTCTCATATTTGAAGGATATCTTTAAAGATGAAAAATAATGATTTGCCACATGGTAAGTAAAAGGCTACAGGAATTAAAGGCAATATGGAGACAATCAATAATAAAGTAATTTTATGATAATTTATATATTAGAGGAACCAGAGGTCAAATTGACAACATCCATTGGATCATCAAAAAACAAGAGACTTCCAGAAAAACATATACTTCTGCTTTATTGACTATGCCAAAGCCTTGGCTGTGTGGATCACTAAAAACTGTGGGAAATTCTTAAAGAGATGGGAATACCAGACCACCTGACCCACCACCTGAGAAATCTTTCTGCAGGTCAAGAAGAAACAGAACTGGATATGGAACAACAGACTGGTTCCATATTGAGAAATGAGTATGTTAAGGCTGTATACTGTCACCCTGGTTATTTAACTTATATGCAGAGCACATCATGCGAAATGCCAGGGTGGATGAAGCACAAGCTGGAATCACGATTTCTGGTAAAATATCAATAACTGCAGACATGCAGATAACACAACCCTAATGGCAGAAAGTGAAGAAGAACTAAAGAGCTTCTTGATGAAAGTGAAAGAGGAGAGTGAAAACACTGGCTAAAACTCAACATTCAGAAAACTAAGATCATGGCATTCAGTCTCATCACTTCATGGTAAATAGATGGGGAAACAATGGAAACAGTAACAGACTTCATTTTCTTGGGCTCCAAAATCATTCCAGATGGTGACTGCAGCCATGAAATTAAAAGACACTTTCTCCTTGGAAGAAAAGCTATGGCCAACCTAGACAGAATATTAAAAAGCAGAGACATTACTTTTCTGATAAAGGTCCATCTAGTCAAAGCTATGGTTTTTCCAATAGTCATGTATGGATGTGAGAGTTTGATCATAAAGAAGCCTAAGTGCTGAACAATTGATGCTTTTGAACTGTGGTATTGGAGAAGACTCTTGAGAGTCCCTTGGACTGCAGGGAGATCAAACTAGTCAATCCTAAAGGAAATTGGTCCTGAATATTCATTGGAAGGAGTGATGCTGAAGCTGAAACTCTAATACTTTGGCCACATGATGGAAAGAACTGACTCACTGGAAAAGACCCTGATGCTGGGAACGATTGAAGGCAGGAGGAAAAGAGGATGACAGAGGATGAGATGGTTGGATGGCATCACTGACTCAATGGACATGAGTTTAAGCAACCTCTGGGAGTTGGTGATTGACAGGGAAGCCTGGTGTGCTGCAGTCCATGGGGTTGCAAGAGTCAGACATGACTGAGTGACTCAACTGAACTTTACATATTGTAAAACTATACTTAGAAAAAGTAAAATGGATTAATAAAGCAGTTTGGACTGGGTCAAATTTTCTTAAAGGCAGTCATTTTTATGAATAAGTATATCATTTTCTGCTTTTGGTAACCAGTCACTTATTATATATATATCTTTTTTTTCATTTTTGTCTGTCATATTAGAATATTTTTTAACATGGCATTCTTTCAAAATTGTGTAATTCATAGTTGAAAAAAACTCAGCCATTTCTTTTCCACTTTATTGTAGGGATCCAAAAATAAACATGGTAATCATCCTACAAGTTGTCACCACTCTTACTTTAGCTTAAAAATGAGTGTGTACTAACTAAACTATTACCTAATGATTTGTAAAGATAATAGAACACAGTGAAGATAAGGTGTCCATAGGTGTGTGGATTTATCTCTGGGCTTTCTATTTTGTTCCACTAATCTATATTTCTGTCTTTGTGCCAGTACCATACTGTCTTAATGACTGTGGCTTTGTAGTAGAGCCTGAAGTCAGGCAAGTTGATTCCTCCAGTTCCATTCTTCTTTCTCAAGATTGCTTTGGCTATTTGAGGTTTTTTATATTTCCATACAAATCTTGAAATTATTTGTTCTAGTTCTGTGAAAAATACCG
>SJYV01056325.1:199307-263006 GCA_006410875.1 Neotragus pygmaeus
AAAAAAAAAAAAAAAAGAACACAGTGAGCCAATCAATTGAGTGCAACATTTCTCTCAAAGGAATATGGTTGCTGTTAAATTCAATCTCATTTACTCTCTTTTAATGTTGTGGAAAGAGGTGGTAAATACAACATTTGTTAATTTCAAATGACATTTGAAATATACACAGAGATTAGGATTTAGTCCAGAAAAATGAATTAGGGTAACTGAAGTCATACTGGAAAGTAATGACTGTGATCTAAATGTGAAAATAACACATTTTAACTATTTTTCAATAAAGATGGCAGCAAAATTTGTACTGTAATAGGAGGCTTGTACCTGGTTACTTTCTAAATCCTTTAAGCCTTATTGGTAATGATGCACATATACATTACTCAGGCTGTGTCAGTTTGTTCTGGCAACTTGAATATCAAACATGATATTTAAAATTAAAAATTAAACATGATATTTAAAATTTAAAAATCAGGAATCAAAAAACTGTAGAAGTATGGATTTTGCTCTACAGAAAATTGAGTAACACCATTTACACAAACTGGCTACAAGTGGCATTCAAAACCAGTAGAAGATTAAATGGCAAAAGCCGTACTATATCAGAAGATAAATATGACACATTTAACTGTTGTATACTATATTGCTTATCATCATGGTGAGGATGACTAGGTTTTACTTATGGTGCTTCTACTCTTGTCAAATTTATCCACTATCTTAACATTTCTAAGCTCATGTGGCCCCAAGTATAGTAAAGAGACAGCATAGCATCAGTTACATAGAACAGATATAATTTGTCTCTTAGAGGAATAGGTGCTGCTTCTCTGGAGAAATTCTTACAGGTGAGGGGCTTCGTGGAAACATTTGTACTTAGTGCCTACATTTCCAAGCATGTTCAAACTTTTGGTGGGGGGAAATGGCATTCTTATTCACTTAAGGAGTGCCTCCCTGGGGTTTGGAACTCCCACAATGTGTATGTGGGATGAGGGGGGAACAGTGGTGAGCAAGACAAATGAGGATGTGCTGTCACACACCATCCTGGCTAGCAGGGAATCCAGATAATTAAACAAAGAATAACAATACAGAATGATGAGTGCTCTACAGGATGCTGGGAAAACCTCCAGCTAGTTGGTCTAATGAATCCAAAGACTAAGAAAGACCTTTCAGAGAAAATGTTGAGTAAGCAGATACCTCTAGGGCTCACCCTACCTACAAATAACACCCAGCCATAAAATAAGATGCAGGTGCGTGAGTGCATGCTCGGTTGTGTCGGTCTCTGTGGGACCCCCCCTGGACTGTTGCCCACCAGGCTCCTCTGTTCATGGGATTTTCCAGGAGAATGCTGGAGTGGGTTGTCATTCCCTATTCCAGGGGCTCTTCCCAATTCAGGAATTGAACATGCATCTCTTGTGTGCCCTGCCCTGACAGGCAGATTCTTTACCACTGAGCCACCTGGGAAGCTCATAAAATCAGAACACTAAAGAGTGTTTGAATTTATTTTTGCTTTTGACAGATTTAATCAGTTAGGCCAATCAAATGTGTTAAGTTATAAAATATGCCTATCTCTGAGCTTTCAGAATAATTAAAAGATTTCTGTACTCCAATGAACCCCTTCTTCTGATTATTTGAGCTGATGTGTATTGTAATCAGACATTCAAGCAGCTGAAAAGTGTTTGTGCCCTGGTTAGGAAAAATTTAAGGAAGGAAAAAAAGTTACACATGAGAGGTTAGAAGTACTAACTTTTATCAGTGAGTCTAAATATTTGGTTGCATGATATTTCCTAAAGTGCTTACTAAGATTTTAGATTTTCACCCTTGCACCACTTCTAATGAAACTCTAACTCAGGAGATCTGGGGCTGGGCTCAAAACTTTGCCCTTTTAACCAGAGCCCAGTTATTTTAATGTAGGTGTTCCACATCCCCACCTTGGGAAACACTAGAGGATATGCTAGATGCAGAGGTAGTAGCTCTTTTTGGGGACAGGAGAGACAGTTTTTTTTTTTTGTTTTCGCCTCTCCTTCACCAAAGTCCTAGTCAAGCCACATGGATTGTGAAGAAGGCTGTTTGTGTATATCCTAAACCCTATTCATAAGTAAGAAGAAAGAAGAGGAAGTACAGCACTTCCCAAGAAAGAGAAAGAACAGTGTTTCCCAAGCCTAGATACACAGCACAGTCACCTGGGGATCTTTACAAGTGTACTGATATTCAGGCTCAGTCCCTCTAGAGTCAGACTGGGCTGGATGAACCATTAACAGAATTTTAAGTTTCCCCGGAGTCTCTAATATGTGTAGGGGAAGTTACAGACAAATGAGAGGTTTTTTAGCCTCCACTGTTACAGTTTCTTTGCTAAAAGCTTTCATAACTAAATATTCATATATAGAATATATTTGCATATAGATATCCATATATCTAAATACACATATATTTTTGCTTCAAATTTATATAATTTATAAATGTTGTTAGTAAGCCTAAAGATTGACCACTCAATGACCTAAAGGAAGAGTCAGAATGACAGTTTGATCTGCTTAATTCCATGTCCATGATAATTTTAGTTTGTTTTTATCTCCAATAAATTTGTTATTTTTTATATTTAACCTGTAATCTGCTATAACTGTGGATCACCTCTCTAACACTAATATATGATTTTGCATGGTGGAATGGCTTTCCATTCAAAAGTTCTACTGTAGAGGTGTCATATTTTCTGTAACACAGTGCTTGGCCTGTACTCAATAATGTCAGGTTTTACAATGGCCTTTCTAGTAGTGTTTTCACAAGCATATGGATATTTGTTGTACTTTGAATTATTACAGTCTAAAAATGTGACAAGTAGAAAAATTAAACTGTGACAGTAGACATGGTAAAACTGAAACAAAGATGACATTAGATGGCACAAATGAGATATATTACTAGTCTCTAGAACACATTCTTTTGAAGTCAGTTAATTTATTGTATGCTAAGAAAGTTAAGAGAAAGAATAAACAAAAGAACTTATTAATGTGGAACTATATCACTGAAGCTAAATGTGAGGTTTAGTCTGTGAAGAATAAAATAATTTAGTGCTCTAAATACAAATACTGTTTCCAGGCAATCTGAAGGTAAACTGCTCCTGTCCATTCAACTTCTGATAAGAATATACTTGCTAGATAAAATTTAACCAAGTAAAATAGTAGTGTAGTTATTAATTCTGTTGACATCAGAAGCAAACAAACAAAAACCTGATATGATATCAACATCTGCAATATTATTGCAACTTTCAACTCAAACCATTGGTATCTTGTCTGTCAGCAGCCCTTCTCAGCTAGTAGACTATAACCTCACGAGTGCCAACACCTATTTTATTTGCATCCATACCCCAGTGCTGAGAGCAGCACTTATCACAGAATGTGTGCTCTGCAAACATTTATCAAAAGAATAAAGGAAAATGTATCTGAGAATGCTTTATCCTTGATGCTAAAAATTAGTTTCTTTTTTATCATTGCTGGTGCGGGGAGGGGAGGGTTGGGAAAAAGGATAGTTAGGGAATTTGGGATGGACATGCACATATAGATATATTGAAAATGAATAACCAACAAAGACCTAGTGTATAGCACATAGAATTCTGCCCAGTTTTGTGTGGCAGCCTGGATGGAGGGGAATTTGGGGGAGAATGGACACACGTATATATATGGCTAAGTCTCTTTGCTGTTCACCTGAAATTACCACAACTTTTTAAAACTGGTTATACTCCAATACAAAATAAAAATGTTGTAATTTTTTTTAATTTTTAAAAAGAAAAAAGTTTCATACAAATATTTTTTTTTAAAGAGAGAAGTTCAATAACTGTCTAATAAAACACAAAAGTGATTAAAAATCAGGTTAGGAGAGTGTTGTCTTTCCTTTTTGTCTATATATTTCATTATTAAACTACATTGCAGTCACTACCTCCAATCCAGAAAAAAAAAATGTTTTTTTTTCTAAAATTGCAATATTAAATGGCATAAACAAATTATATTGAGATAAATATTCTTTGGAAACATATTCTAACTCTTACATTTAATCTACAATATTATGTGCAGACATATAATAAACCCATGACTGAAACTAGTCTTTGTATGCCAAATCTCCTTATATAAGTTTCAGTTCAGTTCAGTTGCTCAGTCATGTCCGACTCTTTGCGACCCCATGAATCGCAGCACGCCAAGCCTCCCTGTCCATCACCAATTCCCAGAGTTCAATCACTGATGCCATCCAGCCATCTCATCCTCGGTCGTCCCCTTCTCCTCCTGCCCCCAGTCCCTCCCAGCATCAGAGTCTTTTCCAGTGAATCAACACTTTGCATGAGGTGGCCAAAGTACTGGAGTTTCAGCTTTAGTATCATTCCTTCCAAAGAAATCCCAGGGCTGATCTTCTTCAGAATAGACTGGTTGGATCTCCTTGGAGTCCAAGGGACTCTCAAGAGTCTTCTCCAACACCACAGTTCAAAAGCATCAATTCTTCGGCACTCAGCCTTCTTCACAGTCCAACTCTCATATCCATACTTGACTACTGAAAAAACCATAGCCTTGACTAGACGGACCTTAGTCAGCAAAGTAATGTCTCTGCTTTCGAATATGCTATCTAGGTTGGTCATAAATTTTCTTCCAAGGAGTAAGCATCTTTTAATTTCATGGCTGCAATCACCATCTGCAGTGATTTTGGAGCCCCCCAAAAAATAAAGTCTGACACTATTTCCACTGTTTCCCCATCTATTTCCCATGAAGTGATGGGACCGGATGCCATGATCTTCATTTTCTGAATGTTGAGCCTAAAACCAACATTTTCACTCTCCTCTTTCACTTTCATCAAGACGCTTTTTAGTTCCTCTTCACTTTCTGCCATAAGTTTAGTAATCAACTTTTGAACTTTGACTTTCATAAATGTTTTAAGGGACCTATTAGAAAATAAGATAGGGTGGCCCCTATTCCTGGGATTCTACAAAGAAAGTTGGCCTAAAGGAAAAAAAAAAAAAAAACAACACACACCTTTGGGAATACTGTCACCACACTTCATAAAGAATTAAATATGCTATGCTATGTGATCTAGATGATTCCTGTGTTACCTTACAAAATATTCAAAAGGGTTCTGACCAGAATAAGATTAATTGATAAAGGGAACTTAACAGCCTTTAAGGTGAACTTGTGCTTGATGCCAAAAAGAACTGGTATTTTCTCAGAGAATTATGGTTTCTATCTGAGCTACTGAATAGAAGAGGGGAAAAAATGCTGATAAGATACCTGAGAGGTATTTGCAAAGTCTACCCCTCACCCCTTTCTTACTGGTTCAGATCTCCTTACTTCCCTACTTCTATTACAGGCACCAACAACTAACTGTGAGATTCTGATGTCATATCAGACCTTGTTCTCCCCAAGTTTCCTATAATCTAATACACTTGTTTTGTGATTGACATTTGAATTCACTGCCCCATCCACACCTGTCAGACCTGTGCTACTGCACTGCTATCAGTCATCCAGCCCCAGTACATTATCCTGGCCTTGGCAGAAGTTAATCTCTTCCCATACTAGCTTTATAAATGTTCAATGTTTTACACTCCACAGGAAAATATCCAGATTCCTTAACATCTCTCTCTCTTCATTTCATCAGTTCCAGTGTTCTAGTTATACTTAGCTGCTCACCAAGCCCTAAACACATAGGCACTTTCCACCCATTCTGCCTTTAATCATGTTGCACACACCACTCCTGGAGGGCTTTGTCTTTCTCTATATGACAGAATCTAGACATTATAAGAACCACTCAACATAGTCGCTTGTAGGAGGTCATTCTAGAAACACAATACAAAATAATTTATTCCATCCTTATGCCCTTGACTCAAGACTGTTTGGGTTCACATCTTGAGTTTATCATCTATAACCCAGACATCCTGGTTAAAGTACTTAAACTTTCAGATTCTCCGAACCTGCCTCTTAGAACTGTGAGAATTATATGAGCTAATAAAGGAATGTACTTAGAGCAGTGCCTGGAAGGTAGGTATTTAATAAAAGATAAACTATTTTCAAAAATAATCTACAGACTTTTTCATATTATACAGCACTACAATTTTCATCCATGCGAGACTGGAAACTAACATTGAAAAAGGCAGTGTTTTGCTTTTAGGTCTAATATCCCAAACAGTTTCTAGCATAATTCAATTTTCAACATTCATTTAATGCCTATTATATATATAATTTGGTGCTACCCATGGGGCTTCCCCCACACTGGTGAAATAATCCTCCTGCAAATGCAGAAGACATGAGACATGGGTTCCACCCCTGGGTAGGAAAAATCCCCTGGAGGAGGAAATGGCAGTATGCTCTAGTATTCTTGCTTGAAAAATTCCATAAACAAAGGAGCCTGGTGGGATACAGTCCATGGGGTCACAAAGAATTGGACATGATTGAGCATATTCCTGTATGTATCAAGAGATAAATGTAATTGTCTCAATCCCCAAGTAGTTTATAATGTGTTTTGGGAAATAAGCTACAGAGAACATTAGGAATTATGCTAATTGTTTCCAAAACCAAATGGCAAACAAGTTCTACACACACAAGACAACATGAGATGTCAAGACAGCCACAGTCCCTGAGGATAAAGGAACTGGGAAATATGCCTGAACAAGATTATCTTGGAAGCAGTGATAAAATGATGGAATACACTCAAGGTCAGATAGGACTTAGTAAATCAACCACCACCACCACACACAGTGAAGGTGGCATTTAGGTAAGGAGCACTGAATAGAATGACATGGAAATAGGGATAATCATCAAAAGATCAAAGGGGTTTATACAAAAGGATCTTGTAGGATCTTAAAAAAAAAAAAGAACAGTGGTTGCAAACTATAACATTCATAGGCAGGTAAAGCAGATGAATAAAGCAAGCCAGGTCTAGGCATAGAGAATGTGTGGGTTCTGGCAAACAAGAGGGCCAACTCTGAGTGAAGGAGGCAGCCATTTCCTAGCTATAAATAATAAATTGTTACCCCATAGGAATGAGTAGCAATGTGGCTAGAATGTGTGTCTAAAAATGAGATCTTGGGAGTTCTTTGGTGGCTTAATGTTTAGGATTTGGGGCTTTCACTGCTGTGGCTTGGGCTTAGTCCTGGGTGGAGAATTGAGATCCTGCAAATCACACAGTATTGCCAAAAAATAAAAAAATAAAAATAAGATCTCTTCTGAACTTCCCTGGTGGCTCAGACGATAAAAGCATCTGCTTGCAATGCGGGAGACCCAGGTTCAATCCCTGGGTCAGGAAGATCCCCTGGAGAAGGAAATGCAACCCATTCCAGTACTCTTGCTGGGAAAAGTACTCTTGCCGTTCCAGTACTCTTGCCAGGAAAAGTACTCCATGGATGGAGCATCCTCATAGGTTACAGTCCATGGGGTCACAAAGAGTCAGATATGACTAAGTGACTTCAGTTTCAGTTTTCAGTTTCTGATTTTTAAATAGGACTATTTTCAACATTTAAAACACCATGTAGATCAAGAAAATTATGCTTGCCAAAAAGTGTCGTCTCTAGCTGCCAATTAACTTCTGGNAGTCCATGGGGTCACAAAGAGTCAGATATGACTAAGTGACTTCAGTTTCAGTTTTCAGTTTCTGATTTTTAAATAGGACTATTTTCAACATTTAAAACACCATGTAGATCAAGAAAATTATGCTTGCCAAAAAGTGTCGTCTCTAGCTGCCAATTAACTTCTGGAAAAGTTTGAAGTGGCCAGGTGTAAGGTCTAAATGCTAGGTGAGACATTTATAATTCATATGTTAGTAGGGAGCCATAGAAGGTTTTTGAACAGAAGTGTTACATGCTAAGGAATATTTTAAGCATACTGCTTCAGAGTATTGTTCGCAAGATGAATTACTGAAAACAAAGGTTGAAAGCAAAACTACAATTTAGAACTTATTCTAATCCAAGTTGAACTATGAAGGTCCAAAAATAAGGTATTAGTTGGGAGACTGTAAAGGGAGTGATTTATGGTTCAAAGCAAACCACTTGAGCCCTTCTCTAATTTTAGCTCATTAAAATTCATTTTTTGTCTGCCCAAGTTGTGCTAATTGCTCCCATTTCTCTTATTTTTCCTTCAATCAAGAGATTTACATAGTGGGCTCATTAAAAGAAAGACATGTCTCGCCAAATGAACCCTGCCATTTTGTGTAATAATTATAGCACAAAAGAAAAGGTTAATCTGATTATACATAATAGGATAAACAGAACATTTTCAACATCTGTGTACTAAGTAGTCCTATTTTTTCTATGTCCTTAAACAAGTAAGTACAATCATATGCAGTTTTCAGTAAAAATCATCTTCAGACTTAGGCTTTCAGAAATTGTGAATATAAATAAGCAGCTATCATTTCAACCTATGGACAGAATATCACACTGTAAAATGTATAAGAAGTTATAAGGGACCTCTTGGCTGAAGATTTTGCATACTGTTAACAAAGACATTCAGGAAAGACAAATCTGTGCTTACTGTTCAGTGATAAAGCATAATTACCTGGCTTTTCCTCTCTAGGGTGTTAAATTAAAAAGCAATGGTTAATCTATGGCCCATACTAGTCTGTTTTTATGTATTAATAACAATGATTATGGGTAATTTTCTTTCTTATGAAATTAAAAGCTTTCACAGAACATCATTTGACTCAGCAATGAAGTGCATTACTCCCAATACAGAGAGAAAAGCATTATGGATGTGTGCCAAGCCACTTCAAATTGCTGGCTCATTCTGAGTTTTAGATGGATATTTTTTAATACTTTTTTTAAGTCCTTTCATTCAACTTCCACACATCAATCCCTGTCTTGAGCTTTTGGAGATGTCCTGAAGCTAGCAAAATCAATGAGTCATTTCATCCCTAATTATGCACTGGTTTTAGCACTTCCCACAATGGTATTGTTAAGGATGAATATAAGGAAACCCAAGTGTGGGAAAAGGGGGTCATGTTGGCCTAATGGACTATGCTCATTTGCAAATCTTATGTTGGTTTCAAGTAGTAAATCAATTTCCCCAGAGTATTCTTCCTAAACTATCTTCAAAGACTCTAATGCAAAAAACTTCTCATTACAAAGGATGTCTGAAGCAGTCACTCCCACTTTCCCAGGGTTAACATTTCCTCATCCATATTTTGTTGATTGCTCCAATATCTTCCAGGTCCTTGGTGATTCTGATGAGTTTTTACATATAGCCTAATGGCAGAAACTCAGGCTTATTCTTTAAAAAAAAAAAAAAAAAAGCCAAGTAAGTAGTCCATTTTAATGAGAAAAATGAAAAATGGTGAACTCAAAGGATTGTTAAGTAATATAATGTTCTTGGTGAATGACTTATTTGCATTAATGCTTAGATCAGAAATATTTTTGAAAGTACATGTAATGTCCTGATGCATTGAGATTTTATTCCATTGCATTTCTGTTCTGTTTCATTTACTGACCTTTCTCTTATTCAAAATGAAATCAGTTAAAATGCTTTATTAACCAGAAGTTCTAAACTTAACATGTACAGTTGGTTAAAAAAATCAACTTGAAATACAACACAATAGTTTGAAGTGCATTATGAATTATCAAAGAGGTATGTATACTTTTATCAACATAACACATAAAACCCTCCAGGTTCCTGAATTTGAAATTTAGCTTTAAACTTTTCTTAAGGCCCTTGGAGAATCATAGAAGTTCAATTGCTTCTTACTTCCTACTGCTACTCAGTTGCAGCCCACCTCTTCATCTCCAAGCATTACATAAATGCATAATGCATACCAAGCCCGTACCTTGTCTCCCTGATTAAAAATCAGCTTAGCCATCATCCCGCACTAGATGCCTGAAAGTGTCCAACTGATACTTTCTTCCTGACATCATTGGTGTCCTGCCAGTGGTCTCTTCTCACTACATGCCCTTTTCTCATATCCATTCAAGGATCCATGCATATCTTGCCATGTCATCAACCATTAGCTGGTCTAATGGCCTATATCTCTAATTCAGGCTGCTCATCCTAGCTCCACATTTCTTTTTTCAGATTATTGGACATGATCATTTAGTACCTATGTGATGTCTGGAACTCAAAGAACATAAAATTGAGCCCCTATACCCTCTCATCTTCTCACCTAAAGCTGTATCTTGCAGAGCACTGATTATATGGTAGAAAGGTAATATATTTAACTGTGCATGCTGAGTTGCAAAATCCTGTCCAACTCTGTGACCCCACGAACTGTAACACACCAAGCTCCTCTGTCTATGGGATTCTTCTGGCAAATACTAAAGTGGGTTCCCATTTCCTCCTCCAGGGAATCTTACCAACATAGGGATTGAACCTGAGTCTCCAGCACTGGCAGGCAGATTCTTTGCCACTTGAGCAACCTGAGTCCTATAGATTTAACCATAACATCTATTTTTTGGAAATTCACTATGTGCCAAGTACTGATGTAAACTTCATACATATATTGTCTCATTTAATTTTTATAGCATTTAATCTTTATATAACTTGGCCACCTGATGTGAAGAGCCAACTCATTGGAAAAGACACTGATGCAGGAAAGATTCAGGGCAGGAGAAGAAGGGGTTGGCAGAGGATGAGATGGTTGGATGGCATCATTGACTCAATGGACATGAGTTTGAACAAACTCTGGGAGATAGTGAAGGACAGGGAAGCCTAGAGTGCTGCAGTCTATGAGGTCACAAAGAATTGGGCATTACTTAGTGGCTGAATAACAAAAAATCTTTATAACATAGGAAATACATTAATAAACTCATTTGATAATGAAAATTGAGGCATACATGTCAAACAAAATTCTTAAAGCCATGTATCCGGATCCAGTAGAAAGTGTGCTAGTATTTAAATCCAGGTATTTTGACTCTAGAACTACTGCATTTAACATTAAATACCTATCTATAACCAAGGAAATCTAAGTTTGAATCCCAGTTTTTGGTATTTATTAATAGGTGACTTTGAGCCAGCAACCTTATCTCCTTGAATTTCAATTTTTTCACCTGTGTACTGGACAAGCATATTTCCTCATAGGATTTGTATGAGGAAAGGTCTTTATACAGGGTGATCAACCCTTTCCAGTTTACTCAAGACTTTCCCAGTTTTAGCACTCTAACACTTCTGTCACAGGAACCTCCAGAGTCCTAGACAAATCTGCAATTAAGCCACCATAACTTTACATATGGGGCTTCTCTGGTGGTCAGAAGTTAAAGTGTCTGCCTGCAAGGCGGGAGACCTCAGTTTGATCCCTGGGTCTGGAAGATCCCATGCAGAAGGAAATGCCAACTCACTCCAGTATTCTTGCCTGGAGAATCCCATGGATGGAGGAGCCTGGTAGGCTACAGGGTATCAAAGAGTTGGACAAGACTGATTTTACATATAGATAATTCTTAATGAATTGGTTTTCCTAATCAAATACATTTTAATAGTGTGTTAATTTTACTTCTGTAAAGTTCTTTCACCAATTCCCTTCATTCCCACAATTACACCTGTAGCAATAATAACTGAAAGATGTAACTACCATTTAGTCAGTGCTAACTGTGTGTCAGACACTATTTACTAACCCAGATGTTGTCTTTATTTCACATATGTGCTAGGAAGTTTAGAGAAATGAAGTGAGGACTTTCCTGACAATCCAGTGGTTAAAACTGTGCCTTCCAATGCGTGGGATGTCAGTTCGATCCCTAGTTGGGGAACTTAGCTTCCACATGGCCTGGGGCAACCAAGCCCACATGCTGTAACTATAGAGCCCCAGGCACCACAGCTAGAGAGAAGGGAGGCCCACGCACCACAACAAGAATAAGTAAAACATTAAAGAACTGATGGAGTGTTCCCAGCCATTAAAAAGAATGCATTTGAATCAGTCCTAATGAGGTGGATGAAACTGGAGCCGATTATACAGAGTGAAGTAAGCCAGAAAGAAAAACACCAATACAGCATACTGACACATATATATGGAATTTAGAAAGATGGTAATGATAACCCTGTATGCGAGACAGCAAAAGAGACACAGATGTATAGAACAGACTTTAGGACTCTGTGGGAGAGGGTGAGGGTGGGATGATTTGGGAGAATGGCATTGAAACATGTATACTATCATGTAAGAAACAAATTGCCAAGTCTAGGTTCAATACAGGATACAGGATGCTTGGGGCTGGTGCACTGGGATGACCCAGAGAGATGATATGGGGAGGGTGGTGGGAGGGGGGTTCAGGATGGGGAACACATGTACACCCATGGTGGATTCATGTCAATGTATGGCAAAACCAATACAGTAAAGTAAAAAAATAATAAAATTAAGTTAAATTAAAATTTAAAAAAATAAAGAACTGAAGCACCTATATCTAATAATTGGAAAAGTAGAGACTGAACTGCATTTCTATTTGACTCTAAACTGAATCCACACTTTTAAACATCCCTCCATATTTATCATAATTCTGTGAGCTAATCATGCCATGTCTATTCTCAAGATATTTATTGGGTAACTAAACAACACAGCATGGAATTTGATGCCCTCAACATACATTTCCAGCCTCATTTTTCTTTTACTAGTAATGGATTCAGCTTCACTATTTGACAAAAACCTTTTTATTTTCCAGGTAAATAGAAGATGACAAAGTATATATAAATAAATTTTATGTTGAAATTAGGAAAGTTTGCATGAATAAATTTCAAAATCTTTAGAATGACTCTCAAGACCATTCATACTATCCCATTTAACTACAATGCAATCTTTTCAAATATACTGTATCTTTCATTCTGAATAGAACGCTTATTTTATTGCAATACTGATGAATAAATTAGGACAATCTCAAGTCCTTAGGACTTTGCCTTCTCTGTTGGAGTGTCTGCTCTATCACTTTAAAATGTTCACATCCTTGAATAAGGCAGATGCCAAGACACAGGAGAGACCGTTTCTCATTTGTCTTTATATTTCAGTGCCTCATGTTATGCAAGCTGTGTAATAAACCCTCAGCAAACATTTCTTCAGTTAACTGAATGCTCTAGAGTTAATACAGAGTGCTGTCACTGGACAAAATCCTACAGCTTTTAATTCCTAGGGTGGTGAGTTTCCCATTATATCAACTTGCTTCAAAGTTCTCCAGCAGAATGGAAAAAAATCAGTTAAATTCTCTGTGCCTCAATTTCTTCCTGAAAATAATCATCCCTGGAGTTTCCATGTGAAAGAAAGGCATTTAAATATAGACAACAATGGTATCTCAACACATTATAAGTTTCTAACTCTTTGATATTGCTTCCTAATACCTTGCTGGGCCAAGAAAAGTATGAATTATGTAAGACTCCTATGACCACAAAATGATTATATATTTTAAATCCATATCTATAATCATAAACCTTTAAATTCATTATATCTATAAATTATATTAATATGTAATTCCAATCACTTCTTAAATATTTAGAACATTTGATTCTGTTCTACCCTATTCTATTGATAGGGTAAATCCCACATTATGTAATAAAATCCTTTATAACCAAACTTTTCAGTAGTTAATTTATATGCTGTATAGACTTAATTTCAATTATTTTTATTTTCCTATCTTTTTATTAGTTCAGTTCAGTCACTCAGTTGTGTCTGACTCTTTGCGACCCCACAGACTGCAGTACACCAGGCTTCCCTCTTCCATCACCAACTCCTGAAGCTTACTCAAACTCATGTCCATTCAGTTGGTGATGCCCACTAACCATCTCATCCTCTGTTATCCTGCCTTCAATCATTCCCAGCATCAGGGTCTTTTCAAATGAGTCAGTTCTTTGCATCAGGTGGCCAAATTATTGGAGTTTGAGCATCATCCTTCCAATGAATATTCAGGACTGATTTTCTTTAGGATGGAATAGTTGAATCTCCTTTCAGTCCAAGGGACTCTCAAGAGTTTTCTCCAACACCACAGTTCAAAAGCATCAATTCCTAGGCACTCAGCTTTCTTTTTAGTCCAACTCTCACATCCCTACATAATTATTGGAAAAAACAAAGCTTTGACTAGATGGACCTTTGTTGGCAAAGTAATGTCTCTGCTTTTTAATATGCTACCTAGGTTGGCATAACTTTTCTTCCAAAGAGCAAGCGTCTTTTAATTTCATGGCTGCAGTCACCATCTTCAGTGATTTTTGGAGCCCCCAAAAATAAAGTCTGTCACTGTGGTCCACTGGAGAAGGGAATGACAAACTACTTCCGTATTCCTGCCTTGAGATCCCCATGAACAGTATCTTTTTATTAACAGATCATCCAGTTACCAAGACACAAGCATCAGAAGAATTACAGGGATCAAGCAAATATGGATAAGTCAGAAATTAAACATCTCTGAATACATACCAGCATTAGGAAAATAAGTGCACTTTAGATATATTCTGGTTAATAAAGATATTTATACAGACTTCTGGAATGGGTGACAATTTGGATTATTGCTCATGATCTCTTATATATTACTACCACTGGACTTCTTCCAGGCTAACTCCTACAGTGACAAAGGCCAACACCTGTTGAAGATCTCTCCTTTCTACCCCTTGTCCTGAACGCTCAGTGGCTAAGCACAAACGATCTCATCATTCCTTCTCAGCATCCTCAACTGAGCCACCAAAATCCATTTCCTAGAAAGAATCTGATACCAATTATTCATACTGTATTGTGAATTTATAGTATCATCATCCCTGAGAATACTTGACCGTTGAGTTCCACCTGTAATGTCAGAAATACTGTTTAAGGGATTTGTAGCATCAGAGAAAAGCTGTGCTAGGTTTCCAGAGGGACTCCCACAATCACTCCCAGCAAGTACAGTACAATGGAAAGCTAGTTGTGTCAGCACTGGTGTTGAAAGAGAGGTTCTTTATATCCTTTGGTCAAGACATATTTATTCAGTATCTTCCATGTGTCAAGCACTTCATTATATCCCATGGACACAGAAATTAAGTGTGCAGTCTAGTTAAGATGACAAACATAGCAACACATGATCATTATGCCATGTAAAAATGCAGTAAGAGAGGCAGGTGCAAAATGCCCTGCAAGTACAGGAGACAGCCTGATTCACTCAACAGCAGGTATTTATTAAGATCCAAAGTGATTAGCATTATTCTAGGCACTAAATTTGTACATAAAAATATAAGTTATAAGATGAAAATATTCCAGCATTGGCTAGACATTTTTCTACAGTTACAGCAATCTTTGTGTAGCTTCAATCAGCAGTTTTGAAATGTTGAAGAAAAGTGCCATCTAATTACCATGTCAGTTTAGGTAACTCTAAGAACTCCAATGTTAATAAAATGGGAAGGTAAAAGAAAAAAGGTGTATTTTATTGTTCATATAATTCTGGTGATGTCTCCCAGAATAAACAACCATCTCTACTCAAAACAAAACGTTTATATAAATACACACACACACGCACATGTATATAAGCTCTAGTTTCTATAATATCTTGTTTTATTGATATCTTAGGAATCACAAAACAACACAGATCTCTTCAGGATGTGAGAAAGAATTTCTTCTCACAAGCTACTTAAAAAAAAAAAAAAAAAGGATCAAATAACTAGCGCTAAGTTTAGGTTCTGCCTTCAGGAACAACATAATCTTGTCTCTTGAAACTTCGTATATTTAAGTCCTAACTCCCAATACTTCAGAAGGTGACTAGTTGTAGATAGAGCCTTTTATTTATTTTTTTCTTTTTTTTTTAAATTAATTAATTAATTTATTTTTTAATTTAACTTACAATACTCTATTGGGTTTGCCATACATCGACATGAATCCTTTAAATAGGTGATAAAGGAAAAATGAAATCTCCAAGGTAGAGCCTCATCCATTCTGATGGGTGTCCTTATAAGGAGAAATTGGAACACAAGCACCAGAGGTGCACATGCGCTGGAGAAAACCACGTGAAGACACACTCTGGAGCCCTGTTTGCAAGTCAAGGGGACAGGCCTCAGAAGAAAACAAATCTGTGGACACCTTGATCTTAAGACCTCAAGTCTCCAAACCTGTAAGGAAATAAACTTCAGTTGTTTAAACACTCAGTCTGTGATATTTTGTTAAGGCCGCATTAGCAAGTTAATTCATAGATCATCCTATCAATGTGTAAACTTTAAGAAGTGTTAAAAAGTATGGCAAAAACTACTACAATATTGTAATTAGCCCCAATTAAAATAATTATGTTTTTAAAAAGAGAGATCCTTTTTGGATAATGTTCTCCAAAACACATTGTTCTAATCTCAAGTCACCCCCACTATGGTCTGGTTACAAGTTGGCAGAGATAACAGTTTCTGAGGGGTCTCTAAAATGTGCTAATGATTTAAGTATCTGTTAAAGCCCAAGACTGAAGATTCTTTGGTTTAAGCCTTCACTACGTAAGTTATTGGTTCTCTATAAGGTTATCAGATAATTTCCTGAGAGTGGATTAATAGAACAAGACCAATCACCATATGTGATTGATGGGTAAAATGTCCAAGAGGGCAAGAAAAAGAGATGGGTAAAGGCTACACGATAAATTGTGGCAACCCAACAGTTTTCAATGAGACCAACATTGTTTGTGAATAAATAACATGTGTAAGATTTAAACTGAGTACTATTTTTCTCACACTATTATCACAATCCTAACCTACTGAATGTTTTCCTACTCTTTATCCCTCTCAATATGTCACTTTTTTTTAAAGTTCCTCTTCTACATTGTTTTAATATGAATGCTGATTTTTGGTTGGGAAAACCTAGAACAGACTTCTCAGAAAACCCTAGTTATTATTCTTACCAAATACATTCAATGATTACAAAGAACAGCAAATCCACCATCAACACAGTAAGCTCTAGAATTCCAGCAGCTTCTGAGCATAGAAATATGAAACATTTCAGGATTAGTTTTCTTCCTCTCAATTGTATCATCTGTTGTTTTAGCCAAGAAAGTTAAAGTAATTTGTCTCTAAAACAACCAGAGAAAGAATCACTATGAACATTGCAAAAAGATCTGTATCATAGTGTAGGTGCTTACATATTCTAGAATAAAGCTTAACTTGGAATTATTTGTAGCCATAGATTCAGATAAGAAAGGGAAAACAAAATACAGTGAAAATATTCCCAGCTAAGACTTGGAACCATGAATACAGACTGCAGAATAAACTGAATTAACCTGAAAGTCACCTTTGAATTTAGCTACAAACAGATGATCAGAAAATTCATTAATTTGAGATAACCAAAGGTAAGACTCACTCAGTTTAATGATTACTTTCATCTATTCTATATCAATAAACTTTCATCCATTGTATATCAATACACTTTCATGCACTGTTTATCAATAAACTATCAGCCAAGTTAGGAATGATCACTTTCTCCATTATATTGACTTTCTATCATCAAATTTCTTATCATGTAAGTTCCAAGAGAAATCTAGAAAAATATATTTTGCCCTAGCTTTATTTATGCCTAGCTAATCTAATTGACTGTCTTTGCCAGGATGATCTGGGAATTATTCTTAGCCTTTCATCTCTGCTCTTTAAGAAAATTACCTTGTCAGTCATCCAAATGTTACCATCTCTTATGTATTCCTATAATTTCATTTGGACATAAGCTCAATGACAAACTATATTTGAAACATTTTGGTACCCCCACAGGTGGTCCCTGGAACTGCCCACACATAGTGTGCCAACCCAACCACACTGATTTCACAAGTAGCATACCTCTGACCCTAGCAAACCAACTACATTCTCACCAAGTAATATTAGAACCAGGAGACAGTAAATAGCTTAATTAGACCAACAAAGAAATCTCCTAGTTAGATTAATTTGGTTATCAAGTACAAAGAAGTAGAGAAATTCAATCTTCAGTGGTAAGACAGACAAAGCAGATCCATCAGGGCAAAGACAGAGAGGGAGAAGGCAAGGAAGAAAGAGAGCAAGACCCAGTGAGAGAAAGCAGCTGCCTTAGTTATGGATAGCTCGCTTGTTCCTGGTTTGGGGCTATCTAGAAACACATCTGTTCTTTGAGTTTTCTGCAATCCCCCTGCAGCTTAAAATAAAATTCCACCTAAAATAGATGTTAAACATAGATTACAGAAATCCATAAAAGTTCTCGGTGACATTCAGAGGTTCCCTTTCTCTCAGGCCCTAAAGTCCTATTCATAGTGTTCTGATTTCCCCCTTAGATATTTCCATCCATACACCCTAGGATGTATTGCTCAGTTCTCATTTCCTCTGTTAAAGCAAACCCCCATTCACAAATACATATAGTTTAATAGGATTTCAAACCAACTTTATCTGTCTCAAGGGCGTTTACATTCTAAATGTATGATTTGTTTCAAATACACACACACTTGGTGCTGTGAGGAAAGTGGGCTCTAATTAGTTCCTTTGCATTGCTATGTAAGGTTGCTTACCCCACCCACACAGAAAGTTAGGACTGCCAAAATTACTTGAAAACCAAAAGCATATGGATGGTGTTTATTTTCAATTTATTATAATTAATATGAAAATTAATTTTCCTATTTGGGAACATTAATTTTACATATGATGCCAATAAGAACTCAGAAAATTTGTAATTAGAAAATTAAAGATTCCTGGGAATCATGTAGGTTGGCTGTGTGTACTTAGTCAATCAGTTATGTCTGCCTCTCTGTGATACCACAGACAGTAGCCTGTCAGGCTCCTCTGTCCATGGGGTTCTCCATGCAAGAATACTGGAGTGGGCTGCCATGCCCTCCTCTAGGGGATTGTCCCAAACCTGGGATTGAAGCCAGGTCTCCAGCATTGCAGGCAGATTCTTTACCTGCATCTGGGAAGGTCTGAGCCACCAGGGAAGTCCATAGGTAGGTTCCTACCCTGAAATGTTTTTCATTTAATAAAATGCTATTTAAAAATTCCACAGACCAGTTACTGTTTACATATGCACAGTTTTACCAAATAAAGATTATGTTATCTTTAGCACAAAGAACTGGCTACGTTATCCTGAGCAAGCCACCATATTGGCATTGCTTTACATCTCATTGTTCTCACTTGTAAAGTGGGTATAATAATTGTACCTACTTCATTTGATATAGAGAGATTAAATGAGATAATGTAAGTTGCATGAAAGAGTTGCTTATCTATAGTAAGTAGTAAATATGACCTATCATTATTAAAGATTCTCATGGTATTGTAATACAAATGCACTGGAAATATTGTCCTAATTCCATTTGGACACATAAAAATAAGTCCTATTAACCTCTTTTAAAATCTTTTTGCTATTAAATTTTTAAAAGGTCATTTTAAGCATCCAATAACACAGGAAACAATGACTCCTGAGACAATTCTGAATCTAATCCAGCTTTGCATTGATTCTGAAACTCCTGAAGGTCCAAAGACCAGTTTCCAAAATGGTCAAGTCTTCCTTAAATTTGTATATATTTAAAACATATTTTTAATTTAGTAACAAAGCTATTAATGAAATAAACCTATATTTTATCCAGATGAATACTTTCAATATTTTTCCAAAGTGTATTTGAGGAAATGGTAGGGCTAATGTGCAGGAAATGAGTATAATATGGCATAATAAATGCTATATCTGTTAAACAACAATATTAATGCCAGACCAGGTTCAAATTCAATAAAATTCAACTCATAGAAAACCTTTTGTGAGCAGTTATTAAAATGAATTCTTTATATTATTCTAGTAAATTGCCAAATGGCTAGAGTAAAACTATCCAAACAATATTTAAACTTAATAGAATGAGATGTCACAATACAAATATAGAAAAATAGTGTATTTCAAATGAACTTATATCCTTCATATTCTTATGAAACATCAGGTGAAGATATTTTGGTCATACAATTATTAANTCTCATTTCCTCTGTTAAAGCAAACCCCCATTCACAAATACATATAGTTTAATAGGATTTCAAACCAACTTTATCTGTCTCAAGGGCGTTTACATTCTAAATGTATGATTTGTTTCAAATACACACACACTTGGAGCTGTGAGGAAAGTGGGCTCTAATTAGTTCCTTTGCATTGCTATGTAAGGTTGCTTACCCCACCCACACAGAAAGTTAGGACTGCCAAAATTACTTGAAAACCAAAAGCATATGGATGGTGTTTATTTTCAATTTATTATAATTAATATGAAAATTAATTTTCCTATTTGGGAACATTAATTTTACATATGATGCCAATAAGAACTCAGAAAATTTGTAATTAGAAAATTAAAGATTCCTGGGAATCATGTAGGTTGGCTGTGTGTACTTAGTCAATCAGTTATGTCTGCCTCTCTGTGATACCACAGACAGTAGCCTGTCAGGCTCCTCTGTCCATGGGGTTCTCCATGCAAGAATACTGGAGTGGGCTGCCATGCCCTCCTCTAGGGGATTGTCCCAAACCTGGGATTGAAGCCAGGTCTCCAGCATTGCAGGCAGATTCTTTACCTGCATCTGGGAAGGTCTGAGCCACCAGGGAAGTCCATAGGTAGGTTCCTACCCTGAAATGTTTTTCATTTAATAAAATGCTATTTAAAAATTCCACAGACCAGTTACTGTTTACATATGCACAGTTTTACCAAATAAAGATTATGTTATCTTTAGCACAAAGAACTGGCTACGTTATCCTGAGCAAGCCACCATATTGGCATTGTTTACATCTCATTGTTCTCACTTGTAAAGTGGGTATAATAATTGTACATACTTCATTTGATATAGAGAGATTAAATGAGATAATGTAAGTTGCATGAAAGAGTTGCTTGTCTATAGTAAGTAGTAAATATGACCTATCATTATTAAAGATTCTCATGGTATTGTAATACAAATGCACTGGAAATATTGTCCTAATTCCATTTGGACACATAAAAATAAGTCCTATTAACCTCTTTTAAAATCTTTTTGCTATTAAATTTTTAAAAGGTCATTTTAAGCATCCAATAACACAGGAAACAATGACTCCTGAGACAATTCTGAATCTAATCCAGCTTTGCATTGATTCTGAAACTCCTTAAGGTCCAAAGACCAGTTTCCAAAATGGTCAAGTCTTCCTTAAATTTGTATATATTTAAAACATATTTTTAATTTAGTGACAAAGCTATTAATGAAATAAACCTATATTTTATCCAGATGAATACTTTCAATATTTTTCCAAAGTGTATTTGAGGAAATGGTAGGGCTAATGTGCAGGAAATGAGTATAATATGGCATAATAAATGCTATATCTGTTAAACAACAATATTAATGCCAGACCAGGTTCAAATTCAATAAAATTCAACTCATAGAAAACCTTTTGTGAGCAGTTATTAAAATGAATTCTTTATATTATTCTAGTAAATTGCCAAATGGCTAGAGTAAAACTATCCAAACAATATTTAAACTTAATAGAATGAGATGTCACAATACAAATATAGAAAAATAGTGTATTTCAAATGAACTTATATCCTTCATATTCTTATGAAACATCAGGTGAAGATATTTTGGTCATACAATTATTAATGGTATTTTATTTCCTGCTTGAAGATCAAATTATCAATTTGCTGATCCTTGTCAACTATATGCCTGTCTTTTCTCATATTAGCATCATAAACTGTACATATTTGGTACCCAGATTTATGTTTGGTGCCTAGACAGAATCCGGTAATGGTGAATTCCTATCTGATTTGCTGGCTTTAAAACTGAGCTGCAATATTTGTCAGCAGAGAGCTATAGTCTAGTTCCACTGACATTCCCTCCCTTCTTTGGTCTGCAAATTCAGCTGTGAACTTATGGAATCACCAAAGACTAGGTTACAGGAAGTAAAATTTAGAGTAAAAGCTGATCAACCCTCCATGTGATTAACTACACTAAGCATACAAGCTTTGTTTTCTAAGTTTTATACTTACATAAATTTATATATCTATATTTACATATATTTACTTATAACTATATTTGTATATTTATATTTATTTACATTCATTATTTGGCTCCCAGGTGGCTCAGTGTTAAGAACCTGCCTGCAAATGCAGGAGACATAAGAGACAGGGGTTCGATCCCTGGGTCAGGAAGATTTCCCTAGAGGAGGGCAGGGCAACCCACTCTGGTACTCTTGCCTGGAGAATCCCATGGACAGAGGAGTGTGGTGGGCCACAGTCTATAGGGTCCCAAAGAGTTGGACACAAGTAAAGCGATTTAGCATGCACATAGGCACATTCTTTATATTTAAATGCACTAAATGATATGAGAAATTGTTCTTAATAGGCATCTGTTGGATGATGGGATTTGCAGGCAAGAATACTGGAGTGGGTTGCCATTTCCTACTCCAGGGGATCTTTCAAACACAGGGAACAAACCCCATCTCTTATGTCTCCTGCATTGGTAGGCGGGTTCTTTACCACTAGTATCACCTGGGAAGCCCAATTTATATTTATTTATATTTCATATTGATATTTACATTCATTATATTTAAACTCATTAAATGATATGAGAAATTGTTCTTAACAGGCATCTGTTGGATGAATAGATGAATGAATATTATTAGCTATGACCCTAGTACTTCCAACACAATTTGCTCTCTTAATAAATGAAGTTACTCCCTTTGTTTCAGTGGTAAGTGATTTGTTTAATCTTGAGACAACTATTTTTTCTAAGCAGTTTATTTCTGTTTTGAGTATTTATTCAGGTTCTGTAACTTATTAAAAGGTAAAATGAGTTTTTACTTGCCAATTCCTTATTATTACTATTTTCTAATCTAAAGGTACCAGGTACTATTTTAGTTATACTTTTCATTCTTTAAAGAAACTCCCAAGTTTTAGCTTCAGGCTTCAGACAAGGTGTTATAGGCAGAGACTCTTAGAAACCCATGATCTGGCAGGAAGCTGCATTTTGAGCAGGAATCAGAGATTGGAATAGAGGAGAGTGGAAACTGCTTTCAGACAGGCAAACTAGGACAGGGCCCAAACGATCCAAATATTAGCAGAGGATGAAGTGCAGGTCTAATTTTCTAAATCAGACTAAGACTGGAAATATGTAAGAATAATGTGATCGTTTCAGATGTATATGGAGAGAGATGGAGAGAATAAGGCATTAGTTGTGGTTTGTTTTTTTTGGGGGGGGTGTTTTAATTAGGAAAGCAACTAGAAGCCTCAACAAGCTTGAACCAAAGAAATGATAATTCCAAAATATCTAAGGTATTTTGATTATAATTGTTATTTTATACTAATTGCTTTTCAGGCATTCCTTTACTAAGGGAATTAGCAAAAGTGGACAATACTGTGATCATGTGACCCAAGTTAGTTCCTGGAATCACATTTGTTTTGTAATGGTGATCAAATCTAAGAAGTAGACTCACAAACAACATCAAAGTTAGTAGTTGCCATAGTTTCTCCATTTATAAGTAAACAGTCTAATTCAGAGCAGTACTGAAGCAGAGAACAGGTTCTTGCTTCAAAGATTGTCTGGAAAGTATACTTCTACTATACAGCTACTCGGGGACTATTTGTTTGATAGTCAACATCAAGGAACCTGAATTCAGGTAGAACTCAGCCACTCAACTCTGAAGATAGGGATCTGAGTCTGACTCATAGATGATCCCTCAACCAACATGGATGAAACACACTTCTTTGGGGTAAGTTCCAATAGTAAAAAGAAGTTCACAAACTTCTCCATAACCTTACAAAAGCCAACTGACACTTTTTAACACTTCTAAAATGACTTTCTCACCAGAGAAGTGTTTCTGCATTCAGCACAGAGCTATAAAGGGGATGAGAAGCACTCCTTAAAATGTTTAACAGCCTCGGCAGCAAAATTGTAGCATTGAAGTCCTGTATTTGGAGAACAGGTATTTTTATGCCTTAGCAAGCTTTATATTTTACTTCACTTTTGAGAGTCACAGATGCTAGTGTTTTAATGAAAATTTCTTTTGCAAAAGTAACAATATGCACTACCCCCTACATCCCCAGGGAAAAGACTCTTGTTTTAGTGCTAGAACTCCAGTAGGAATACAACGCTTGGTGTGAAATACATCACTTAAAGTAAAGCAGGAGAGTTTCAGGAAGGATCCAAAAGAAAATAAACTATTTCAGCAACAAAGTTTTATAAGTTGCAATTTAAAGTGTTCAGCTAGCACGAACTTGCTTGAAAGGATGGCTACTGCTCTGCATGCTTTTGCCATTTGCAAAAGCTAAAAGATCTGCTAAAGCCGAGCAGTTCTGGCGGCCTGCAATCTTTCTATAGCGTGCTGTGCTCAGTTATGTCCTGCGACTAAAAGCAGTAACGTTTTGATTCTACACTAATACGTCTAGCTCTGCAATTGATTGTAAGCCACTTTATGAGACAGTCTGAAATCCTTCCTGTGTCTGCTAGTCTTGATGAGCTCCTTAGCAAAATAAATTAGTAATTTTGAAGTTCTTCCCCCCCTACTTTTCTACTGCCAAGACTTTCTAAATAAATCCTCTGTATTTTCTCCCCCAGTGTGATTCACAGGTGGGGCCGCAATTCAGAATTTGCTGTGTTTAATTTGGGTTTAGGTGTTTAGGTGCTCGTGCACTTCTCAGCAATATCTTCTCATTTGTACTTGCTTGACCTGATTTGATTCCACTTTTATTTTCTGAAAGCTCAGAGGTAGGATATAAATGTCAACAAAAATTAACACTTGTCTAATCCCTACCCCAAAGGACCTTGTCTATCTTAATAACCCAGAAATCAATTTTCCTTAGTGCTGAATTAGTACTATTAACTATATATTATTATTATTCTGGACTAAGATAGTCCTTTTTCAATTTTAGTTACTGAAAAAGTCAAACGTTAGGGGACGTGTAATATTAATGTGCACTTTCCTGGGATTTCAGTGGTAAAGAATCTGTCTGTCAATACAGGAGACGCAGGTTCAATCCCTGGGTCGGAAAGATACCCTGGAGAAGGAATTGATAACTCACTCCAGTATTCTTACCTGGGAAATCCCATGAACTGAGGAATCTGGTGGGCTATAATCCATGGGGTTGCAGAGTCGGACATGACTTAGCAACTACACAGCAATATTAGTGTATTTGAATTATTCTTCTTATGTCAAATATTGCTCTTGATAGTTGAAAATATTCTTTCTTCTAGAACAACAGTCCTCAATCTCTGGGATCAAATGCCTGATAATCTGAGGAGGTGGAGCTGATACAATAATAGAAATAAAGTACACAATAGACATAATGTACTTGAATCATCCCGAAACGATCACCTGCCCCCAGTCTGTGGAAAGATTGTCTTCCAAAAGGCTAGGGACTACTGCTGCGCATCTCAAGTTGATCAGTAGTGTTAAACTGGCTCAATCAGTGGCAGAGCTTCTGTTTTTTTTTTTTTTTTTTAAACATCAGGTGTCACAGTTAGTGACAGCATCAGCTCATGCCACCTTGGCTTGCCAATATAAGTCAATGTAACTTAAATGGAAACAGCAGTTAAAGCTGATTCAGTCTAAGGCCAGGCTTCTGAGACTGTTAATAAAGGATTCAGTAGGTATTAAATGTCACCCTGGCTTAAAACGGAGGAAAACTGCTTTCTAAAGTAAATGCAGATTAAAATTTTGTCACAGGTCATGGTACAAATATATTAAATTCAGTTCAGTTTGGCATATTTTGTACACTATTAATTATTAATGAAAGTATATATGCACACTCAATTGCTATCGCTGCTAAGTCAGTTGTGTCCGACTCTGTGCAACCCCATGGATGACAGCCCACCAGGCTCCTCTGTCCCTGGGATGCTCCAAGCAAGAATACTGGAGTGGGTTGCCATTTCCTTCTCCAATGCATGAAAATGAAGTCACTCAGTCATGTCCAATTCTTTGTGACACCATGGACTGTAGCCTACCAGGCTCCTCTGTCCCTGGGATTCTCCAGGCAAGAGTACTGGAGTGGGGTGCCATTTCTTTCTCCAGAGAATCTTTTCCACCCAGGGACTGAACCCAAGTCTTCTGCTTGGCAGGTGAATTACTTACCACTGTGCTACCTGGCAAGCCCAAGCAAAAGTACACAGTCTATTGGTAATACTTAAAATAATAACTGAAGTATCAAAACAAGTAGAGGATTTAAGGAAAGAATATAATCATAACTAATTTTGAAACAAAGGTATAATTTCACTGACTCCTTCTGTGAGACATAGGGGACAAATAACATTTAGCCTCTTTGGGCAACCATCCAAGTTTTGCTGATAGTGAAGATGAAAAAAAGAAAGTGCCCAAGGACAAAGTGTCTGAAAGTAGATGGCTTAAGAAATTACCACAGCTTGTACATCACAAAACTAGCTCTACATTTTGGTGAGGTGGAGGGGTCAGATGATCAGAGGAAGGAGTAACACTAGGGATACCACTGGAGCTTTTGCAGGGGAGGAAGAAACAATCCACCCTGACAGAAAAATTACAAATTGCCAAGGACTAGTTTTCTTTCTTTTTCCTCCCTAAACCACAGGTTTCTTGGCAGCTCTTTTGGTGTATGCCCTGTCCGGCTGTTCTTTCTCCTTGTTTGTCTCTGGTGATGCTTAAACCATGCTTCTCAGCTACAAGATCCTTACCTAATGGTAGGAGTATATGACACTACCTACACGTTCAAAGAAAGATGACCCCCTCCCCCCAACTCCAAACTCCTCTTTTTAAGTCCTCTTTGCCTGAGTCTCAGGATTCATCTAGGCATAGTCTTGAAAGCCTGTAGCACTGCTAATGTTTGTGAAGATTTTCTTTCCCTCAGGTACTGAATGACATTTAAACAGTTTTCTTCAACCCATGGTATGCGATGAGACTTGGGATCAAAAGCATAGTAGTGGATAAAGAATGACCAAAAGCCTGTAATTATGTTATATCTTTATCAATGATGTCAAAGGATCAGAAGCAAGAGAAAGTGAATCTCAGATATTTAGAACAGTATTCTGGGCATAACTTCTAGCAGAGCTGAGGAAGAGAGGAGTAGATCATGAAAATAATTGATTAACTATTTCACATCCTGCCAATTAGCTCTACAAAAAGGAGATTCAACAGTTAGCTTACCTTCCTCAGAAAGAAGTTGATGAGGGGTTGGGAGGTAAGGGGGACTAAAAAGAAAATAACAAAAACCCTAAGAGATTAATGTCATCAATAACTAGAGTAAATATTGCAATTATTATGACATTTCTAAAAATAAGTAGTGGGTATTTTACCAGGAGTTTTTATTAAAAATAGAAAAAAAATTAATGGAAGTTCAGCAGTTTAATAAAAAATATAAAATTTACTTTTCCCAAGATTTTTTCAGTATTCATGAGGAAACAAGTCAATCATAAAAGGATGTTGCAGAATAGTACCTCAGACAGAAATCACTATTCTCTAATATTAAGTCTAATGATATCAGAATGTAATATGTAATAGGAAGAGTTGAGCATTCTTCAACTGGGTTTCAGAGCAACACTTTTTACAGCTAACTTCAATGCAGTCTTGTTTCTTGCTCTCTTTCTAGGCACATTTTCATCATCTTTTAGTTTTATTTATTGACTCAAAGTCATCTAGCCTTACCAGTTACTATGTCAAGAGCAAGACAGAGTTGTAATGTGGTAGGAAAATACGTGAGTCAATGATGGGCTTCCCAGGTACCACAGGGGTAAAGAATCTGCCTGCCATTGCAGGAGACACATGAAATGCTAGTTTGATCCCTGGGTGGGAAGTTCCCCTGGAGTAGGAAATGGCTACATGCTCCAGTATTCTTGCCTGGAAAATTGCATGGACAGAGGAGCCTGACAGGCTACAGTCCACGGGTCACAAAGAGTCAGACACAACTGAGCACACACGCACACCAACATGGTAATAGTGTTTAACTAAGCAGCTAGCTAACTTTCAGACTTTAGATTATTCATTTTGCTTCTGTGAACTCCATTTGCCCATTCATAAAAGGTTAGATAAGGACTACACCAATGTTTTCAAGCACTGACAGACATACACCTAATGATATGAAAGGCACCATGATTTACAATAAGAGAAGGGAAAGAACTAGGCCAAAAATACATGAATAAAGGACTGATTCTTTGATATTTTCACATAAAATTTGTATTCATTTCTACAATATACTGGTATATAAAATATGGTTTCAGATTGCCTTTATAAACAAAGAGCTGCAATCTGTCATATATATACACATTTTTTTTTCCCCAATTCGGAAAAGGTAAACTTTAGAAAATTGTGCTGGATGAAAGAACACTATTACTGTAACAGAGAAAAACAAACCTAATTCCATATTGGATTTACTTCTTTAGCTCTAACCCCTGTGCTCTGTTCCCTGTGCTTAGTCATGCTGACTCTGCATCTTTGTAAAAGAATGTTGCCTATAGCCCAAATTATGCAGGACAGTCCCTTGGCAGGTCTCTGACTTTTAAGGTATAACACATTTACATTTATATACAGACAAAAGTTGAAGAACAGAGAATAACATTTGTGCCTTGAGAGTTCATAGGAACATTGTGACCAGACCTACTTGGCAACAAGTAGTTTGCAACAACCAGCCACATCCCATCCCCATTCAGCAACTCATCTCTCATTGTATTGACCCATGGTCAATTACCAAAATCATTATCAAAATCAGGGGCGATGTTTAGATAGATTCTCTAATCTGCTTTGTATTAGTTTTCTTAGAACTTTGGTTTACATAAATACATGGATGCAAGTGGCAATGGTACATTGTTAAAACTGCTTAGTAAACTGTCACTAAAGAGAGATGACCTGAACACAGGGAGAAAATGCATGCTATAACATTTTCAGAACTACTGTTAGCAATTTTAAAAAGTTGTTTCTTAGAGAGGTAATGTTGCTTTTGTCACACAGCGGACACAAGATGTCTCTAATCATCCTTCTTTTCCAATTCCTTTTACCAGAGTATTTCATCCAAAGACTTTTTCAATATAGAGATGGCTAAGTTCTTTCTTATTTTAGCATTACTAGCTCTAGTTACTGGAGAAGACAATGGCACCCCACTCCAGTACTCTTGCCTGGAAAATCCCATGGATGAAGGAGCCTGGTAGGCTGCAGTCCATGGGGTCATGAAGAGTCGGACATGACTGAGCGACTTCACTTTCACTTTTCACTTTCATGCATTGGAGAAGGAAATGGCAACCCACTCCAGTGTTCTTGCCTGGAGAATCCCAGGGACAGGGGAGCCTGGTGGGCTGCTGTCTATGGGGTTGCACAGAGACAGACACGACTGAAGCAACCTAGCAGCAGCAGCAGCTCTAATTACATGTAAATGGATAATGTCTTACAACTTACAATCTATGACTTCTTCACCCATATCTCAAGCTTCATTTCCACTGTTATCTTTTCACAGTCACAATTCTGATCTCAAGTTGCTTGTTTTGTTCTGATTGGCTCAATGAAATATTATTACCAAATAAGCCAGTTCTTATCATGAATTATAAATTTATGTGTTGATCCAAGGTCATAAACATGTATGTTCCCCCCTTCTCTCATATGCAAAGCAGTAAGTCAGTAATGAGTTGGAGGACTATTTCCAGTACATTTCTTTGCTTTGTAATGCATATCTTTGAAGTTACAGTTTTAATTATCACATTAAGATCATTGAAAGATAATCAAGTGGATGCATTTTTGACACATTCTCTCTAGTGAGGATACATTGGTTGCTCAGGAATTAAGGCTGTGGATTGGCTACCACTTCCAGAACTTTCCTTCTGATAGTATAACTTTATATATTGATAGAGCTATATCTACTTTTCCTTAGCTAACATATTTATAATTGTCAGATAAAATATATTTGTCTTAAATTATAACAATGACAAATTTGTTCAATCATTAGCTTCTACCTTACCATCACTAAGATGATCTGAAAAGACCATCTTTTTCATTTAAGCTTCACTGCCATTCCTTTTCATTTTAAACCAATTCAATCATCTATATGACATTGGACTGCAACCAATATTTACTTTGTTATATTTCACAAGCAAAGATGATGAAACTGACTATATATAAATCTTTAGGAAGTTTGTTTTTTGTTAAAGTGTTCTTCACTGTTCATTGTGACAAAGATTTTTTTCTTGTGCCTTTATTCCATAATTTGCAAAATCAGTTTTAGTCAAGTAATCATTAATATTATTACTACTTTTATTTTCTTCTTAAAATTTATCTTATTTTTATATAGACTGTTACTTAGCATTAATTTATTATTAATGGTTGAGTTCAGTGCTTTGGTTCTTAACTATCAGGCAGATTGTATAAAGTCTCATGAATAAGACCAAATTAATCAGACTCATTTAAGATATCAGATATTCTGCTTTTTTAAAATATGTTGCATCTTTGCATTGATTTATAGCTAATTTATAAAATTTTAACTTGGATCAATGGATGGCACTTAAATACATTTTCCATTTTAAACACATAAAATTTATATATTATTCTTTAAAACAGAATTGTTGGGATTTTTCTAAGGTCAGGGAACTTTATTCTATAGGAAGAACAAGTAAGCAAAACCATATATCGGTTAAAAATAAATTTCCTGGCAAAACTGTGATGTAAATAATGAACTGATTGGAGTTTAGCAAGTTTGCATGATGCAAACAAATAGTGAAAAATTACTGCTACAGTGCAAAATACCCTACTCTCCCAAAATGTGTATGGCATATTCTAAAATAGCCACATCTTCCATCCAGACTATTAAAATAACCAAACCAGAATTTCCATTCCTCTGTTCCAGCACACCCATCAGAGTCCCCAGTGAACCAGTGTTCTAAAGAACCTGCTCCTGTGATTTAACTAGCATTTATATATATATATATATATCCCTTTATATACATTAATATATTTATATATCCCTCTATTCTTTAGGTGCATAGTCTTTTGATAACTAATGAGATGGGCAGCATCTTTTCATATGTTTGATGTTCTTTATTTGAACTATTAATATCATTTCTTTTTCTGTTGTATGTCTTAGAAAAAATTAACTTATAGCACTTTAATAAACAGTTGAAAGAAAAAAAAAAACAATAGTTTCCAGACATACTGCAGATATGTAAATTTGCTTAACTCTTTAAGTTCATTGTGGTATTCTCATAATTGGTTAACATTTTTCAGGATCAGATATAAAAAGTGTCCCAACTAAAATATTTGTTCATAAGCAGCAGAGACCAAAGAGAGAAAGTAGATTGAATAGAGTTTGGAAATATTATATATTTTTCTGCCTTTTAAAGTTGGCCTTGACTTTCTTTTAAAGCTCCTTGGATCTTAAAAGTATTATTTAAAATTATTTAAATGGCTTGTAGGAAGATGTTTTGATAAAAACTTATATGATAGTTTAATCCTTCTGTAGAGAAAACTCTTTCCCTATAATTTTATTTCATGTGCTAGTGTCTTTTCTCAAATTATCACTTCCAGGCTATTCCAGAAAAATGTCCTAAAATATAAATGAACAATAGAAGCAAAAATTACATATTCTCAGACTGTCTACTGAAAATTCACCAAAACTGTCAACATCAACCAGGTCAAGTGACACAGTAAGTTTATATTACTTTATAATGCTTCCAGTTATGTCTGATCCTCATGTTTCCCAGAAAAGCAAAAAGAAAAAGTCAAATGATTCCTGGAAAGGTTCGATATTGATAGAACTCTTGATAGATAAGAAAATAAATAATTCTGTACCTTTATAAATAGATACTTTAGAAACTGACCTAAATATAATTCATGAGAAGATGTGCTTTATGAAATTTGTTAGAACATATCTAGATTTTTTTCCTTATATAATCAACATATAGACACATACTAAGAAACCAAACTATAAGAGTATCCCCTTGCCTCAAAAATAGTGATGAAAGGAACATCATTTTTTGGGGTGGGGGGAAACATAATGCATCCTAATCAAATCTACTTCTGGAAGCTTAGATCTGGTATAATTTCCTAAGACCATAGAATTCATGGTAAAAATGGACCAGTAAAAATATGAGTTCAAATTTTTGGTATGAAAGCGATATGGAATGTAAAAGATCAAAGTTCCGAATAAATGGGACAATTAATGTTTTTCATAATGCAATATTCCTTCAACATTTATCTAGTGTGTGCTCTGTGCCAAAACTAGTAACAATACAAATAATGTCTAATATTGATAGATAGTCTATATGATGTTAATTTGAACCAAATTCACAACCTAACCTCTAAAACTGAAAATCTAAGGCTGATACTCTCTGCTCTAAGGGCTGTGACAAACAAGCAGTATTTTTTCCCCTTCACAATATCTCAACAACTGTATTAACCTGGAGCAAACAAAAACACTAGGAGATATTTAATGCTTAAGTATATAGGGACGATATTAAGAAAACTAAATAAATAAATGGAAATTACACAGGCTATGAAGAATGAGGCACAGTGAAATGGTAAAGAAATTTCTAGGTGGGAAATAGTCATAGTGTTCAGGCTAATGAATGTCACGAGTGCAGTTGACCTTTTCTTCTAACCATTTTTTAGTCAAGAGAGACTGTTTCTTCTTAAGTACCCAGAAAGTTAGGGGCAGAGAAAGAATGACAGGGGGAACAGGAAGACAGTAATGACTTGCTGTGGGCTAAGTGAAATGAGCATTAAATTTAAACTATCCCTCTCTCAAGGAGTTAAAAGCTGAAGCGGAAGCAAAGATGAGCAGATTCTGACATCTGATGGAGTCCCACGGTTACATCGTCTCCGATAAGGCAGGGCAAAGTGTCTCTCAACTTAGGTTAAGAGATTAGTGTGTTAGAACTGTAGGTAAGACAATGTTTAGATAAAAATGAATAAGCCTAAAATCTAATGAAATATGTGAGATGGATGTCTATTTTCTGCAAGTTCTTAATGTGTGAGTTTTAGACATGGTTCTGACATTTGGTAATACCAAGAATAGAGCAGATCCTCTAAAAAAACATGAATTTTAATATATATACTTGAGCAAGAAATTATACTGAAGTATACACTAATGAGCTCCTTATAGACTTCTGATGGAAAAATACTCCACTTTCACACAAAAGGCCAACAAAACTTTGGGTTAAGGAATCATGACATTGAAAACTCGAATGTATATGTTTATGATCAAATAGAAAATTCTTTCCTGGATTTTGGATTTGTTTGTTTTCATTTAACTTATGAAACAGCAGCAGAGTAGGGAGAAGAAGAGACATAAGGACTCCAGATTATTTTGTCTTGTGTTCATCACAACAATGATCATAAAACAATCTTTTTGAAAATTGCTTATTTGTAACTGTAACATTCAGGAGTTCCCCTTTTTAAAAAAAAATTAAACTTAAATAAGACTACTGATTTTAAGTCAATCTTTTCCTCCACAAACTACAAATTGGCTTTTCAAGAGTAAATTTTAGTTGCCTTCATAGTGAGAAGATCTATTAATAAATTCAAGAGATTAAGTGTTGTTCATTTTATTTTGGCTTTTACCAAATTTTTCCAAATAAAATGTAATATGTTTTAATAAATAAATGGTCTTAAAAATTTAGAATATGAACTTAGCTTCTTCAAATATTGGGAGAAATCTTGTGAATTGCCATCTACTACATTAGTGATTTTCCAAGTAGTAACTCAGTGTGAAATGATGACTGATCAGAGATCTTATCTCAGAAGTGTCCATCATTGCTGAACAGAAATTGTTCAGAATTTTTAATATGGTAATTAAACTTGCAAGAAGTAACAATAAAGAATTTTGAACTGTACTAGCCATAAAGGGGATTTTTTTTTTTTTTTTTTACAATTTGTTAAAGAGAACTTTTTAATAAGTCTTTTGAATACAAACTAAGAACACAAATAGTCTTTTTGCTTGGGACTGTTTAGCAAATGATTTAGGGTGATTTTTTCCTGTGAAATAGTTACTTTATTTTACTTTAAGATATAGTCTTGGGACAAATATGATAAAGCAGAAATAACTCAGGCTTTGGCATGGGTCTGCCTGGTTCTGAATTCTAACTATTCTATTTTCCAGGTGTTTGTCATATATTCATTCTTTCTAAATCTGGTTATTTTTAATCTCTATTACCTTTCCTCATCTATAATAAGAAGGTAATAATTCTTACTTTGCAAATTAAAGAAAGTATGAAAAGGAATATATAAATTGCCTACCAGATGCCGCTAGTGGTAAAGAATCTGCTTGACAATGCAGAAGACACAGGAGACGTAAGTTTGATCCCTGGGTTGGGAAGATCCTTGATGAAGGAAATGGCTACCCACTCCAGTATTCTCGCCTGGAGGATCCCAGACAGAGAACACTGGCAGGCTACAGTCCATAGGGTTGCATAGAGTCAGACATGACTGAAGCGACTTAGCATAAATATATAAAATGCCTAGCAAATTATAGACATTCAATAAAAAAAGTTCTACTGTTCTGTATATATGGGTTAAGATTTATTATTATAAAAGTGTTATTGATAAAAAGGAAACATAAGTGGTCTAAAATAAGTGTGAATTCTATCTAGTATTATATACATATTAAAATCACAGCATAAAAATATTTAAGTGGTATGGAAATATATTCATGTTTTATTGTTAGGTAAAAAGGTTACAAAATATGTGAAGTATGATCCATTATCACTTTAAAAAATACATAAACATATACATGTAATTGAAAAGATATGAACTATTAATGAAATTATTGTGATTATCTCTGGGTAAGAGGTGATTTGATTTTTTAATTTTTCTTATCTTGATTTTACAAATTTAGAATACATTACTTTCATNTTTTAAACACATAAAATTTATATATTATTCTTTAAAACAGAATTGTTGGGATTTTTCTAAGGTCAGGGAACTTTATTCTATAGGAAGAACAAGTAAGCAAAACCAAATATCGGTTAAAAATAAATTTCCTGGCAAAACTGTGATGTAAATAATGAACTGATTGGAGTTTAGCAAGTTTGCATGATGCAAACAAATAGTGAAAAATTACTGCTACAGTGCAAAATACCCTACTCTCCCAAAATGTGTATGGCATATTCTAAAATAGCCACATCTTCCATCCAGACTATTAAAATAACCAAACCAGAATTTCCATTCCTCTGTTCCAGCACACCCATCAGAGTCCCCAGTGAACCAGTGTTCTAAAGAACCTGCTCCTGTGATTTAACTAGCATTTATATATATATATATATATCCCTTTATATACATTAATATATTTATATATCCCTCTATTCTTTAGGTGCATAGTCTTTTGATAACTAATGAGATGGGCAGCATCTTTTCATATGTTTGATGTTCTTTATTTGAACTATTAATATCATTTCTTTTTCTGTTGTATGTCTTAGAAAAAATTAACTTATAGCACTTTAATAAACAGTTGAAAGAAAAAAAAAAACAATAGTTTCCAGACATACTGCAGATATGTAAATTTGCTTAACTCTTTAAGTTCATTGTGGTATTCTCATAATTGGTTAACATTTTTCAGGATCAGATATAAAAAGTGTCCCAACTAAAATATTTGTTCATAAGCAGCAGAGACCAAAGAGAGAAAGTAGATTGAATAGAGTTTGGAAATATTATATATTTTTCTGCCTTTTAAAGTTGGCCTTGACTTTCTTTTAAAGCTCCTTGGATCTTAAAAGTATTATTTAAAATTATTTAAATGGCTTGTAGGAAGATGTTTTGATAAAAACTTATATGATAGTTTAATCCTTCTGTAGAGAAAACTCTTTCCCTATAATTTTATTTCATGTGCTAGTGTCTTTTCTCAAATTATCACTTCCAGGCTATTCCAGAAAAATGTCCTAAAATATAAATGAACAATAGAAGCAAAAATTACATATTCTCAGACTGTCTACTGAAAATTCACCAAAACTGTCAACATCAACCAGGTCAAGTGACACAGTAAGTTTATATTACTTTATAATGCTTCCAGTTATGTCTGATCCTCATGTTTCCCAGAAAAGCAAAAAGAAAAAGTCAAATGATTCCTGGAAAGGTTCGATATTGATAGAACTCTTGATAGATAAGAAAATAAATAATTCTGTACCTTTATAAATAGATACTTTAGAAACTGACCTAAATATAATTCATGAGAAGATGTGCTTTATGAAATTTGTTAGAACATATCTAGATTTTTTTCCTTATATAATCAACATATAGACACATACTAAGAAACCAAACTATAAGAGTATCCCCTTGCCTCAAAAATAGTGATGAAAGGAACATCATTTTTTGGGGTGGGGGGAAACATAATGCATCCTAATCAAATCTACTTCTGGAAGCTTAGATCTGGTATAATTTCCTAAGACCATAGAATTCATGGTAAAAATGGACCAGTAAAAATATGAGTTCAAATTTTTGGTATGAAAGCGATATGGAATGTAAAAGATCAAAGTTCCGAATAAATGGGACAATTAATGTTTTTCATAATGCAATATTCCTTCAACATTTATCTAGTGTGTGCTCTGTGCCAAAACTAGTAACAATACAAATAATGTCTAATATTGATAGATAGTCTATATGATGTTAATTTGAACCAAATTCACAACCTAACCTCTAAAACTGAAAATCTAAGGCTGATACTCTCTGCTCTAAGGGCTGTGACAAACAAGCAGTATTTTTTCCCCTTCACAATATCTCAACAACTGTATTAACCTGGACCAAACAAAAACACTAGGAGATATTTAATGCTTAAGTATATAGGGACGATATTAAGAAAACTAAATAAATAAATGGAAATTACACAGGCTATGAAGAATGAGGCACAGTGAAATGGTAAAGAAATTTCTAGGTGGGAAATAGTCATAGTGTTCAGGCTAATGAATGTCACGAGTGCAGTTGACCTTTTCTTCTAACCATTTTTTAGTCAAGAGAGACTGTTTCTTCTTAAGTACCCAGAAAGTTAGGGGCAGAGAAAGAATGACAGGGGGAACAGGAAGACAGTAATGACTTGCTGTGGGCTAAGTGAAATGAGCATTAAATTTAAACTATCCCTCTCTCAAGGAGTTAAAAGCTGAAGCGGAAGCAAAGATGAGCAGATTCTGACATCTGATGGAGTCCCACGGTTACATCGTCTCCGATAAGGCAGGGCAAAGTGTCTCTCAACTTAGGTTAAGAGATTAGTGTGTTAGAACTGTAGGTAAGACAATGTTTAGATAAAAATGAATAAGCCTAAAATCTAATGAAATATGTGAGATGGATGTCTATTTTCTGCAAGTTCTTAATGTGTGAGTTTTAGACATGGTTCTGACATTTGGTAATACCAAGAATAGAGCAGATCCTCTAAAAAAACATGAATTTTAATATATATACTTGAGCAAGAAATTATACTGAAGTATACACTAATGAGCTCCTTATAGACTTCTGATGGAAAAATACTCCACTTTCACACAAAAGGCCAACAAAACTTTGGGTTAAGGAATCATGACATTGAAAACTCGAATGTATATGTTTATGATCAAATAGAAAATTCTTTCCTGGATTTTGGATTTGTTTGTTTTCATTTAACTTATGAAACAGCAGCAGAGTAGGGAGAAGAAGAGACATAAGGACTCCAGATTATTTTGTCTTGTGTTCATCACAACAATGATCATAAAACAATCTTTTTGAAAATTGCTTATTTGTAACTGTAACATTCAGGAGTTCCCCTTTTTAAAAAAAAATTAAACTTAAATAAGACTACTGATTTTAAGTCAATCTTTTCCTCCACAAACTACAAATTGGCTTTTCAAGAGTAAATTTTAGTTGCCTTCATAGTGAGAAGATCTATTAATAAATTCAAGAGATTAAGTGTTGTTCATTTTATTTTGGCTTTTACCAAATTTTTCCAAATAAAATGTAATATGTTTTAATAAATAAATGGTCTTAAAAATTTAGAATATGAACTTAGCTTCTTCAAATATTGGGAGAAATCTTGTGAATTGCCATCTACTACATTAGTGATTTTCCAAGTAGTAACTCAGTGTGAAATGATGACTGATCAGAGATCTTATCTCAGAAGTGTCCATCATTGCTGAACAGAAATTGTTCAGAATTTTTAATATGGTAATTAAACTTGCAAGAAGTAACAATAAAGAATTTTGAACTGTACTAGCCATAAAGGGGATTTTTTTTTTTTTTTTTTACAATTTGTTAAAGAGAACTTTTTAATAAGTCTTTTGAATACAAACTAAGAACACAAATAGTCTTTTTGCTTGGGACTGTTTAGCAAATGATTTAGGGTGATTTTTTCCTGTGAAATAGTTACTTTATTTTACTTTAAGATATAGTCTTGGGACAAATATGATAAAGCAGAAATAACTCAGGCTTTGGCATGGGTCTGCCTGGTTCTGAATTCTAACTATTCTATTTTCCAGGTGTTTGTCATATATTCATTCTTTCTAAATCTGGTTATTTTTAATCTCTATTACCTTTCCTCATCTATAATGAGAAGGTAATAATTCTTACTTTGCAAATTAAAGAAAGTATGAAAAGGAATATATAAATTGCCTACCAGATGCCGCTAGTGGTAAAGAATCTGCTTGACAATGCAGAAGACACAGGAGACGTAAGTTTGATCCCTGGGTTGGGAAGATCCTTGGTGAAGGAAATGGCTACCCACTCCAGTATTCTCGCCTGGAGGATCCCAGACAGAGAACACTGGCAGGCTACAGTCCATAGGGTTGCATAGAGTCAGACATGACTGAAGCGACTTAGCATAAATATATAAAATGCCTAGCAAATTATAGACATTCAATAAAAAAAGTTCTACTGTTCTGTATATATGGGTTAAGATTTATTATTATAAAAGTGTTATTGATAAAAAGGAAACATAAGTGGTCTAAAATAAGTGTGAATTCTATCCAGTATTATATACATATTAAAATCACAGCATAAAAATATTTAAGTGGTATGGAAATATATTCATGTTTTATTGTTAGGTAAAAAGGTTACAAAATATGTGAAGTATGATCCATTATCACTTTAAAAAATACATAAACATATACATGTAATTGAAAAGATATGAACTATTAATGAAATTATTGTGATTATCTCTGGGTAAGAGGTGATTTGATTTTTTAATTTTTCTTATCTTGATTTTACAAATTTAGAATACATTACTTTCATAACAGGAATGCATAATCCATGATTGTGTTTAAAAAAAAAGTAAGGGTCTTAAAATATCAAGTTACCTGTCCTATACATTCTAGGGAACATAGTGGTTGGTTAATTTAGAAATAGCACTAGCTACTCTTGAAGTTACAGTGAAACAGGGTAACATGTGAGACCAAACACCATAATCCATTTCAAATATCATTAGAGGAACAGTTCTGGGAACAGTCCTCAGTAACATCAACTCCTAATACACTAATAAATACATGTTATAAAAGAAAAATCTGTTTATTCAGAGGATACTGAAATCAAAAGAAGTAGTGTGGCTGATGAAAAATAAGTCCAAACAGACAAGCTCAACAGATTTTCCCTCCATAACAGCAAAAGAATTAGCTGGTTATAAGGACACATTGAAACAAAGCATGATGGGATAGCTTATGGCATTTGCTCTGAGAACTGATCCAGAGTTCAAGTGGATGCAATGCTCTGCTTGACAAACTGAAGATGGAAAGTAATAACATGTGAAAACATTTTGAAGTGTGAGAGGTTATTTGGCGGAAGCAGTACATATGGTAAACCATATGATTTTACATCTGAATTTGTGATCTAGAACTGGGTAATAAACAGTACATTTATTTAAGAAAGCATAGTTAATACCAACTTGAAAAGCTTTAAAACTGACACAGGAAATTTTACTCCTGCAAAACCACTAACAGAGATTTAATTCTCTAAATTGAATGTGGGCTAAAATATGTTGTTTTAAAGAGAAAGAAAAGAACATCCAGAGTAAAAATACCTAGTTGTTGTTTAGAGAAAGGTAATAGCTGGCAACAGATGAGTACCTTAAAGACCACACATGCATGTACTCAGAAATCCTCAGTTTCGCCTGAAGAGGTCTATTTTATAGATTGAGGACCCTGAAGAACAGAAAGGCTAAATAATTGGTTCAAGATCACACAGTAAGAAGCAGAGCCAAAATCTGGTTTACCTGGAATGCTTTCCTCTAATTGAATTTCTATAGCCCTTCACACTGTGCTGCAGTAATTAGATACAAGTTTGCAGTGTGACTCACTAGCTAACCTGCCCACCATCTTTCCAGTACAACTAAGGAGTTATATTGATTGAGGCAACATGACTTTAGACTGACATTGAATTTGAATTTCAATACTGTATATTACCTATAAGATGTGTGTCTTGGTCAAACCATTTAAGATCTGGTCTCACTTTCTACATCCCTAAAATAAAGGGAATGTGATCATCTCACCACTCTTTGCAGGCCTAATACATAACCCTCATTTCAAAGACATTAATTCATACACCTTTGAGAAACTTTGTAAAATGTGTTATATGATTCCTGGGGAAGGGTTATAACACATGTACACCCATGGCAGATCCATGTCAATGTATGGCAAAACCACTACAATATTGTAAGGTAATTAGCCTCTAATTAAAATAAATAAATTTATATTTTTTTTAAAAAAACATGAGTTGAATTTGACAAGACACTATAACGTGGGTTGGACAAGAGAAGTGTCATCCATAGAGACACATCACCTTGTAAAATAGCTATCTAGTTGTCACAGTAAGAGAGGCTTGAAGGAGAGTCACACTTCTTTGTTAGCTTATTTCTATTTTGAAATTTCTACTCTATGATTTTCCCCTGGAAAACAGTACTTTTACTTTATAATGGGGGAAATAAAACTCCATAGTCTAGAGAATACTAGTATTTTTCAAGAGACATAAAATCTTCTGAAGGTGGAATAGCTATGGTGGAAAAAAACCAAAAATCTAAGGAGAAGGAACTTTGCAAAGAAGACTGTGTAAAGAACACTGTGGAGAGAGAGAATAACTTGCAAAAATAAGTCATCTCAACTGCCCAGTACTTCTCTAAATAGTAGTTCATTCAAGCTGAAGAGTCTCACTCACTCTTTAAAGGCTGGAATAGGAGTCAGCAGAGCCAACATTGGCCTGGACCTCTTCCTTTGTTCCCAGAAGAGGACTGCCTGTCCCCTAGGGATGATCTTACCCTCCACCTGAGTCTGACTTGAATCAAGAGCCTCCACTAGCTCCTAGTAAAAGATGAGGCTGCCTAGAATACATTTTTTCTCTTATTTTCCTTTCAGTTTTAAGCAAGTAGAAACCCAGGGCTCTGAAGAACAATAATATCCAAGTTAAGAGAATTGTTCTTATTGCCTCAAAGTTAAAAAAACTGTAGAATGAGTCACTCTGGCAGAAAAATCAGAGATCCACAATACATTATTGAAATGTGACTTCTGTATCCACCTTCAGAAGCAAATTGGGCAGTAGCAATGCAACACCAGTGAAGCAAATTCAATACCTCTGATGCCCTACTAGTACCATGATTAAATGTCCATTTTTGAAATATTGAAGATATATCATTCATTTTTACTTCACTTTGGTCTGGAAAGACTCTTGAGTCCATAGGCTCTTGCAAAGCAGCCTTCTTGTGTAGCTATATCTGCTCTCACATGCAAGGCTTGGCTTAATGCATGTTTTTCTTCCATCTATTCCTTTAAAGCATCAGCTCTCCCCTGTCTCCTTTCTGTTTGAATTTGTTTGGTGGCAGGGGTGCCCGGAGTGTTGTGTCTGCCAACAGGTAGCCAGCCACTAGCCTGGTGTCTCTAAATCAGCAAGTCCCCATCTGTCAGCAAGAGTCTCTCCGAATTCATTCTGCTGATTAGAGCAGCTGAGCCTCTAACTGGGTTTTTTGTGGGTTTCAGGCAGATGCTTAACAAGGTGAGCCAAAGGGAGTCTGGCCATTAGATGTGTTAAGACCTCAGATGCAATCTGTTTTTTAAGTGCATGTCTACAGCTCTCCTAATAACTTTACCACATGAGGTTATTGGGGCATCCACCACCCATGAAGCTTGATACTGCAGACAAAAATGCTTCTGTCACAGTAATTAATCTTAATCATTAATTTTGAGTTTAAAAATGTATAGCAATTAGCACCATGGCTTAAGCATTGTTAGTTTTGAAGGAAAGTTGTAGTAGAGAGACTTTACAGATAATTACATCTTACCAGGAAAAGCCAAGTTCAGTCTAAAGGGATCTATAATCACCAATAATCCATCACAGGGTTAGACGGTACATTAGTGGTGGTGCAGCCTGAAGATGTATTCCCCTACTGGTTAGCCATAATAATTTCAGGCCAGCTCAAGGGCATGGAACAGACAGGCCTGTGTCAACCAATAAAATAATCATCTAAATTGCTTGAATATTTCACTAGACTCAGACATTTTCTTAAAATGGATTTATATTTTCAAAATGTTCTTCAAGCAGGTGGAGTAAAATGAGGGGGGAAAAATAGAACCATCCATTTTTATAGAAAATCATCATTAGAGATTCTTCACATGGGATCCAATTGAACAAGAGTCTGATAACGAGCCAAGAAATGAGCAGGGTACAAGTCATATTTTTCACAGAATAAGCAGAAAGGTCTGGGTAAGAGTGGGCATTAAATGACAGTATTTTTATTTAATTGAAGTTTGAAGTCTATACTCCGCTTCCTCCACCCAGCAGATACAAAGGCAAACTGTCTCAAAGAACCATGGGCAGACATTTGAAAAACATGTGAAAAGCAATTTCCAGCTGAGCCAATTTTTGTCAAACATCATGTGGCTTGGCTAGTCTAGGCTTTCCTCGCAGAATCTGAAGCCTGAGGAATCCAACCTCAGTCTCAGACACCACGCTGTGAGAAGACGTGGGACAGGGAATCTGTCCTCCAGATGGGAGAGGCTTTTAACTGGCTGAGTGAGAACCAGGGTCTGGGCACAGAATGCCAGACACATCCTTGCTGGCATCATCATTACTGATTCAAACTGCATAAGGAGTACTGAGGAGATGCCAAGGGGAAAAGCTGAGCTCTCTACAGATTTGAATTATATCTGAATGCCAGGAAGGAAAAGGAAAAAGTGCTTTCCTTGCAAAAATATTTGAAAGTGCTGCTTTAACTCATTTAATACATGCTGCTTTGTCCACGTTCTAATGCTACTCCTTTCTGCATTTCTTTTTCAAATTAGTATTTCAACATTCTTTTTGTCCTTCTATCTCCAACTGCCCATTATGCTAGGTTAAAAATCAATTTTTATAGGTACAATTTGTGCTTGAAAAGGTAAGGCTAGCCTTTAACCATATCACTATATAGAATTTACAAGTCACAAGAAACTTTCTTTTCATTATTAAGGGTAGTATAAAAGTTTACCTACTTATACATGAGTCAACTGGTTTTTAGACTCAGAAATTGCCTTATGATCTGACCTAAGGTCAAACCTTCTCCCCAGGGATCAAGCTTGATATTTTTTCACTGTACAGAAGTCAGTTTTCTGGAGGGCAGCGGGGGTGGGGGTGGGGCGTAGAAACCTACAGATTTTCCTAAATTAAGGACTTTTTGACATGTAAATTCTCCATTTCCTCCTCCAGGGGATCTTCCCAACCCAGAGATCAAACCCAAGTCCCCTGTATTGCAGACAGTTTCTTTATCAGAGCACTACCTGGAAAGCCAAATTATTATTAAAGAAACTTAAAAAAAAAAAAAAAACTTATCAATCATAAAATGGATTGTGGAGCAATGGAAGAAAAGAAAAAGTAAAAGTGATGTTTTGGCATCATTAACCAACATAGTACTTAAAAAAGCAAGACCTTTAGTTATTGGCCTTGAATATTTTATATTCCAATGCCTAAGGCAAGGCCATACCTGATGTGAAGATGAATAGTGGGAGTTGTAGCCAAGGAGTAAGTATTCTGATACCTTTTTGCAGGATGGTTGTATCAGGCTATGCTGGCCTAAAGCTATTAAATATCCTATGATTTTAGCTCCACTTATTCTAATTCTGGATCAACAGTCTGGTTATGATGTCACTTTTCTTCTGTTGCAAGTAATGGTTTGGGTGGCTCAAATGGTAAAGAATTTGACTTCAATGTGGGAGACCTGGGTTCAATCCCTGGGTGGGGAAGATCCCCTGGAGAAGGGAACGGCTACCCATTCCAGTATTTTTGCCTGGAGAATTCTATAGACAAGGAGCCCTTAGGGCAATAGTTCATGGTGTCGCAGAGTTGAACACAACTGAGTGACTAACACACATACATGAGAACACAAGGTTCTAGTTCCTTGAATTTCACTGATTGCTGTGAGTTGATGTTTGATTCAAGGTCATCTTCCTGTGGGGAATTGCCCACAGAGACTACACTGGCTCTATCACTCTATCAACTGACTTAAGGTATACAAAACTAACACTCAGATATACTCTATAGCTTTAGCTCTTAGCTCTGGGCCTTTTTCACATGAACTATTGAAAGCCTTCAAGCTTTTTGTCCCTGGTCCTACTCTCAACTAGTTATTTGCAATGTTTTCAGAATGACCTTCAAATGCAAATCTTGTCATTTTACACACCTGTTTAAATCCCTTCAACATTTGCTTAAAGAGTTAAGCTGAAAATGATGAGATGAATGGGGAGGAGCTTGAACCTAGCTATCACTTAGTTTTTCAGTTATGTGTCAGGAGATAACTGCCACACTAGTATAGTTATCATCTGACTTGGGGCTCTCAAATATGCTACGCTTTTTCACAATTGCGTGCTTCACGCAGTTGATAATGCTGAATGGCCCTCCTCTCTTTTCTGCTTACTTCAACGCAAGTAAATATACTGGTCTTGGCATGATTATGAAGCATTTCATAAATACTCAACTACCAGATCATTATTTTCTCCATGTCTGCTGCTGTTGCTGCTAAGTCACTTCAGACATGACCAACTCTGTGCGACCCCATAGAAGGCAGCCCACCAGGCACCCCCATCCCTGGGATTCTCAAGGCAAGAACACTGGAGTGGCTTACCATTTCCTTCTCCAATCCATGTCTGCTGTGTGTACTTCAAAAATAGGACCTATAATGCTTAATTGCACTTATTACTTTCTATATCTACCTTTATTACAACTTCACGAGTCTAGTGACCGTGTCTTACTCATCTTTATAATCCCAGAATCTGTCACAATATTTTGCCTAGAGTAGGAACTCAATATTTGTTGATGGATTTAAATAACTAAAAAGGTTGGCAATTAGATTTTGAAATGGGAAAATAAAAACCTTTATTAAGTGCTTACTGTAAGCCAAAAGCAACACTGAATCCATTTTAATTAATTGATGAAGTAATCTCTAGATTATCTGGGAGGAGAACTGCAATAAATACACTGAATAAAAATTCTAATAATATAATCAACTTTGGAAATCTAATAAAGTAAAATAAACACTAACAAGAATAGCAATAAATTTAATTAAATGAAAGCAACTTAAGCTATATAAATTGTACAGATTCATGACTATATTTAGCAGTTAGATTTTTGTTAACACCAGAATCCTTCCTTACAAAAGATATTTAAAACATTCTATTAAAAACAGAATGAGAATGGAAAAAAAGATACTTAAGCGAAACAATTAAAAGGTAATTTCCATTGTCAATATGCTTTATTCTAGCAATTATTTTTAATGAGATCATGGTTTTAACTTTTTTAAAATGACATTTGCTTTTATTTTGGTTTCTGGGCATTTGTGTTTGTGGAAAGTTTCAGTCCTTTTTTTAAAATTTTAATATTTCTTAAGGGCCCCTCAGCCTACCTCTTCTGTGTTATGAAATGCTCCTGAGAGTTGTTTGGATGATAACAAGTGCTGCAACTGCAGGTGAATGGGTCTTAGAATCACACAAACAGCAAAGGAAAGCATTTTATAATAACAAACATAGAGACTAGGGAGTCCTTATGAATATATTATTAAGCACCTGCTCTCCAATTCCTAAACTGGGGTTGTTTGAAAAGAAGTGATGGCAACTTTTGGCTGGAATTGATCTGTAGAGAGACTATATTTGTTTGTTTTACAGCTAAATTACCTTAAATTACTACAACTGAAATGTGCTACTTCCCCCCAATACCTGTTTTGAACGTTGAAGTCTCACCATACAACTAATTCTACTCCAGCCACATACCTGGGTAGGTAGAGAGGGTTTTACCTTCGAAACATTAAAAATCATTTTCTATGCTGGTGATTTTTTAAGAAATGAAAATGATCATCTGAAAGTCAAAACCACACACGGAGATAGGTGTGTTGGGACGTACTAGTCAGAGGAAAGGGTATAGCAGTGAAATGCAGGCAGCATAAGAGAAAAAAATGGGTAAGACAATCACAAGGCAGAATGAAGAAACCAGTGTGGGGTAGACGTTAAGAGGGATCTGTCCAATATCTTCAAGCCAGTAAAGAAAGTCTGAATGAGAGATTAGGAGGTTTGTTAGTAGAATTCACTCAGTATTTTCCTGTTACAAAATGGAGCAAGAAGTAGACCAAGGCAAGGATTTTAGTAGACTCAGAACCAAGAGAATTTTCTTTTTTTTTAAATAAATACACTGATGCAAAGCTTGAGTAATGCAATTTTAAGGAAAGCATTTAGTGAGAGTATTCCATATTCACTCAAATCAAAGTGAATTCACTGGAAAATCAAAGTAAAGTGTGATCAGTTACTATGTTAATCCTGTTAAAATCTCATATAGCAGGGTATTCAGTGAAGAACCACTTTTCTTTTCCCTCCTGCAGAGTCTGATTTCCTGAGGTCTGAGCAAGTACGGATATTTAGAAACCCTAATCTCCCATTCCACAGCTGGGGAAACCAAGCAGAAGCAGCATGTTGGCTAGACCCAGACTCGGCCGCTGTGAAGGCCAGCGTGGCACTAAAAACAAAAGAGCTGTCTGAAAAGAATGCTTTCAGTCAAAACTGAGAAACTGTTTGCTTTAAACTAACCTAAATTATGTAGCAGTAGAAAGAGATGAGTTATTGAGGGAACAGGGCATCTGAATTGTGATGCTGGAAATACAGGGAGCTCTCTTCAACTAGCCTCTGTTCTATAGACAACCTGCCTGAGAGAAGCAGAGTTAAAGAGCATAATAGTGAAACCCAGACTTAGCTGGTGTAATTGCCCAGGCTGAGTACAAGCCTGCTTTCCTCCTTCCGTCGTGACTCTAGACAAGGCTGTGATATGTGCTTGTGACAATGGCAGTGAAGCAAATCACGGGTGCTCTCACGTGCTGAATTTTGTCTCTCAAAAAGTTACGTTGGAATTGTAACCCCCTGTACCTGTGATTGTGACCTTACTTAGAAACAGAGTCTTCTCAGACATACTCACGTTAACGTGGGGTTGTTAGTCCTTATCGAATAGGACTGTTGTCCTCGTGAAAAAAAAGGAAAATCTGGACAGAGACACAGAGATGAGAACATCATGTGAAAATACACAAAAGGAAAACAGATAGATGAACATAAAGACAGAGATTGGCTTATTCTGCCATAAACTAAGGAATGTCTGAGGCTCTCAGAAGCTGAAAGAAAGATGCTCTCCTAAAAGCTTTGGGGGAACATATCCCTCCCAACACGTTTATTTTAGGTTGTAACCTCTAAAACTATGAAATGATAAATTTCATTTGGTTTAAAACATCCAGTTTGTGTTACTTTGTTATGGCAGCCCCAGGAAACTCATTATAGATGCCGACATCAGAGGGACAAGAGCAATTCACTATAGCAGCAGCAGTAGAGATCAGCAGAGGAATCTCTTAGAGCTTCCCAGGGTTCATTTCTACCACTTCTTCTCAAAGGGGTGACAGTAGTTAAGACATCTACCTTCTTCAAAGTGACTTCTTTTTAAGAATTCCAGTGACACCAGGAAATGTCTAATTTACTAGAGGAAAGACCCCAAGGGAGAGACACAACATTCTTTTTAACAGAGACTTGTGAGATGCAGAATAATATTATAGAAGCAGCTTGGGAAGAGAATTTAGATTTTCTCTGGATTCTGAGTAGTGGAGTCTCCATCTAAACCTTATCAAAAAGGCCAGTCTCCTCTGAGATAGGGAGGAGACCATTCTGGATGTACATGTTGCCAACATCCCAGCTATGGCTTACCAAAGACTTGGTGCTTATCAGGATGTAGAACTTCTTCAAAGTCAGAAAAACCCTCTTCAGGGTATTTTGAGAATAGTTCCCAATGTATTTTTCAATTTCAAGAAAGACATATTATTGACACAGGAGGGAAATGCATGTAATAATACTGGCAGACCCCCAGTTTGGTCTAGTTTACCCCACCTTATATGTAGGAAAAACAAGGGCTGTGGTATTATATCATTTTAAACAACATGACTTTGTCTTGTGCTTTCTCATATTCATAGCATAGCTGCTGCTGCTAAGTCCCTTCAGTCGTGTCCGACTCTGTGCAACCCCATAGATGGAAGCCCACCAGGCTGCCCCGTCCCTGGGATTCTCCAGGCAAGAACGCTGGAGTGAGTTGCCATTTCCTTCTCCAATGCGTGAAAGTGAAAAGCGAAAGCATCTCACTTCAAATCATGTTAGATCTCTTCTGGTTGATGCTAATATTCCAGTTATTGACACTAGCTTGTATTAAGTCATCCTGAGAAGTAAACATTCTCCTGATACTTTACTAAAATATCTTAGACAGAAGCACCTAACTTAAAAAGCCCATTTATTTTTATTTTTCATAGGAGATCCATTGCTTTGAGTCATTGTAATAGAGTTTGGGGTCCTCTCAATAAACCTGAGCTTACATCATTAGAGAGTTCTTTAGGCTAGTTTTAAAATCTAATTAGCAGAATTGCTATAATTTCTTTTTTTCAAAACCAGCTGATCCTCTCTTGCAAAGACACAGTCTCCAAGAAGGAAAAATTATGCTATGTTTCTCATTACCCACAAATCAATATTACTTACATAATGTTTTAGTAAATACAAAGTTACTATGTACATATGGGATTGTACACATGTACGTTCAGATTTCTATATGAGTCCTGGAAATAGGTATTCAAAACAGTAAAAGGAAAAGGAAAAAAAAAAGTTACATTATGGTAAATTAAGCCTAATTCTCTCACAACTAGCAAGTTTATTTCTGGCTCTCCTAGTCTCACAATAATAGATATATATTTTCAGTGTACACAAAAATTGAGATGTTTCAATCATCAGACAAAATCAGAAAATTTATCACACATACACACTGCAGAGCTTCTGTGTACAGTTTAACAAGTTATACACTGTACAATTATAGGGTACAGTATTTTCATCACAGTCATAATGAGAACGTATCACTTTCTGTTGGAGATCTGACAACCAACAAGCATGTCACAGTGGCCTTATGAAATATATATCTGAACAAAAGAAAAATAGAACTCAGATAAATCTTACCTTTTTCAAAGAACAGACAATTTTATGACACACTTTAAAGATAATAAGCTAGGTAATATTCCAAGGTTAAAGTTTTGTTAGAAAAAGTCATTCCCAACCAGGATGAGAAGACTTCATAACTGTTCTTCTACTTTTAAATCTTAATACCGCGGTAAGAATCTCTTTCATATAAAACTACTAAAGGGCCAGAACTGCAAAACTATCTGTTGAAAAATACTGACTTCTTTCTTCTTCTTACTCAATCCTATTCAAATTGCATTTAATTAATAACCACCTGCACTTGAAAAAAAAAAAAAGGCAAATAAATATGTAAAATGTAAGAGGGTCTGCTTTTAATATTTTCTTCAATTTGGAGCAAACCACTACAACATTCAATTTTCATCACACATACCTTCACACAGACACATGCACACTCACACTTAAAATAGGAATATAAATAAACACCTTCTTTCTACCCAGAACTAGGAACAGCAGAAACAAAAAGCTAAAATATCACTTGTGACCTTGACTGAAAAGTGGGATAAACAACTCCCCCAAATCTCAGAAGGTTAAAATACTAAACTTTTAGATGAAGATAAAAAATAATGTGACTTAAACTGTCTTTTTGTTCTTTTTCTTTTTGTACTTTCTTTTTCCAAGTGCTACTCAGATTGATAATCTGGGAAGGTGGCAACACAGTGCTTATTCTACTCTGCTAAACCTTTCATTAAACAAAACCTCTGGCATGGAAAGACCTAATGATGTTTAAATCCAAAATAAATAAGTGATTAAATAAAAATACATAGATGTATGCCTGTTAGAGGACAGACACTTTGTCATCATCTCATTTCAAAAGACAAATACTTGAATATTGTTTTGTAGCAGTTAAGTGGAGCATTACAGAGGGGGCAACCAACAAACAAACATGGACTCTAAAGAGAACTGAAAGCAAGTGTGCCTTCTGCTTCTAGTATACACTACTGGTGTGGCTCCTGGGAAATAATGACACCTGTCGAGATCTCAGTTTCCTTATATAGAAAATGAGGTAAAACACTTTTTCAATTGTAAAATTGTTTCAAGTACATAATATAATGAAAAATTTCTGGCATTTTTACTACTATTAAATTTTTTGATCAATGCTAAATATTTAAGGATGTATAGCAGTTACTTAAAAAAACTATAGCAATGGAAAGGCTTATCCTCAGAGAATACTTACTTGCTCACATGTCTGGGCTCCACTGAACCTGACTTGTTCACTCTTCCTGAAACATTTTCCAGCTGAGCTTAGGAATCTATGTGTCTTCTCCTCCTCAAGAAATAGCTCAAGACTCATTTCCTTTATGAAGTCTGTCCAGGTTAAACACTGTATGAATCAAATCATTGGCAACATTCCTAGAGCAAATATGAAGATATCTTTTGAAATTCACCATAAATCAATTTTGGAAAGAGGTAAGGCATAATAAGAAACCAAAAGATTTTTTTTTTAATGGGCTTGTAGATACTTGGAAGAAGGAATTATAGAACCTGATAACTATTATTATTTCATTAATTGATAAAGTCAATCTAATGCCATATTATCTTTGGAAATGTAACTACATTTTCACATCATGGGCATGACATTTATTTTTACTTTAGTAAAATATCAATAAAGTTTCCCATAATACTTATCACAAGGTTGGTAAGTGTTCAATAGTGGCCAACAGTCTGGAGTAGGACAATGGGGTTCCCCTAATAAGTTCACTTCACATTTTACACTTCAATTTAGGCAGTAGAGGACACTGATTAGTGATACAACAGAGAATATAGAAATAGCCTTGCCAAATTTGCAAATAACACTAGGGCAATAGATCATGTGCTGAAAAACAGTATTATTTTTTTAAGTCCTAAAAGAACTAAAAGCCAAATATAAGATTAAACATGAAATTCAAGTTTTATATTTAACTTAAAAGTTCTGTTCAGTCGCTCAGTCGTGTCCGACTTTCTGCGACCCCATGAATTGCAGCATGCCAGGCCTCCCTGTTCATCACCATCTCTCGGAGTTCACTCAGACTCACGTCCATCGAGTCCGTGATGCCATCCAGCCATCTCATCCTCGGTCGTCCCCTTCTCCTCCTGACCCCAATCCCTCCCAGTATCAGAGTCTTTTCCAATGAGTCAACTCTTCGCATGAGGTGGCCAAAGTATTGGAGTTTCAGCTTTAGCATCATTCCTTCCAAAGAAATCCCAGGGCTGATCTCCTTCAGAAAGGACTGGTTGGATCTCCTTGCAGTCCAAGGGACTCTCAAGAGTCTTCTCCAACACCACACTTCAAAAGCATCAATTCTTCGGTGCTCAGCCTTCTTCACAGTCCAACTCTCACATCCATACATGACCACAGGAAAACCATAGCCTTGACTAGACGGACCTTAGTCAGCAAAGTAATGTCTCTGCTCTTGAATATACTATTCTAGGTTGGTCATAACTTTTCTTCCAAGGACTAAGCGTCTTCTAATTTNGTCCAACTCTCACCCTAATGGAATCTTCCTTTGCCCCACTCCCCCTTTGCAATGTATTCCTTTTCTCTTCTCTCCCCACCATCTATATTAAAGAACAGTTTATATGTTCTGTTTTCACATTTTTCCCCACCAAATTAATCTCAATGACTACCTTTCACCCAACTTCTACCCTGATGTCTATGATCAGACTAGTTTCTTATCATCAGTAGACCTAAAATCACCACACTCAATAATTTGTCCTAAGTCTTTTGACTTAAAGTGTCTGCCTACCTTGGCCACACCTTCCTTCTTGAAGTTTTCCTCTCTCTCGCCTTCATGGCTACATCCTCCACATATTCCTCCTTCCTGTCTAAACATGTCTCTATTTCCTCTCGAGGTCTCCTCTCCCATCACCTGAAGATGAACACACTTCATGGCCAAGGCCTCAGGCTCTGTTCGCTCTGTCTGCTAGCTCTACCTCTACCTGTCTTTTTCTCCAATCTCATTTATTACCTCTTGCACTCTATATTTCCAAAGCTAAATCTCCAAGCCCAGATCTGGCACTTCCTCAGTGCTCCACTTGATGCCATGCCAGACCTTCATACTCAGCATGTACACACTCACCAGCAACATCTTCCCCAGACAAGCTGCCTTCTTTTCCCTGTTGGGTCTGGTACTGTTTTATTGCCCTTGGCAGACTTCCTGCCACTCTCATACTTTCCCTGATGGCTCAGGAGCAGAAAGCCTGGGAATTTTACTTCCTCAGACACCATTACCTGGTTTCAGGTTCCTCCAACGAAGTGCACAAACAAAATTTTGAAGGTTGAAAAGAAGCCTACATTTTTCTCCTCTTCCAATAGTGGTGGAGATCATGTGGGCTTCTAAAATGTCGAGTTTTGCCACAGTTGGCTGGACTTGTGCTTCCTTGCCTGTTAGCAGTCTCGGGATTGCAGGGCTGCTGTGACCACTGTTCTCACAGTTTCTGCATCTTTGGAAGTGGCAACAAACCCATAACTGTGGACCACAGCTCAGCTTGAACCTGACAGCAGCAGTCCCCTTAAGGACGCTCCTTGAACCTTTCCTTTTCTTGTTGCGGGCATGTACTCCCCTGGATGGAATCCCTCTACGCTGTAACTATTCTTTTCCTGACTGATCCCGAGACCACTCCTTTCCCAGTCACTCAGGATGAAAGGTCTGCAGCATCTTTTTGAACTGCGCCCTCTTTGCCATCCAAGTCCCACCACTTTCCAAGCACTGCCAACTCTTCCCTCTCAGTGTCCTCCTCTTTCCTTGATCAATGTCTCTGCTTTGATGAGGCTCTCTATTTCTTGCCACTGAACAACACTAAAAGTTTCTAGCTAGTTCCCATAACTAGTAAGTCTCCTCATCATCCTCAATCACCATCAGGTCACTCTCCAAACAATAATGGTCATGCTTTCAAGAATTTGGTTACAAACATTACATGAGCCCATATTCCCTGCCCACAGGACAGAGTGAACCACATAGCAGGGTATGTGCAATATTTCCTTCTTCCTGTGGCCTTATTATATCCTGCTCCTTCCCTCCTCCCATAGCACATGTCCAGTCAATCATAGCCAGGTGGAATTCACTCTTACAATAGAACACTTGCTTTCTGGCCCCACACCTACTTCTCATCGTTTTCCCATTTAAATGTGACTTTCCTCCACCCCCCATGGAGGTCTTCAAATCCTTTAAGAATCAATTCAACTGTCACTGGGACTCTCCATATCTGGCGAGATTCCTGCAGCCTTCTGAACCTGACCTGGCTCATCCTACATCTCAATAGCTGTGCTGACCCTGTGACCCAACATGGAAGCCACATACTTTTTACTTAAACTGTATTCTCTATGTGGGCTTCCCAGATAGCTCAGTGGTAAAGAACCCACCTGCCAATACAGGAGACATGGGTTTGATCTCTGAGTTGGGAAAAGACCCTGGAGAAGGAAATGGCAACCCACTCTAGTATTCTTGCCTGGAAATCTCATGGACAGAGGAGCCTGGGGGGCTACAATCCATGGGATTGTAAAAGAGTCGGACATGACTTAGCAACTAAACAACAATAGCAAATTCTCTATGCTTGGCTTCAGTCTTTGGTTTGGTAAATTGTGAAAACCAGGAAACACAGTACTAAGTTCACTTGCCATGCCAGCGATCCAAGCTAGACCCTAACCTGACTGAGATCTGAGCACTAAGGGTTCACCTATTCAATAGTTAATGAGGTACTCCAGCTAATTTCCCAATCTCTGCCAAGCCATAGTTTCATAGAGACTATTGCTTAAATTTAGTGAATCATGAGATCTCAAAGTTTCTCATACATAATTTTTTATTGTAAGATTTTCTTTTTTATAGGTAAGATCTAGGACTCTAAATGGGTAAACACATATACATTAAGTTGAATCATGTGGAATTGTTGATATTTGACCATTTTTGGTCTACAAAATGATAGTTGTACATGATTCAACCTAATAAATACATGGAAAGAGATTTTCATTGCGGTTATTTTTCACAATAAGGTCTGCTATATGTAAAAGGCATAGTTAACAAATGCACTGAAGAACAGATACACCTCATGGAAAAGGGCTTTAATGATGACAACAATAATGGTGATACTTATTGCATGCTTACTATTCTACCAGCTACCATGGCGAGAATGTTACACAGATAATCTCTCACACAGATTATATCTTTTCTGTCCTCATAAAAACTCACGTTTTAATCAGTATTGGCTAAATAGAGAAACTGCTGGTTGAAATGGTTAAGGAATTTTCCCAAGATCACTCACTGAGCTAGTAAGCAATGGAAGAATCTGAAGGAAGACTTATTCTGCAGCTGTAGAATAAGAAGACTTATTCTACATTTGGCCACATAAAATAAAATTAACTACCTTTTTCTCCTGGAGTCTTTCAGATCCTTTGCTTCCTCCAGACAATGCCAGGAAGAAGATGAAGAGAAACAGAATTCAAGGAAGAGCCTAAATGCCATCTCCTCCTCAAAGCCTCCCTTGACTGCTGGGGCTTTGGTTTATGTGCAGTATTACTACACAGTCCTTTCTCTCTCCTTCCCCTTTGGCTGGACTTAGCATATGTTGCCTCTTTTCATAGCTCTGTATATGTTGAAATTTCTCAATTAAGTTGTAAAACTTCAACAAGACATTAATATAAGCATGTGCAATGTGGTTCATTTCCAAGACCAAGGAACAGATACTTTATTTTCACCTAAACACAATCCATCCATCCATCCATCCATCCATCCAACAATTACTGGATGTTAACGTTGCTGGCTGCAAAGAACACTAAAATAAAAGACCTAGTCTCTACTCAAAAGGAACTTACTACTATGGGGCACAAAAAAGTGTGACAGCACAAACAACAATCCACATCATGTACGATGAGAGAGGTAAGCCTGAATGTGCAGAGAGCAGAGAAGTGGGGCATCCAGCAGTGGTTTTTATAAGCCTGATATTATTGAGGTGAAGCTGGAAAGGTGAGTCAATTAGCCATCTAAAAAACCTGAGAAAAGGATACTCAGAAATAAAAAAACAGCTTGTGCAAAGACATGAAAGAGCCTGAGATATTCAAATCATTGAGAGTGTTTGATCTGGCTTAGGGATAGAAATAAACAAGCAAGTAGAGGAGAGAAATAGGAAAGGGAAAGGAACTTGGAATGAAAAAATGAAAGAAAAAGGAGAACAGTTAAAAAAAAAAAGGCAACTAGTGAAATCTGCCTTTGATTTTTGGGAAAGTTTCAATGAAGATAAAGCAGCCGCCCCATACCAACCAATACAACCAGATGAATTCAGAGCTATTGCTCAGTGGCCAGACTAATGGCAATGACCCTAATGCCCAGAATCACCCACAAAAGAGATCCTGGCACGTAGGAAGAAGAAGAGTCACCATCTCACAAAAAGTCTGTTGATTTATAATAAATTTTGGAAAGCTGAAAATGTAGTTCCAAGGGTACAAAAGGCTGATGAAAACAAAGAAGGTTCTGTTGCTACCTGCTTTGGTAATTGTAGCTCTTTAGCTAAACAGATGTGCATTTCACCCAAATCTGATGGAAACAAATCTTCACAGGCCTTCTGTATTAAGAAAAAATTTAGCTGCCTTCCCCAGAGCTGGTATGCTCTCTGTCTAAATACAAAATAAGACAAGGAAACTGGTCTTTTGGAATCCTTAATTAAGCAGTATTAATCCTAGAGAAGAAAATAGGGTCTGCTTCCAAAATAAATCATAATAAATCTAGAGGAGGTTTTCCAAGTCTGGACACATGGTTAAAGACATTCAGTGTAAGGGAGGACTTAGTATATTTCTTAAACGTTTGTGTCTGAAAGGTTCAGGAAGAGATAAGTGTGTCTGGCTAACAGAACAGAGTTAATGGCCATCTCCAAAGTGATCAGCCTTATGGAGAAGACATCTGCTTACCTAACTAGAAAATGTAACTTTGACAGAAAACCAGGAGAGATACAGTAATGCAATATTTATGGACTGCAACCCAAATGAAACCACCTTTTAATATGTAATTGAATGACACAACAAATTTATAACATACCTTCTACATTTCCTAAATTTGCATTGAATAATGGCAAAGGGCAAGGAAACTACCCCGGTGTTAACTGATTGAGATGCAGCGTGAAAGGTGTTCAAATTTATATTCTTTCCATACCAATCTTCTATTTTTGTTTATATGATCATTTTCTGACAAACATAATAAGAACAATGTCTGCAGAATTTTTATTAGCAAAGTGCTAAGACAATACCGCTGTGCCTATCTAAAACCATCTGCTAGTGACTCATGCCAAAATCTATTTGTATTATTTTAATTTCTTCCTCCCTATGAGTTCTGAAGGTTATCATTTCCCATTGCATTGATCCTGGCCACCTTCGAGGCACTTAAGTATTCTTCTGGCATTTCACATTCTTTGGGAAACCCCTGGGTATTCAGATTCATTATGAAAATTCCTAAAAACAAAGCCAGGTTACAGTTTAGAATTGCAATATAATTTTCTTTTCCTAATGGACTACTTGTCACTAGTGACAACCTTCCAGAGAGATATGTACTGGATGGCATGCACACCATAGCCAAAATCACATGTATACTGGCATCTCCCCTACCTCTTCATAGCAGTTCCTCAGAGCTAAGAGAGGGGCAGTCTCCTGGGCTATAGCCCTCAGTACAGTCTCCAAATAATACTGAAACTGACAACTCTTATGTTGTATGTTTCATGGAGTTCTGCCCCCAGGAGACAATACATTATTTGCACGAAGATCACAACAAAAAGGAAGGGGGCAAAATGATTAGGACTATGAGTTTTGGTTCCAGAAAGCTTGAGTTCTACTTCTTCTAGATTTAATATCTCTGGGCCACAGTGTCCTTACTCCTAAAGCAGGGATAAGCACACTTATCACATCTTACAGAAGGTAAGATGGTCACATAAGTTTAAAAGATTTAAAGCACTTAGAATTATACACAAGTGTTTCTGTTGCTCCCGTGCTCAATAAGTGTATAGTCATCATTTGCTCAAGGGTACAAAATAATTAACAAAATCCCTTGAAAGACACCACTTTCCTTTTTCTGAGTACTCAGAGACAGGAGGAGTACAAATTTTCAGCTATAATAACTCAAGAAAAACTTTGTCGTAAAAATAAACAAGTTCATGGTTGGAATTATACAAAGTCATAGAGCAAGCCTACAAGGGATGATGAGTGGAGAATGCCTAAATGATATTTCTAACCCTCTAGCCTTGTTGATATTTGAAAGTTAATCAGTAAAGGTTAATTTCTTTAGTTTAAATTATTCCCTACTAATTATTCACTTCAGTTCAGTCACTCACTCGTGTCCAACTCTTTGAGACCCATGAATCGCAGCACACCAGGCCTCCCTGTCCATCACCAACTCCCAGAGTTCACTCAGACTCACGTTCATCGAGTCCGTGATGCCATCCAGCCATCTCATCCTCGGTCGTCCCCTTCTCCTCCTGCCCCCAATCCTCCCAACATCACAGTCTTTTCCAATGAGTCAACTCTTCGCATGAGGTGGCCAAAGTACTGGAGTTTCAGCTTCAGCATCATTCCTTCCAAAGAAATCCCAGGGCTGATCTCCTTCAGAATGGACTGGTTGGATCTCCTTGCAGTCCAAGGGACTCTCAAGAGTCTTCTCCAACACCACAGTTCAAAAGCATCAATTCTTCGGCGCTCAGCCTTCTTCACAGTCCAACTCTCACATCCATACATGACCACAGNTATTGCTGAAGCCTGGCTTGGAGAATTTTGAGCATTACTTTACTAGCACGTGAGTTGAGTGCAATTGTGCAGTAGTTTGAGCATTCTTAGGCATTGTCTTTCTTTGGAATTGGAATGAAAACTGACCTTTTCCAGTCCTGTGGCCACTGCTGAGTTTTCCAAATGTGCTGGCATATTGAGTGCAGCACTTTCACAGCATCATCTTTCAGGATTTGATTTTTAACTTAAAAAGTATAACTCAAATGTGAGATTAATATCTTTAAGGCATGGCAGCCAAAATACACAGACACGAATGATACTCCTTCTTTTGCAAACAGCAATGACCCTAACCCCATCATAGCTGGTTTAAAAACAATGAAAATAATTTTGCTGAGCATCCTTCACGTTGGAAGAAACCAAAGGGCCAAAAGTTTGTGAAATATATGTAATGTCTTTCCGAAGAAGGAATCCCCTCTCCTCTTATTCTTCTCTGCCACAGCTAAGTCAGGCTAGATTATTACAAAATATTAATCACTGGGTGGAACCAATATAGACCTGGAAAAAATATAACACACAAATATTATTTTGTGTGTTGTTATTTTCCACATCCATCTTAAATGCAGAAACCACCTGCTGGACAAAGCTCTTCAGACACGTATATTAAAATGAAATGTTAAAATTGGTCTAAAAACTCAACTCTCCAAATTGAGTAGAAATATTTTAATATTTTGTAGTGGATAAGGTTTTTGAAGCCTACCAAAATATTAAAAATTCTTATGTAGTAAAAGCAATTGAAAAACTTACAGTAAACTGTATATATGACTATGATGACAACTCTGCTAGTGAAAGTGAAAATTGCTCAGTTGTGTCTGACTCTTTGTAATCCCATGGACTATTTATTCAGTCCATGGAATTCTCTAGGCCAGAATACTGGAGTGGGTTGCTGTTCCCTTCCCCAGGGGATCTTCCCAACCTAGGGATCAAACCCAGATCTCCCACATTGCATGCAGATTTTTTACCAGCTGAGCCACCAGGGAAGCCCAAAAATACTGGAGTGGGTAGCCTATCTTTTCTCCAGCAGATCTTCCAGGCACAGGAATCAAACAAGGGTCTCCTGAATTGCAAATGGATTCTTGACCAACTGAGCTACTAGGGAAGCCCTCAACTCTGCTAGAATATTCTCTCAAAAGAAACTTTCTAAAAGTGTTTTGAAAAGTATTCTACAGCCTTAAAATATTATGTTTGGGTGGCAGGCAAGGAGTGATTTGTTTTTCTTTTATATATTTTTAAATTCTATTTTATGAAAAAGATAATAACATTGACTCCTATTTGTGTGTATTGTACTTGCTGCTCTGTTTGCATTATCTGTGTCATTATTTCATTTAACTCATCCTAAGAGATCATGAAAGTTATTCCAATTATTTTTATAGATGAAGAAACTGCGATGCATGAATCTATCTAGATCAGCGACTGAACATTAAGTATCATTACTATAATATTAATGACAATAATCCTGATAGTAATCCCTTGATTCAAAATCTGTTTACTTCTAAAGTGCAAGATTATCCTACAATATTATGTCTCACTTAGTTTGGTTTACAAGACAAAACTGTCTTTTTATGTCAGTTAATTTATAATCAATAGTTTGAGGCATCTATGTCCTACATTTCAAATGCTGAGATAGCCAGATAATACCTATTCTCAAAGTACTGATACAATGTTAGCAGTGTGACCTTAAACAAATTATATAACAATTAATAAATTTTTCATGTGAAAACAAACCACGTAGAGCTTTTATAATAATATATATATAAGGCCTATATTAATGATTATATTATCGTCTGTTAGAAACTGTCCCAATTACTCTATATAATATCTCCTAATAAATATTCTATGTTATTCCTTTATTATAGGACATAGTTGTAAAATATTTAAATAACTGGAACTTCTCTTAACAAGGACTCACATCAATCCTGAACAAATTTGAACACAGTCCAGGGTCCTATATATGGGCTACGGGAGGAGGAACACTCTAGTCCCATCAGTCTCACCCAAGGTATTAATATCATTCTGTTATTCTGGAGTTTAACATTTTAAACTTGGTTGATGTGGTACCACTGGAACAAATCCACATGGGATATGAGATCTTCATTCTTTATCATTAATTGGGAGGACGCAATAGTTTCCATTCTAGAAGCACTCCGCTTTTTCCCAAACAAGATGTCTTTGGACCGTAGACCTCCAAACAGAAGAAAAGAATCAGGTTGAATGCAGTGATGTCTGGGAATGAAATGAATTGCTGAAATTACTTCTGCCTTGATCCAACAATCTGTTAACACCCAGAAATACTGGCTTTTCTTGCTGCTAAGGGATTGCTGCATTCTTTTAGAAAGGAGAGATTCCAACATGAACATGAATGCTCAAATCCTTGTACTAAAATCTTTATTTTATTGTCTAAATTTGTAATCAGAGTAGAACAGAAATATTTTTAGAAAACAAGTTTAGAGAAGAACAAATTTTACACAAAAAAAGTAAATTGGACCTTTATAATAAGTTCTCCAAATGTTCCAAATGATTTTTTTAATCCAAAGAATTTTTTCATTCCCTCATTATATATTTAGGAAATTGAAATGAATAAGACTTTTACTTCAGTTAAAGCTTGATATGAGAAAGCAGGCCTTTTAAATGTTTAACTAGATTTTCTAATATATAGGTATGCAGTAATTTATAACAGGAATCCTCTTGTTCTAGATTTATATTAATTTACTTCATTGACATGAACAGGTTAATTTAAGCAACTCCAGAGATGAAAACACAAATCCATTGTGTTATTGGATATATCTGAGGTCTGTATTAACAACAACAAAAAAGACACTATTCATGAGGATACAGTAGGTAAATACCAATCATTATCATATCTGAATCTAAATACCAGAGTATTTCTATCAAACCTAAACTTGAATGACAGCATTTGACAAATGAGTAGATGAAATCATATCAGGATCTTGACTGGTGAGGCATGTACAGATATTCTAGTGTTTAAAAAGGGCAATTTTACTTAGACCAGTGATCTGGGAAGAGCAGCAATAAGAATACTGTGAAGAACTAAAGTCCAACCTATGGAGGATGGACGGAGAAGGCGATGGCACTCCACTCCAGTACTCTTGCCTGGAAAATCCCATGGACGGAGGAGCCTGGTAGGCTGCAGTCCATGGGGTCGCGAAGAGTCAGACACCACTGAGCAACTTCCCTTTCACTTTTCACTTTCATGCATTGGAGAAGGCAATGGCAACCCACTCCAGTGTTCTTGGAGAATCCCAGGGACGGCAGAGCTTGGTGGGCTGCCGTCTATGGGGTCACAGAGTCGGACACGACTGAAGTGACTTAGCAGCAGCAGCAGCATGGAGGATGGAACATATGAAGGAAAGTTGGCTAATATATACAAGAAGGAAAAGGCTGGTGTTAACTGACCTTCTAAGTTATAAATCTTGTATGGGGCATGGTTTTACACATGCTAAACTGTATTGGGGATTGGAGGGGACGTTAATGATGACAATGTCTAGATGCCTGAGAAATATGTCACTATCTGAACCAGAATGTCAGGGAGATGATACTTTTCATTACTCTAAAATATATGAAATGAAACTACTGCATAATACTCATGGACTTGAGCTAGTAACCCAAATTAGGCTAAAATTAAAACAAAGCCTCACAGAGGGGGTTACAAAAGTCACAGTGTTAACTTTTTTGTTTCTGAGGAAGAGCTAAAGCATGCCTGGTATGTTTCTCAGTAGAGATGAAGTGAAGTGAAGTGAAGTCACTCAGTCGTGTCCGACTCTTTGCGACCCCATGGACTGTAGCCCCCTCAGGGTCCTCTGTTCATGGGATTCTCCAGGCAAGAATACTGGAGTGAGTTGCCATTTCCTTCTCCAGGGGATCTTCCCAAACCAGGGATCGAACCTGGGTCTCCTGCATTGTAGGCAGATGCTTTATCCTCTGAGCCTCCAGGGAAGTATAGATATATACTGTAATTTACCTGCTTCCAGACTGAGGTACCAATTCTCTTCATGGAACCTCTACAGGTTTAATAACTTGGAGATGTCTTCACTGGGTTATTATTTTCTATAACTTCAGTGTTCCTGTCCATGCCACGTGTAAGATAGCCCAACTCTACTTGTGACGATTAGTCTTCTATTTCTAGAAAGATGCTTTTGATTAAAAATAAGTTCTCAGGTGACATCAGGCATCCCTGAACTTAAATGATTTCTTATTCTCAATATTGAAGCTGGATATCAATTCCCAGCCCAATCTTTATATAGTTGTTGCTTCCCTCTAAATCTAAAAGGGTAAGAAAAAAAAAAAAAGCTCCTTATTCCTTGAGTCTGCTGCTAGTCTTTTCTTCAAGTCCTTCAAGCATCAGTAATCATTTTATTATAGCATTCACACATCTAAAGAAAAGAATCACATACTCTCAAAGCATCATAAACATTCTGTTTTACTATTTGATCACAATAGTTTGAATAAAGTGATGAATCTGTGAGCTAAGTATGATTATAATCACTCAGTATTTTTTTTTAAGTGAAAAATTTTAAGTATGTTATATGATGGTACTGAAATGAGAATAGTTTTAAAATTTTAGTCATCTTTTTAACATAATGTATAAGAATATTAGTGTTAGAAAAAAGATTACTTAGAAGAACATAATTAGTGGAATTTAAATAAAAGATTTATGTAACTGATTAGCAGCATTTTCACAACTTTTAGATGAATTTCTATAACATTTTTATATTATTTTTGATTCAATCATTCTAGTAAAATCCCCAATACTATGATTATCCACTAGTTACTGAAACATTTAAACTCTGAAGTAGATGTATGCAATGATATTTTCTTTATACTCACCTTTTTGACAGGAGAAAAATGCTTTACATTTGAAATTTTTAATGGAATCCTATGTTGAAAAAGTTAAAGTATTTGGAATTGAACTCAATATACTTGTCTTTAAGTTCCTAACAACTATACTAGTAGAGGGAATTGGTTAATATCCTCCATTAGTTGTTTGAATTTGTAGCATTTAAAAAATGGATTTAAGTTAGAAAATTCAAATGATAAACTGTGCTTTAATATTAAAAACATTTTAAAATGCTTCCAGACTAATTTTCCTTACATCTTAAATTTATTTCAAGATCTTTTCACATCAACAGTCTTAGAATATGATGAATACCACAATAAAATTGCTGTGAACTGAGTTCACCAACTATAGAAATTTACACAAGCTATTTCTAAGAATTGGAAATTATTAGTGACTAATGTGTTGAATGGAAGGCTATTTTATAAACTAGAAAATAGATTTTACTTCTAAGAATATCATATTTGCTCTAACTATATCAAATGAACGGTTCTCCGACTTTGCCCCTATCTGCTACTAAGTATTTTCATTGTCAGTTAGTCCTGGACAGACTGTTTAGAAGAAAGTACATTATTTTAAAGTTCATCCAAAAAAACAAATGACTGCAGAGAAAAGGGATTTAAATATTTGTCAGCAAGGATCTAAGCACAGTATTTACATAGGCTTGAAAACTGGGGATGAAACAATTTCATATTTTATCAATAATACCAAACATTACTGATTTTTTTAAAGAGCAGTTTTGTGTGTGTGTGTTATTTAAGTTGTTTCAAATTAACTTCTATCTAGGACATGGTCATCTTTTTTCCAACATTTTCAAATTTCACAACAAACACTAATCGTAACTGATTAAAATGGGCATCAGAATTTCTGGAAAAATAGAGGTATGACTTTTCCAGCAGTATACATTAAGCTCAGTGGAAAAAAAAATCAAATGAATTGTTATTCTGTATTCCATACCTGAAAGA
>SJYV01056325.1:274496-300811 GCA_006410875.1 Neotragus pygmaeus
CTGAAGAATTGATGCTTTTGAACTGTGGTGTTGGAGATGACTCCTGACAGTCCCTTGGACTGCAGGGAGATCCAACCAGTCCATTCTGAAGGAGATGAGCCCTGGGATTTCTTTGGAAGGAATGATGCTAAAGCTGAAACTTCAGTATTTTGGCCACCTCATGCAAAGAGTTAAGTCATTGGAAAAGACTCTGATGCTGGGAGAGATTGGGGGCAGGAGGAGAAGGGGACGACCGAGGATGAGATGGCTGGATGGCATCACTGACTTGATGGACTTGAGTCTAAGTGAACTCCGGGAGTTGGTGATGGACAGGGAGGCCTGGCGTGCTGCAATTCATGGGATCGAAAAGAGTCGGACACGACTGAGCAACTGAACTGAAGAGCAGTAATTCAGCAACATATATCAAGAGTCTTAAAAAATGTTATTTTGAATCACAGATTTTCTCGCCAGGATTTTATTCTGAAGTAATATGTAGGCATTTGAAAAATGATGAAGAATGTTCCTATAGTATTATTCATAATAAATATTTGAATAGATATAAATATCTTAAAACAGCTGGTTAATTAATTTCTATTCTCCCCATAGAGTAGAATCCATAGAGTAAAATTCATAGATTGGAATTCAAAGTGTGGGTTCTAAATTTACTTATTTTTTGGCTCTTCAAATGTATAGATTCACACAAACTAAACAAATATGTAATAGCATATACTATGTTTTAAAATATGTAGTTACATACATGTAACTAAATATATAAGGAAAATGACAAATATATAAAAAGGTAGAATTTTGTGAAACTTACAATTTGCCTTGAATTTCTTTCCTACATTATTAATGGCTGGAAATAATAGCTTTTATTCAACAAAACATATTACCTGCAAAAACCCCTGTTTATTAACAATTGTCCCTGCTTAACCTTCTTGTGCATCCATTTTACCAGAATCTTCAGGATTATTAATGTCTCCATAAATGTCAAGTGTTTAAATCGGTATGTGGATATTTGAAAACAAATTTGAGTTGAAATTATCAAACTGTGGCTATAAGCTTATTTCCTTTTCCTAGCAACACAACCACTCAGATCACCCCAATGCAAGAGTCCTTGACTTTAATGAGTTCAAATGATTTGACCATCACCATACAATTTAAAAATGTTAGAACTGGGAATTAAGTCAATTTCCCAAAGACATTCATCCAAGACTTATTTCAATTTATTTAATTATTTTGGAATGAGAAGCAATGTTAAAGTAGTTAAGTATTTTATTTGATAAGTGATTCAATCTCTCAATTTATATATATATATGCACATATATTAATTTGTATCTATCTATATCCATACACACAAATCCATATATGCACACAGNATTTTGGAATGAGAAGCAATGTTAAAGTAGTTAAGTATTTTATTTGATAAGTGATTCAATCTCTCAATTTATATATATATATGCACATATATTAATTTGTATCTATCTATATCCATACACACAAATCCATATATGCACACAGTATATGCACACATTCATTACTCAATGTGGACAGAAAATAAAGAGATTATTTTTGCATTTTAGAATTATATTTGATATTTATACATTTTCTAGTTTCAATTTTATAAAGAAAACCATTTAAAATACAAGTTATGTTAACCTTCACCTTAATTAAATGACAAATGAAAAGCAGTAATAATTACCAGCAAAAATATTTTTAAAACTCCAAGGAAATATGTTAAAAAGAGCTTTTCAAAGCTCTTAATATCAATTTAAAACAAAAACCACTTAAAAGTTCTTGGCCATTCAATACATTTCAGGAGACCCAGACACTCCCTAAGTGAGCTTCCTTCATCAGCAACAGATGATTGAGAATTTGTAAGCTGAACAATCAGCCTCACACAGATCTACAGAACCAGAATCTGCATTCCACAAGATCTCCCCTGGAATCGATGCAGTTTAAAGTTTGAGAAATACTGAGAGTAATAACAATGACAATAAAACTAAAGATCAACAAGTTCCTGAGATTTGGTGCACTTATTAGTTAAGGAGCAGTCAACGTTTGCTGTACTAATTCTCCTTTAGTTTTTCCCCTTCAACAGTTCCTCACAGCTTACTGGTCTCATTTTTTACTTGCCACTTTCCAAGTCTTTGCAGTACATACCAGAATGACAATGTGTGAAGCCTCGTGCCCCCACACCCCGACAAAAAAGAAAAAAAAAAAACTTAAAAAGAGAAAAAAGACTTCAAGAATGATACATATTGAGGTCATTTTAAGCTTCTTTAGAGCCAGGAAGTGAATCAAATAGAATATGGTCATATTTACAAATCATGCAGATTCAACAGCTGCAATTTACAAAGACTATAAAGCCTTTAAGTGTGTCTTTGACCTACATATTCATACTTAGACAAGAGCAGTCTCTCTCTCTTTTTTTAACCAGCATTGTAGGATTATTCAATTTATAACAACTCAATATTATACATTCCTTTCATAATAATAAATCACAAGTCACATTGCTTTGTATAATCCACCTTATAAATTCATGTTATTTTAGCCTCAATATTTCTTAAATTTTAGAACCATGTATAAAAAATCTAGAAGTCTGAATTTTCAAAGCTGATCAAAATGTATTTTTATTTAATCAATTCTTAAGTTTTTCACAAGTACATTCTAAATTAGTCATTTATGTAGAGAATATATATGTACGTATATACACTAACTGAAATACTCAATGATAAATTATTATAAACATGTGAAAATAAGTATCAATAGTTAATGACTACAAGAAATCTTGAATTCACAAATTCAATGATTTAACTAAGTGTATATTTGCTTATCTCTTTATCTATTGATTGCTTGCTATAAACCAAATATTCTACTTGACTCACAAAAAAGATCGGAAAAAAGTCCTACCTTTGAGAAATGTATAGCCTGATAGAGATAACTTTCATTTGATGTTTAACTGATATTTTTATTTAATTTATTCTTTCCTTTTAGTAGTATGTAATGACAAAAAATATATATATATTGGAAACATTTATAGGAAAGAACATAAGTACCTACAACAAATGATTTCAAATGAGTTGAGAAATTCATTCTTCCCTTAAACTTCTGTTTTAGAAACTAAAGGCTTTTGATGTATCAAAGGTTCAAAAGGCATCCTACTCTACAGCACAGGGAACTATATTCAATATCCTGTGATAAACCACAGTGGACAATATGAAGAATGCACATATTTATGTATAACTAGGAATTTTGTACAGTACACATTAATACCGTAAGCCAACTAGACTTCCATTTTAAAAATTTCAAAGGGCAGAATTTAAATCAAACCTGTCTGTTGTGGCAAGCCAAATCATAAGTTAAATATGCTGATAAATATCCAAGAGGGCTTTGAAAAAAATGCAAATATCAGACAAGTATTATCACTTAGAAGAATGAATACTTAAAAAAAATCCTAGAAAAAATGTTTGCAACCCTTAATAGAAGGAAAGAATCCAGAGATGGTTGAACAACAGAAAGTCATTATTAAAAATGAAATTGAGATGAAAAGATCACATAAAAGGAAGTAAAGCAGAGAATGAAATTAGGAAAAGTAAAGGAAGTTCTAAACTTTTCTGTAGAGTTAAAATGTTAATGAAAGGTAAAGCTTGTATTGCAGAACAAAATCAGAATATGAAACATAACCTTGAGATGCTCTACTAGAATGCCGAATAGAAAGGGAAAAATGAGTAAATTAAGAAATTAGATCAATTAGATCAGAGTTCTGAATAGGGATAGGCAATCACTTGTGAATTATTAGTATTATGGATGAAATAGTTGGAAATATTGAACAATGAAAATATTCAAAGACATAATAGAAGAAAGTTAAGCCTTTAAATATCTGCTATTTAATAGTCAAACAGAGGCAAAATAATTGAACAGAAAATCTTAAATAAACCATGGGAAATATTAAACAAAACTAAGTCTTTAGGTAGGATAAAAACAAGCAAATCATCAAGGAACAGAAAAAATAAAGAATGGTCTTTAAGACATTTTTGAGGTTATAATTAAGTAAAACCTTCAAGATACTTTAGCAATGGAAGAATATACTTTGATAAAAAATCAAACTATACATGCATTGAAAAGAAAAGGAAAATCCTATAAAATTTAGAGTTTGAAAACAGAGCTTTGCTACTAAATGGTAGTATGCCCTCCAAGCACTTTAGTTATAAAAATGTATAATAAATATAGCTATGAACAAAAGCCAAGTAAAAGTTTTGGCAAATAAAAATATTTTAATATAATTATTTTATTATAAAATCTTAATTATATCCATAAGAACCAGAAGTAGATTATGGAAGGATTGAAAATAGAATTCTTTACAATAACTTATTTCAAACAGAAAAATCTCTAGAATTACAAGTTTATTTTTATTGTAACAACTGAAGTACAGTAACTGTGACTTTGAAAAAGAAAGATAAGTACAAGTTGAGTTTAAAACAAAACCAAACCTTTCAGAAAACATTTTTTTTTTCATATTGAATTGACAATGAAGATCCCCTGGAGAAGGAAATGGCAACCCACTCCAGTATTCTTGCCTGGAAAATCTCATGGACAGAGGAACCTGGTGGATTTCAGTCCATGGGGTCGCAAAGAGTCGGGCACGACTGAGTGACTAACATGCAACATTGAAAAGGGAAGTTAATTTGATAACATCCATTACTCTGCGTAAAAAATTTGCTTCCTTTTGACATGTTGATTCTACTTCTTGTGATTGTTACAGAACAGAAGTGAATGCAAAATACTTGTTCTATGATTTTCACTATAGAATTAAACAGTGATTGGACATAAACATTGTCCACCTATAGGCACACCTCTATTTATTGCATTTCACTTTATTGTGCTTCACAGACATTGTGCTTTGAGGCAAATCCACATTGAGCAAGTCTAGTGGTTAACATTTTTCCAATAGCATTTGCCTAATTTGAGTCTCTGTATCACATTTTTGAAAATTTTTAGGCATTTTCATTATTATACCATTTGTCACAGTTATTCAGTTCAGTTCAGTCGCTCAGTCATGTCCGACTTTGCGACCCCATGAATCACAGCATGCCAGGCCTCCCTGTCCATCACCATCTCCCGGAGTTCACCCAGACTCACGTTCATCGAGTCCCTGATGCCATCCAGCCACCTCATCCTCTGTCGTCCCCTTCTCCTCCTGCCCCCAATCCTTCTCAGCATCATATTGATCTTTAATGTTACTACTATAATTGTTCTGGGGCACCAGGAACTGTATGGCAAATTTAATTAATAAATGCTATGTATGTTCTGACTGCTCCATCAACTGGCCATTCCCTATTTTTTCTCTCTGTTCTGGGCTGCCTAGTTTCTAAGACAGCAATATTGAAATTAAGCCAATTAATAACACCACAATGGCCTCTGAGTTTTCAAATGAAAGAAAAACTAATAGACCCAACATACATATGTAAACCCATATGTCTTATAGACATGTCTTTTATTCCCAGTGTATAAAATGAGAGGTGTGTAAGTTAGAGCATGCCTTTAAATTAGATGCAGGAAAGATATCCAGAGAGAGAGAATGAGTGTGCTTCCAAACAATTCTCGATGGGAAATCTCTCAGGTGTACCAGTGTATCATTGTATACATGTACTAGAGGTTGAAGATATGAAGGGTAATTTTGGCCTCTGTATAATTTTTCTTTAAAGTGCCCTTCTCTAGAAGGTTAATGGGGCATTTATAGGGGGGAAATATTTTGGAACTAATAAATATAGATTCATTAAAAACAAATACTCAGCCTAAATGACCTAGAGAAGATATTAGTAGAGGAAATATCATGGTGAAAAATAAAAAAGGAAAAAACAAACACCTAAGAAAATTATCTCTAACTCAGTTAATTTAAATAAATACAGTTTATTTATACAGTTTTACACATTTTGGTTAAAAATGGAAATGTTACAAAGTTAGTTTAAAAAGTCCCATAATAGTGTGCATATTTATAGCTACAACTTGATAACAGAAATTATTGTCTCTGATCAGCTTTTTATTTTCTATTTTAAAATAAAGCTATTTTAAGAAATTGGTGCTTTGGTGCTTAGGGAATAATACTATCAAAATGGGCTGCAAAGTCTCCTAATCCTGTTAAGATTATAAAATGAGTTCCTTGGGAAAGCTTTAACTGGACATGCAAGTTCTGCCTAGGAGAATGAGGGGAAGGCTGCCATTTTACGTCAGGAATTGAGGAAAACATCATAGGTAAGTTTTTCTCCACAGGTGAAATAAATTTCATATAACATCCACAAAATTGAGATTGTAAAATTGTCTAGCATTTAATATATAGCTTGACAACAACAAAAACATATATTTAGAATATTTTAAAAGCAAATCATACTCTTCATACTGTCATGGTCAACCAAAGAGTCCAAAATGCAGTACTTGGATGCAATCTCAAAAACGACAAGATGATCTCTGTTCGTTTCAAAGACAAACTGTTCAATTTCACAATAATCCAAGTCTATGCCCCAATCACTAATGCTGAAGAAGCTGAAGTTGAAAGGTTCTATGAAGACCTACAAGACCTTTTAGAACTAACACCAAAAAGATGTCCTTTTCATTATAGGGGACTGAAANGAAGTGAACTGAAGGAGGAGGTGGTGAATTTGGAAATTCTTGATTCAATCACTCTAACAACAACCATTCAAAAATGTGTTATTTGTACCTGTTGATCACACAGGCACACAGCCAGATCATCAAAAGCAGTTGAGAGGGACTAAGTAGTTACAACTCCTCCCCGAACCTCCTATAAGAACAGAAAAGGGACCTTCTCAATGATAGGATCCTAATCCCACTAGGGGAGAAGTATCAGCTATGGATGCCTTCACGTTTCGCTTCTGATGAGGACTGCTGCTTTGTGACTCCTGTTCTGAGTAGCTGTCTTTGGGTCTTAAGTTGTAGTGTTATTCCACACTGAAGGAACACATACAGCCTTTGTTGGGGTAAGTATCTTTCCAACAATCATAACTCCACACCATTGTGATAAAGTGCATTGTCATATAATAAACACTATTTTCTTTATACTCTCTGCAGTATATTCCCATGTAAATGATATGACTTTCCTTTTCACATTTTCTTTTCTCTGCTTCTTCAAGCTTTTAGGCATATATTTATCTTACGTGGTTTATATTTCTTGGTAATTATTCTCTAGTTATTTCATGTGACTATTTTGCTCACTAGATTCTGGACCAGGCTAAGATCTGTGTCTTCAATCCCATGAAATTCCCTCTACCCCAGCATAGATCTGAGCACAAACAACCATTTAATAGCTTGTTGAATAAACTAACCAATAATATGCACATAAATAAGAGAGCTGAATAAAGTCCACAACAAATATTTCTATGTTGATATTCCACTGGGCAAATAAGGCTGATTGGACGCTCATAAAAACATACACCAAACCAATAACATATAATTTTTCTGTAATAGTTAAAGAATGATTATAGAATGGTATTGCTTAAATATATTGTACTATTTCTTGCTAGGTAGAAATGTAAAGCAGAAGGAGAAGGCGCGGGCGACCCACTCTAGTACTCTTGCTTGGAAATTCCCATGGACAGAGGAGCCTGGTAGGCTGCAGTCCATGGGGTCGTGAAGAGTCGGACGCGACTGAGTGACTTCACTTTCACTTTTCACTTTCATGCAGTGGATAAAGAAATGGGAACCCGCNGCGGGCGACCCACTCTAGTACTCTTGCTTGGAAATTCCCATGGACAGAGGAGCCTGGTAGGCTGCAGTCCATGGGGTCGTGAAGAGTCGGACGCGACTGAGTGACTTCACTTTCACTTTTCACTTTCATGCAGTGGATAAAGAAATGGGAACCCGCTCCAGGGTTCTTGCCTGGAGAATCCCAGGGATGGGGGAGCCTGGTGGGCTGCCATCTATGGGGTTGCACAGAGTCGGACACGACTGACGTGACCTAGCTACTTAGCAGTAGCAGAAATGTAAAAGGACTTGAGAGGAATTACATTTCCTTTTTCTTATTTTCTACAAAGCAATGAAGTAAGGCAAAATGCTGAGCATTTAAGTCTCTCAGTATCGGTGCACTGACGTGTAGAAATGGATGGATTCTGGTTACATATTGATTGTATGCAAAATCAGAAAGTATTAAGTAAACTTGCTTGCTGTTTCTGTTAAATGCTGTGAATAAGCCAAATACTTTACAACAGCCCCAGTAGCTGGCGTCATTAGAGATGTATTCAACAATTGCTTGGAAACAACTAAATGTTCAATGTAATCAAAAAGCTATGCTTTCTGGAATCTTTTCATCTTTTCATAAAAGAGATCATTTCCCAATATTAAAACATTGCACTTGAATCATGATAATTAACATTTTTAAAAAAGATCCAAGAACTTCCTGACCTAACATAACCAGAGTATTGACCATTTAAAAATGCTTACCTGGGATGAAAACGTACACACCAGGAAGTCTGCCTGGGAGAGAAAGTGTATATCCAGGATCACACCTCGAAGAGAATTTTCTGTGTATCGATTGTGTAGTCCAGCTGACCAAGAGATAGAGTTATCACTAATAAATTCATAATTGGGGTACCTGGAAAAAGAAACGAAATCACTGAAATCATAGAATTCTATCAGAAGTAGTATCCTATCAACAGGAGGTGGACCTCCTTTACACAGGTGTGCCTCTCTTTCCAACAGTAAGGAGAGCTCAACAGAGTAGCTGACAAAGCATCTTTGAATCCACTGATGGGGAAGAAACCATTCTGGGGTGTCCTGTATGTTAAAAAGTTATTGGCATGTCATATAAAGTACACATATGCATCAGAATGTCCCTTTCAGTTCATGAAATAATTGCAAACAGAAAGCTCTTTCTTTGTAATGATTGACCTTGAAGAGCCTTTTCAACCTGCTTTCATTTTTTTTCACATAGACACATTTTCATTTTATGCATTCCTCTCCCACTTTTTATCCTTAAACTATCTTTTTCATCTTTTTAAAAGTGTAATTTATACATTGTCTTTTTCTTTCAGTTTTATTGATATATAATTGACACACAGTATCGTATAAGTGTAAGGCACAATGAACTGACTTACATCACGAAATGGTTACCACAATGAGTTCAGTCATTATCCCTCATCTCCTAAAGAGACGACATTTTTTAAAAAGGAAAAAAAAAACAAAAACTTTTCCTTGTGATGAAAACTTTAGGGATATAATGTCTTAACAACTTTCAATTGCTGTGGCTAGGACATTCAACACTACGTTGAATAAACGTGGTGAGAATGGCCATCTTTGTCTTCGTCCTGATCTTAGAGGAAAAACTTTCAGCTTTTCACTGCTGAGTATTATGCTAGCTGTGGGATTGTCATATATTATAGCCTTTGTTATGCTAAGGTACATTTCTTCTACATCCACTTAAGAGTTTTATTATAAATAAATGTAGAATTTTGTCAAATGCTTTTTCTACACCTATTGAGATGATCATATGATTTTTATCCTTTGTTTTGTTAATGTGGTGTGTTGCACTGATGGATTTGCAAATATTGAACTATCCTTATATCCACATGATCATGGTGTATGATTCTTTTAATGTATTGTTGGATTCAGCTTGCTAACATTCTGTTAATGATTTTTGTATCTTATCAATGATATTGGTGTGTAAGTTTCAATTTTTGTGGCATCTTCATCTGGCTTTTGAATCAGGGTGACCTTTGCCTTGTAGAATGAAATCAGAAGTCTTCTTTCTTCAATTTTTGGAAAGTACAGGCATTAATTCTTCTTTAAATATTCCATAAAATTCACCCATGGGGCCATCTGGTCCTGGACTTTCGTTTGTTGGAAGCTTTTTGATTAATCTTGATTCAGTTCCATTACTGGTAATTGATTTGTTCATATTTTCTATTTCTTACAAATGTAGTCTTGGAAAACCATAAATTTCTAGGAATTTATCCATTTCTTCTAGGTTGTCCATTTATTCACATATAGTTGTTTGCAATAATCTCTTTTAAGCCTTCAATTTCTGTGGTGCTGGTGTGGATAGATTGCTCATCTATGCTTTGCTTAGCTCTTTTGGGGTTTGTTCTTTTGTTTGAAACACATTATTTGTCACCTCATTTTTGCTTAATTCTCTATGCTTATTTCTACATGTTAGACAGGCCAGTTATGTTTTCTGTTCTTGGAGAAGTAGTTTATGTAGGAGATGTCCTATGGGGTCCAGCTACATACTCCGCTCTGGTCAACAGAGGCTGTATGTGGGCTGAGGGGGCAGTTCTGTTGGGGTGGGGCCAGCTACTGTGGGCAGGCTGGGAGGGAGGGCTAGCTCTCAGCGTGGCTGGGAGGGAGGGCTAGCTGTGGGCAGGCTGGGAGGGAGGGCCAGCTCTCAGCGTGGCTGGCTGTCATGTCCTGCCTTATGTGGGGCTGCTAGCGGCTGCCGGGTGGGTCTGGGTCCTGACACAGCTGGCTACATGGTCTGGGGAATCTTAGGGCTGGTGCTGCCAGCCCACTGCTGGATGGGGCTGGGTTCTGGTGTTCCTGACTGCAGGTGTGCAGGTCCTAAGGCTGGTCTGGTCTTGTTGGTGGGAAGTGCTAGGTCCCAGCACAGCTGGCTTTGGGGCCTGGGGATCCCAGTACTAGAAGCAATCACCTAGTGGGCACATAAGCCCCCAGTGCTAATAGGCTAGAAGGAGGACTCGAAAATGGAGCTTGCTAGCACCAGGGGCTCTGTGGTAGAATGAGCTCCCCACTGCCTGTGGCCAGGGTCTGTATCATCAGGGGAAGTCTCAGTTGCCTTCTGCCTCTCTAGGAGGCTCCAACCTGCTTTCAAATTTGGTCACTGAGCTTTTCCTTTAGAATATAAATATCATGATTAAATCTCATTTAAACTTTTAGTTTAGAATTTGTGATACTTCAGACTTGTCTCCTTTAACTTCCATATGTAGGTCTGGCATGCATGGATGCTCAGTCGCTTCAGTCGTGTCCGACTCTTTGCAACCCCAAGGACTGTAGTCCGCCAGGTTCCTCTGTCCATGGATTTCCCAGGCAAGATACTGGAGAGGATAGCCATTTCCTCCTCCAAGGGATCTTCCCAACCCCCAACACAGGGATCAATTCCGTGTTTTGGGAATTGCATGTGGATTCTTTACCGCCGAGTCACTGGTGAAGCTCTAATCCCTATTAGCACCATCTTAACAAATAATGGTGATAAACAAACCATTCTAATAAATTTATGTTAGTAAATTCCATGTAGATGTCCACCAACTAATATTGTGGTAGTCCTGAGAGGATATGTGTTAAAAATATTAAAACAGGATGTCTTTAAAAAATCTACCATATGTTCAAATGATTCTACTCTGAATCAGAGGTTTAATTATATTTCAGTATAGAGTGAATAAATTTTCTCACACATGTGATAGATCAGAGTTAAGTTGTAAACTTTGGGAAGTTACATGCAAAAGGGATAATCACTGTACTTACTTTGTATAATTTTTTAATAATTAAGTACTGTAAACGGCTTAGAAGAGTACCTGGTATACAGTAAATGCTCAGTGAATTTAGATAATCAACTAGCTGTGACTGCCAAACATTCTTTCCTCAGACATCCACTTGGTTTTATCTCTTACTTCCTCCTCGTATCTCTGCTCAAATGCTAGCTCTCAGTGAGGAGTGTGGCAAACCTTAACCCTTCTACATGCTTACTTTTTCTCCATGGCTCCTATCACTGGACATAATATTAATTTACTGTTTATGTTGGGCTTCCCTGGTGGCTCAGTGGTAAACAACCTGCCTGCTAAGCAGGAGATTTGGGTTCAATTCCTGGGTCAGAAGATCCCTTGGAGAAGGAAATGGCAACCCACTCCAGTATTTTTGCCTGGAGAATCCCATGGACAGGGGAGGCTGGCAGGCTACAGTCCTTCGGGTCACAGAAGAGTCAGACATGACTTAGCAACTAAATAACAACTGTTTACTGTCTGCATTCATTCCCACCTCCATCATCCCTAATTAGAATATAAACTATAAAAAGAGTGGCATTTCTTCTGCTCTGTTTACTCTGTTATTCTCAGCACCTAAAAGTGAATCTAGAATGTAACAGAAGATCAGTAAATATTTGTTGAACTAACAACAGTTTCTATTCATAAGCCCTGAGACAGCAAGTGTCAGTTTACGTGGCTTTTTCCACACAGTATTTCCCAAAGGTTAGAACTATGCCTTATTTTCCTTTGCATCACAGCATCTAGAACTCCACATAAAGTCATGTGGATAAACACATGAACAAGTGAGTGCTACCCACGACTGGGATGTTTTCCTAATTCCCTAACAGCTGCTTCAGATTTCTCTTCATTCCACAGCCTCCAAGGAGCTTTCTCTCTCTGCCTCTAATAATGACTGTGAAGAAAAAGTCTCTGAGCACTGTTTCAGACTGGTATTCAGTGATCAGATCCATTTGGCCTCATTATTTTTGACATTTTGCCCTCCCAGCTCTGAATCAGGGAGATGAAGGAAATGTCACATTTGTTCTATAAAGAAAACAACCAAAGAGACTTTTAATGTGATTCCTGTGAAGATGCATATATCCAGGCATGGGGTTAAAACAGAAACAAATAAATATGAAAAGGCTGGAGGGTGAAGGAGGAGGGAAATTGTTAAAACACACCAGTACAGGTTGTATCCTAGAGTAAAGACTAACTCTGTCAGTGTGGTATGGGTACTCAGTGGAACAGAGTGATCATTTTACTGAGAAGTGATGCTGACATTATGCCCTTCTGAATTTAAAGGCCTCTTCCTGGCACCAAACCGAAAGGGCACCTAAGTTACTCAGGCCTTATCTCTATGTGCAAAAGAGCTTGAGGAAGGATACTGAGTGTCGAAAAAAATAGAAACAATGGAAGTAATGAAGGAAGGAGATTCTGTACTTTCAACAATGAGCATGGAAAACTCCACACAACATGCTTCTTTCTTGTCTTATGCCCACAAGTATGCAGCAGAAGAGGTCTTCCACTGTAAGGTTGCAGAGACTGGCAATGATTTTAAAAAGTATCTTTTCTTCTTCCATGTCGTAAAAATTTATTTTTTATATCACACACAAAGAACTAGCTTGAAATTAAAAATAGTATCAAATTTTCTTTTGAGAAGTCTTTCTTCAGACTGAGGGAAAGACTCCTCTTGACTTCTCTACCTACTATACAACTCCTTCAGGACAAGTACTGATATACGATGACACTGTGATTAATGGTTACATGTATACTGCCTATCAGCTGGACACATACTCCTGAGAGGAGAAGCCACATATTATTTTTGGTTTCTTTGTGTATTCCTAATGTGAGAAATGTCAGGCTGGATGAAGGCGCAAGCTGGAATCAACACTGCCAGGAGAAATATCAATAACCTCAGATATGCAGATGACACCACCTTTATGGCAGATAGTGAAGAGGAACTAAAGAGCCTCTTGATGCAAGTGGAAGAGGAGAGTGAAAAAGCTGGCTTAAAACTCAACATTCAGAAAAACAAAGATCATGGCATCCAGTCCCATCACTTCATGGCAAACAGATGGGGAAACAATGGAAACGGTGACAGATTTTATTTTCTTGGGGTCCAAAATCACTGAAGATAGAAACTGCAGCCATGAAATTAAAAGACGCTTACTCCTTGGAAGAAAAGCTAAAACAAACTCAGATAGCATATTAAAAAGTACAGACATTAGTTTGCCGACAAAGGTCATACATGGATGTGAGAGTTGGACTATAAAGAAAGCTGAATGCCAAAGAACTGATCCTTTTGAACTGTGGTGTTGGAGAAGACTCTTGAGAGTCCCTTGCACTGCAAGGAGTTCCACCCAGTCCATCCTAAAGGAGATCAGTCCTCAGTGTTCATTGGAAGGACTGATGCTGAAGCTGCAACTCCAATACTTTGGCCATCTGATGCAAAGAACTGACTCACTGGAAAAGACCTTGATGCTGGGAAGGAGGAGAAGGGGACAACAGAAGATGAGATGGTTGGATGGCATCACCGACTCGATGGACATGAGTTGAGTGTTTGAGCAAGTTCTGGGAGTTGGTGATGGACAGGGAATCCTGGCATGCTGCAGTCCATGGCATGTGAATAGTCACAGATGACTGAGCAACTGAACTGAACTGAACTGAATGCCTTGTAACACAGTGTCAAGCAAATTGTATGTAGTTAGATAAGACGATGAAGACATTTACCATTATGGCTGATTCTTCACTGGATATGGCAACCAAATGCTTTAGAAAACCTTTTTAGCAGATTTCCCTTGCTTCTATTTATTTAAATAAACTTAATTTTAGGAAGAGCTCATCCCGCATTTTTCATAAAGAGCAAAATAAATATGTAAATATTTAATCTGAGAGGTTTTTAATGGCTTGTTTTTTCCTCCTGTTCCACTCCAACCCTCAATCTCCATTATCTCAGAATACAATATTGGACAGACAATTTTGACAGTTCTTATTTCTTTGACTGCCAACTGTAGTAGTATCTACTGCCAACTGTACTATAAGGATTGCTTGGTGTAAGAATATCATGCTGTGCTATGGATCACAGCTGTAACATGTTCATTTTCTTTTATCTAAATACTTCCAAGCCCAGAAATCCAGATTAAGGAAATAATATGGATAATTTTAGGCACACCTCACTGCACTGGAAATAATCTGTCAAATATTAGGAGAATGGTCAAGTAAGCGATGGTATTTCCATTTACTGGATATTTAATCACTGAAAAAAAAAAAAAGAGACTGACAATGGCTTTTTTTTTTTTTTAGCAAACTGTGAAAAGGGATCTATTGCTGTATTAAGAAAAAGAAGAGTTCAAATTATATAGAATATGATCAACTATTAAAATGTATAACTATATAAATATCTGAAGAAAATATGTTGATATTTAAATAGCTGTCACCACTGAGTAATGATATTATGAGTAAAATTTTTTCCTTGTTTGTATACTCACCAACTCCATATTTTCTAATGAGCATGAAGTAGTTTCTTAATCAAGGGGAAAATTTATGATGCATTCAAGAACAAGTAAAAGAGTAAATAAAGTAATATTTTAATGTTTTTTTCAACTAAGCTACAAATTGAGTCAGGTGCTTTAAAATGAAGGACTAAGATGAACTGGTTTTAGAAAAGGCAGAGATCAAATTGCCAACATCCGCTGGATCATGGAAAAAGCAAGAGAGTTCCAGAAAAACATCTATTTCTGCTTTATTGACTATGCCAAAGCCTTTGACTGTGTGGATCACAATAAACTGTGGAAAATTCTGAAAGAGATGGGAATACCAGACCACCTAACCTGCCTCTTGAGAAATCTGTATGCAGGTCAGGAAGCAACAGTTAGAACTGGACATGGAACAACAGACTGGTTCCAAATAGGAAAAGGAGTGCGTCAAGGCTATATACTATCACCCTGCTTATTTAACTTCTATGCTGAGTACATCATGAGAAACGCTGGNTGAACCGTGAACTTCCTGATGTTCAAGCTGGTTTTACAAAAGGCAGAGGAACCAGAGAGCAAATTGCCAACATCTGCTGGATCATCGAAAAAGCAAGAGAGTTCCAGAAAAACATCTGTTTCTGCTTTATTGACTATGCCAAAGCCTTTGACTGTGTGGATCACAATAAACTGGAAAATTCTGAAAGAGATGGGAATACTAGACCACCTGACCTGCCTCTTGAGAAATCTGTATGCAGGTCAGGAAGCAACAGTTAGAACTGGACATGGAACAGACTGGTTCCAAATAGGAAAAGGATACGTCACAGCTGTATATTGTCACCCTGCTTATTTAACTTATATGCAGGGTACATTTTGAGAAATGCTGGGCTGGAAGAAGCACAAGCTGGAATCAAGATTGCCGGGAGAAATATCAATAACCTCAGATATGCAGATGACACCACCCTTATGGCAGAAAGTGAAGAGGAACTAAAAGCCTCTTGATGAAAGTGCAAGAGGAGAGGAAAAAAGCTAGCTTAAAGCTCAACATTCAGAAAACTAAGATCATGACATCTGGTCCCATCACTTCATGGGAGATGGGGAAACAGTGAAAACAGTGTCAGACTTTATTTTTTTGAGCTCCAAAATCACTGCATATGGTGACTGCAGCCATGAAAATAAAACACGTTTACTCCTTGGAAGGAAAGTTATGACCGACCTAGATAGCATATTGCAAAGCAGAGATGTTACTTTGTCAACAAAGTTCCATCTAGTCAAGGCTCTGGTTTTTCCAGTGGTCATGTATGGATATGAGAGTTGGATTGTGAAGAAAGCTGAGCACCAAGGAATTGATGCTTTTGAACTATGGTATTGGAGAAGACTCGAGAGTCCCTTGGAATGCAAGGTGATCCAACCAGTCCATCCTAAAGGGGATCAGCCTTGGGATTTCTTTGGAGGGAATGATGCTAAAGCTGAAACTCCAGTACTTTGGCCACCTCATGGGAAGAGCTGACTCATTGGAAAAGACTCTGATGCTGGGAGGAATTGGGGGCAGGAGGAAAAGGGGATGACAGAGGATGAAATGGCTGGATGGCATCACCAACTCAATGGAGGTGAGTTTGAGTGAACTCCGGGAGTTGGTGATGGACAAGGAGGCCTGGCATGTTGCAATTCATGGGGTCGCAAAGAGTCGGACACGACTGAACGACTGAAATGAACTGAAAAGCAAATCATCCATGTTTAATGATACAATAGATTTAAGAGCAGATTTATTATCTTCTGAATATTTTATAATCTTTTCACTTATTTTAGTCAAACAGGTTTTCACTTATAAATAGCTTTCTTTTTTTAGCTGCAGGCATTATATCAAGCTTTCTTTGCTTAGTTCAGACAAGCTTAATTAAGGCCAACTTGCTCAGTCTTCAATTCAAGGACTGAGAAATGACTAGTGTCAGGTGGAGGCAATACAGATAACTGATACATACACATATACAATTGAGTATTATTCAGCCATACACAAACAAACAAACAAACAGGAAATCCTAGGATTTGCAACATGAACAGACTTTGAATGCATCCATTTCAGTCTCTCAGTCATATCCGACTCTTTGCGACCCCATGGACTGCAGCACGCCAGGCCTCCTGTCCATCACCAACCCAAGAATTTACCCAAACTCATGTCCTTTGAGTCGGTGATGCCATCCAACCATCTCATCCTCTGCTGTCCCCTTCTCCTCCTTCCCTCAATCTTTCCCAGAATCAGGGTCTTTTCCAACGAGTCAGCTCTTCTCATCAGGTGGCCAAAGTATTGGAATTTCAGCTTCAGCATCAGCATCATTCCTTCCAATGAATATTCAGGGTTGATTTCCTTTAGGATGGACTGTTTGGATCTCCTTGTAGTCCACAGGACTAAGAGTCTTCTCCAACACCACAGTTCAAAAGTATCAATTCTTCAGTGCTCAGCTTTCTTACAGTCCAAGTCTCACATCCATACATGACTACTGGGAAAACCAGAGCCTAAACTATAAGTTAAAAACTCAGAGAGTGCAAATACTGTAACATCTCATTTAGATGTGAAATCTAGAAAAAACAACCAGCCGAACCAATAGCACTAAACTCAGAAAACCTGACCACGTTTGTGGTAACCAGATGTGGGGGATGGGATGGGGACTGAAGAAAGGTATAGATTTCCACTTATAAGATTAAAAAACATATTAAGGTTATAAAGTAGAACATGACAACTATAGTTATACAACTATAGGAAAGTTAAGAGTGTAAATTTTATGAGTTTTTTCTCATCACAAGGAGACAATTTTTTCTTTTTAACCATATGCATATGAGATCATGCATGTTAACTAAACCTATTGTAGTAACTATTTCACAATATATGTAAGTCAAACCAACATGCTGTATATCTTAAACTTATGATGTATTTTATTTCTCATTAAAATTGGAAACAAAATCAAACCAACCAACAAAAAGAAACAGAGACCAGGCCAAATTCTTCATGATGTCTGGAAAATTATTAGGTAAAAATCTCATAAAACATATTTTAGGAGCTAAACAAAAGTGAGACAATGGATAAATTGGGCCATTTGCCCAGAAAGAAACTTACTCACAGGAGCTGTGATTCTAGGACCGTTCAAGGTGTTTAACTCATAAGGCAGGAAAAGACACTTATGGTTGGGCAGCTTCTTCAGAGAGAATGGTGGTTCTTTCCTCTCTCATTTCAAGTTCCAGTTCAGTTGCTTAGCCATGTCCGACTCTTTGCAACCCCAAGACTGCAGCACATCAGGCTTCCCTGTGCATAACCAACTCCCTCATTTCAGTGATCCTCAACTGTGGTTTTCAGACCACGACCAGTAGCACCTCCTAGGAACTTGTTACAAGTTTATAACCCTTGCTTGCATGACTATGTGCTTGCTTGCTCCTGACTTAAATAATCAGAAACTCTGGGGGTGGGCCTAGTGTTCTTTAGTTTAACAAGTCTTCCAGGTGATTCTAAGGATCAATCAAGTTTGAAAAGCACTGCCTGAGTTGAATTTTCAGGGAACCCAATTTCTCCTCTAAAGAAGGGTGTGAAAAAAAAAAAAAAACACTCTATTCCTTTTTTTCCTTAGCCGTTCCTACATCATTCCCTTAGTTCCTTGTTTACTTTCTATTATGGAGTCCTTAGCTATGCTCATAAGTACACAATACAAAATTAAAGTCTGAAAAATTAGCTAGAACTATTTTTCATGAAAGACAGTCAAATAAGGATAGAAAGGAAACCAAGAAATCAAAAGGAAAGAGAGGAGTATGAATTTTCAACTAAACTTGGCCAAATTATCTTGAGGCAAAAATTAACAAAACGTAGGAAAAGCCCAGGACAATCAACAAATTTTGGTGAAAGTAATTACATATGTTATCCACTGACAATACAAAAGGCTGTCTTTTGTGTATCCTGGTTTCTGTGACATTTCTATTGTTGCTCTAGTTACAGGAGAAGCTTCCCTGTAATAAGGTACTACATTCAAATGGGGGCAGGTGCATTTTCAAGGCTGGTATTACATTTCAGCTAATGTTCTCAGCACTGGGAGTTATCTAAAGTGGTTAGCTTGGAAGAACCAGAACAGAAAGCAGGAACTAGCTTTCTAGAGGACTTCATTTAAAACTCATCTCCCAAGCAAGAATGATAGAAGTCTTTCAGTTTCTCCTTAAGAGTCCTCAAGAACAGATGCCTCTCTCCATCTGAAAATGAAGAGAAGCAAATCAAAACTAACGCACTAATGCACAATAGGACAGAAAAAAGTTCCTTTACAAAGACCTGCTTTTTGATGCTTACAAGGGGCTTCAATCACGGCAGCGAAAATCCTTTTGGCTCTGTGTGAAAATCTTTTACATCTCTCTCTCTCTCTCTCTTTTTTTTTCCCCCAATAGTAGAAAGTCATTATCCCTCTCTTACTATTTTTCAAACCACATTAGCAACTACCATGACAACAGGAAGCCTCATACACATGCTATGTTTGATCCTTCCTCTGAACTTATCCCAGCTATCTGAGAGTACAAGAAAACCCACCCCTCAAATATGGTTTTATTAATTATTTACCTCTTTACACAAGTCTCACACAAAAGGAGAAAACGGAACAGTTTTTATTATTCTGAGCTGGACTTTACTTAAGGGGAAAAAATAAAAATTCCACTTTATAAATGAACTATAGAAATAATAAAGCTTTAAGACAAAAAACCTTGATAGAACAAAAGTGGTTTGTGCACACAAACATAAACAACAAACAGAAGAACATCAGCTTTTAGGCTAAAAGAGAGAATTAACCACAACTTTCTGGAGGATTCATGCCTTCATCTTCTAAAATGTGGCTAGACTTTGAAGAACGCTAGACAAGCAAAGTTTAATGAGCTATAGTATTAAGCAGAGTTGCATGAGTCACCATTTTTATTTTAAGACAGAGCTTGCAGACGCATTATCATGCTAAAACCTGTGGATTTTGTCTGTAACCACTTCTAAACCAAGTAGGAGAAAAGGAGAGCATTTAAATTGCTGCACTTACTGGTCTGGTTCAGGCAAAACAGTTCATATCCCTATTGTGGGCGTGTGTGTGTTCAGTCACTCAGTTGTGTCCAATTCTTTATGACCTCATGGACTATAGCCAGATTCCTCTTTCCATGGAATTTTCTAGGCAAGAATACTGGAGTGGGTTGCCACTTCCTTCTCCAGGGGATGTTCCTGACTCAGGGATTGAACCTGTGTCTCTTATGTCTTCTTCATTGGCAGGGGGATTCTTTATCACAGTGCCACCTGGGAAGCAAGTATGTCCCTTAAACCTCCTCAAATGGTTTCACATTTTTTGCCTTAAGACTTATAGACTCTACAGACTGGATGAATAGAATTTTCATTTTCTATTACTATACTTTCTCTCCTGCCCTTAATCTTATACATTTATTCTGTCACTCATTCTTTCTCTAGGGTTACTAAATATAAAATTAACAGCTGGACTATAAGATTCTGAGAGCAGTCTGTACAAAATTGTGAGTTCAATGAATGGACCAATAAACCTGACAGTAAACCCGTGGCCTGTGGGAGCCAGAGAACTGAGAAAACATAGTTTAACTATTTCCTTTACTTCAACCCATAGGGACAAGAATATTAAACAGAGATCTAGGTGAAAATATGCCTATTTTTCTCTTCATGGCAATTTCTATTGAATGAAAAGACGCTAATTTGTTAAACTTCTGATAGGCCGCAATTGGCACATATTCAGAAATCATTTGCATGGCTGGTTATTCTGTTCACAAAATCAAAAAAAGACAATAACTCACCAATCAGGAAACAGTGGGAGAGAAGGACTTGGGGACAATAAAACTTTTTGATCTCCTTGAGATGCTTATTCCACTGAAGTTGTAAACAGTCCAATGAATGTCAAAATAAATGTCTACGGGGTATAAGGAAACTCAAATTAAGAGTGTGTGCATTGTGTCAATGACATATTTCAGAGATTTCTACATTTTAAAAAGTCATTAAATATTCTTTACATGCAATTTATCTTTCGATGGCTTGTCATGTAGATCTATTTTGTTATTTTGTTTTCAATATTACTGCTTAGTAAGAATACTTGGACCTAAATGGTATAGATTTCCTAGGCAGATATTTTTATGCTTGAAACTTCTCTTATTCTCTAATAATGTATCTCTTTATCCTTCATCAAACTGACATACTCAACTTAGAGTTTCATTATCCATTTAAAAGGTGGCATTTTCAGTATAAGATTTAAAGAGAATTTACCTTCCTTATTTCATAAATTTGGATTAAGTCATATTTTAATTATGTGATTTTCCAGCTCAGAAATTAAAATAAATTAATTTGTTTCCCCTTATTTAATGAATGGCTGCCATTTGCTTTCACTGATAACTATTTATGGTTGATCATGGTCATCCTTCCATCAGTTGACTTTTATCCAGCAACAGAAACAATCAAACTGAGGTCATGTACTTCACAGGAGAATGCTTCCTCCATAATAATTGAATTTAACTATAAAACTTATCAAGATGTTATCTGATTTGTTTGAGTAGCTTATTTATTATAATAGAAATTACCAGGAGTATAGTATTTATCATAGTATCACTGTACTAAATCTTATACTGTTGTTGTTGTTGTTGTTGTTGTTCAGTCACCCAGTCATGTCTGACTCTGTGACCCCATGGACTGCAGCATGACAGGCCTTCCTGTCCCTCACCATCTCCCGAAGTTTGCCCAAGTTCATGTCCATTGCATCGGTGATGCCATCCAGACATCTCATCCTCTGATGCCCTCTTCTCCTTCTGTCCCTAATCTTTCCCAGCATCAGGTTCTTTTCCAGTGAGTCAGCATCAGTGACCAAGATACTGCAGCTTCAGCTTTAGTATTAGTCCTTCCAACGAGTATTGAGGGTTGATTTCCCTTAAGATTGGTTTCATCTCCTTCCTGTCCAAGGGACTCTCAGGAATCATCTCCAGTACCACAGTTTCAAACTCTTTGGCACCCTGCCTTCTTTATGGTCCAGCTCTCACAGCTGTATGTGACCACCGGGAAGACCAGAGCTTGATATACAGAGCTCTATCAGCAGAGCAATGTCTCTGCTTTTCAGTGCACTGTCTAGGTTTGTCATAGTTTTCCTGCCAAGAAGCAATCGTTTTCTGACTTCATGGCTGTAGTCACCATCCTCAGTGATTTTAGAGCCCAAGAAGAGGAAATCTGGCACTACTTCCACCTTTTCCCCTTCTGTTTGCCTCGAAGTAATAGGGCCAGATGTCATGATCTTCGTTCTTTTTCTGTTTGTCTGTTCTAATATTTAGTCTTAAGCTGGTTCTTTCACTGTCCTCCTTCACCCTCATCAAGAGGCTCTTAGTTCCTCTTTGCTTTCTGCCATTAGAGTGGTTATCACCCACATATCTGAAGTTGTTAATGTTTCTCCCTCCTATCTTGATTCCGGCTTGTGACATCCAGCCTGGCATTCTCATAATGTGCTCAGCATATAAGTTAAGCAAACAGGATAACAGCAGACAGCCCTGTCATACTCCTTTCTTGATCCTGAACCAATCAGTTATTCCATACTAGGTTCTAAATGTTGCTTCTTGACCCATATGCAGATTTCTCAGATGACAGGTAAGATGGTCTGGCACTCCTATCTCTTTAAGAGCTTTCCATAGTTTATTATGATCCACAGTCAAAGGCTTTAGCATAGTCGACGAAACAGAGATAGATGTTTTTCTGGAATTCCCTTGCTTTCTCTGATCCAGTGAATATTGGCAATTTGATCTCTGTTTCCTCTGCCATTTCTAAACCCAGCTTGGAAATCTGGAAGCTTTGGTTCAATGTAATGCTGGAGCTTAACATGCAAGGTTTTAAGCATGATCTTTCTACCATGGGAGGTGAGTGCAATTGTCCAATGGTTTGAACATTATTTTGTACTACCCTTCTTGGGAATTGGGATGAGGATTGACCTTTTTATATACACAATATTATATTTATTAACTATCTCCCTAAATCATAAGAGCTAGACACTACTATTATCTCCATTTTATTCAGGAGGAAAAAATAAAAGACTGTATAGATGAGAGATTACAATCATCTGTAATCCACAAAGGTCACATAGCTATTTGTAGGTAAAGGTGAGATTCAAAACCAGAGGATCTTATTTCAGAGGCCAAGTTTTCTTTGTTTTGTTGGGTAATTCAATCTCACATGATAGAAGTTAGGCCTCACGTGCATTGTAAACAAAGTCATTGGTCATTTAAACTTTGTGAGTTGAAGGACAGCCCAGGCTATCTGCCTGCTCGACTAGACAAATCATCTCTGCACTACTTGGGAATGCTAACTGAAATCCCCACTATTAACACCATTGATATCTCTTCAAGTTAAGGCACTGTCTTTCAAAGCCTCTGTGAAAACTGGCTTATTTTTTTCTCAAGAGGTAACAGAGAAGCAAAGTCAACAGAGATTTACTTCTGTGATTCTGTCATTCTCATAGACAGAGAGCAGTGCTTTAAGGAAATGGTACATACATGGTGTTGATTTGGGTCAGAGGAAAGATTTAGGGCAGATGTGGAACTTGGCACATTAACACTGGAGGTGATGTCCCAGGTAGAACTCAATAGTAGGTGACTTTGCATGGTAAGAATAATGAGACTCTGAACTGAAGTTAGAAATGGTATGGGAGAGTCATGAAGATTACTGTCACCTTTCATATTCAATCCTGAGGACAATGATGATACTAACCAATGATATTTAATCAGAGAGTTAAAGTAGATTTTTTTTTCCTTGCAGCTCTACAATAGGCACATTTTACCAGTGACCTTTCAGCTGGAATTACACTTTGCACTTACTATGCTGCTATTTTTCAACTTCAAAATTCTCACTATGTATTTTAAAGTTAATCCACTATAAAGTGTATTATTGAAGATGTTAGAGCAATATGGAAGCTTGAAAATTATATAGTTCCATTCCTTTAGTGGACAGAGAAGTTAATGCCAAGAAAGGTTAGTGGTGAGTTCCAAGTCACCCAGAGACTTACTAGCAAAATGCTGGACCCTGATCTAATTCCTCTCCTTTGAAGACCACTTGAAGACAAAGAATATGATATATTAAAGCATGGAATGAAAATCAGAAGGGAATAAAAAGGTAGCTTAGTCCTGAAATATCAAACTGAGTCAATTGATGATTTCTGACTGGTCCTAACTTTTCCCCTCCCTCAATTTCAGTTTTGTTTTACTTGCCAGAAAAGCTTTTTTTTTTTTCTCTCCCACAATAGCTGTGCTCATATAGATATGTGCTCTTTTTGTATTTTACTTCTGTGCATTCTTTTATGCACCTCTCTTATTCAATTTCAGCAAAAGGATGGATCCTCTTATGCTGATTTCAAATCCTCACTATGCAATCTGTCAAGTAATCATACAAAAGCATCTCTATTCTCACTTCTTCGAGTGGTCAAATCAGACAGACTTGGACACTACATTACTTCAAAGCTTAGACTTGAGGCTGCTTCTTATATTTGACAAATGACATGCTCCCCATGAGTATTTAATAGTTGTGAACTAATTTTGATCTGTTCAAGGTCACAGCCACTTCACTAATATCTAGACTGCTCGCTCCAAACTCAGCACCATAGCTGACTGTCATAGCTATAAATATAGAGAAGTATTCTTTTTATATTGCCAGAAATGCATTTTGTATCTCTCTGAACATGTTTTTTTTTTTTTCCAAAGGTGGTTTAAAAAAATGTTTAGTCATATGCTAGTATATCAAGAACCAAACCCCAGCCGTAGCCTCTTAAAAATTGAATGCAAAGCCCAGCAGAAAGCATAGTTAGGTGTTACCTTCCGATGGTCTGTTCTTAAAGAATTGGAAGAGGTCCGTGAAGGAGATTGAACCTAGGACACCTATTGATATGTATTCACATGTGAAAATGAGTTGCCTGTTAATAAGCTTGACTATTTAACTTAGTCCTTTTCAATCTTCACATATTATAATTGCAAAAATAGCCCTCGCTTCTCCAGTTAGTTGTTAACAGCTAAGAGAAGACTAACGTGTGGGTCACTTGCTTAATTATAAACAGAATGAAAATAGTGAGTAATGAATTAAGCCACTGGACTGACTTCTAGTCTTATATTGCTATCTAAAAAATACTTTGTTAAAAATAACAAAACATCATCCCCTCAGAAACCCACATATATTCTGTTACTTGTAATTTTCTTTTTTTTTTTTTTTGGTCCAGTGATAATTAGACTTTCTAAGAATTACTGACTGATGAGGAGTTAATAGCTTTTGGAGCAAATAAGAGGAAACTCCTCCTAGCTGGTCATGAATCCTTGAAAACTTTAAGTGTCTTGAATGTTACTTCTTAATTAGTCAACAAACTATTTGGACAAGGTACAAGGCTAGTGCCTAACTTCTCCAAAGTGCCAGAGTCTGACTGGAAATGATGAGGTTATTAAAATTTTACATGAACTTAATTGACTTTTACATGTATTAAATCCACCCAAGTCAGCTGTTTTGTTAATCTATTAACTGGTTCTCCAGCGGGAATTCTAATCAAGCATGAAACACTTATTCCTAGGTAAAAGAGAAGTCTAACCAAATTAGAATATGAACTAAAAGAACTGAATTGATAATGACATCAGAAACAATCTGAAAATAAAAACATTGTCTGGAAAAAAATTGTATATTATTAGGACATGTTTCTTAAGGCACAGGTTTTAATTCCCTATTGCAATGGGCTGAATATTTGTGTCTCTCCCATATTCTATGTTGAAGCCCTGACCTCCAGTGTGATGGTCTTAGGAAATGAGCCTTTGGAAATAAGTTTATAAGGGCAGAGCTCTGATGAGTGCCCTTATAAGAGACAGCAGAGAGAGGATCTTGCTTGCTCCTCTGTGAGGATACACTAAAAAAGATGACCTTGCACAAACCAGAGAGAAGATCCTCACCAAATACCAAATCTGCCAACACCCTGATCTTGGATATCTCATTTTTCACAATTCTGAGAAATAAATGTTTGTTAGTTAAGTCACTCAGTTGATGGTTTCTTTTTATATTATAGTAGCCTGAACTAAGACACCTATTAATTTTAATTTGTTCATAGTTATCCTCTAAAACCAATCTTCTTTCACAAATTTGTGTTGAAGGACATATAAGGTTCTATATTTGGACAAAGATAAAAAGATTTAATAAAATTACAATGTTCTCAAAGCGTGGATCCTTGAGTCAGAGCAACAGTCTCACCTGGAACTTGTTGAAAATGCACATTCTCTAGCTTTACCTCAATGAATTAGCAGATTCTGTTGGAGTCCAGCATTGTTATTTTAACTGGATCCCCACTCTCTAATGATGCGTGCTAAAGTTTGAAAGTCACTG
>SJYV01056325.1:301700-417539 GCA_006410875.1 Neotragus pygmaeus
GGCAGCCCACCGGGCTCCGCCATCCCTGGGATTCTCCAGGCAAGAACACTGGAGTGGGTTGCCATTTCCTTCTCCAATGCATGAAAGTGAAAAGTGAAAGTGAATTCGCTCAGTCGTGTGTGACTCAGCGACCCCATGGACTGCAGCCTACCAAGCTCCTCCATCCATGGGATTCTCCAGGCAAGAACACTGGAGTGGGACGCCATTGCCTTCTCCTGCAGTAGCAGCAGTACAGCATATACAAGCTACTCATCATTGATAACAATGTTAGAATGATCTGTATTTCTCAACCCTAGATTTTCATATGGGCTTCCCTCATTGCTCAGAAGGTAAAGAATCTGCCTGCAATGTAGGCGACCTGGGTTCGATACCTGGGTTGGGAAGATTCCCTGGAGGAGAGGATGGCAACCCACTCCAGTATTCTAGCCTGAAGAATCCCCACAGATAAAGGAGCCTGTTGGGCTACAGTCTGTGGGGTCACAAAGAGTTGGACATGACTGAACAATACTTGGGGAACACAGAATAGGGGTAAGGTATGAAGGAAACTTTTGTTGGAGTCTTCTACATCAGATTGCGTTCCTAGACTCCCTGACCATAGTCATCCACTCTTTTCTGTCTCTAGATGCTCTTAAGTGAGAAAGTTCAAGAAGGTCTCTGAGTTACGACTACCTGTCAGGGCTGACCTTACTAACTTGACTTAAGGGAGCCCACAGTTACCCAAACTTTTCCTTTTGCCAAAAGATATCTTTGGTGTAAAGGTCTTGAAGAACAACACTTGAAACAAAAACACTAACGAGTTGATAGTAATATTTTAAACTGGGGTAAATCAGAAAATAGTAAAAATTTTTCCTTAAATGAATTTTGTTTAATTTAAATTAACTACTGTCAGTTGTTGTGAAATTAGATGATTTCTTCCTATGTGCTTAACTTTCCTTCATGTTATAACACTATGGACATAGCATAATTTAGGGTTTATTTTCCTTTTATGTCATGATTTGATATAATTCAAAGTAGACACTCCATTATCTGTGCTACAGTTTCTCTCTTGTAATTTTTAAAATTTAATCTGTCCATGAAATCTAACATTCTGGGAAATACATCGTTAAACTCACATTGCCCTAGATTTACTTAGTCTATCAATAGGTAGCTAATCACAGAGCCAGATGCTACAGGAACAAAGAAAGGTCAAGCATGTTTTGCTGGAAGGAAAGTCAAGGAAATTATAAGGCTTCAAGGTATCCCAAATGAGGAAGACTATTCATTATTACAAAGCAGGAAAGAATCAGAAGACAAGGTAACTAGGAAAAAAACATTTATAGAATGAGAAAACATGACCCAAGCTGATAGAAACTAAGGTTGGGTATTTCTTTTTGGTTTCTTAGCATTATACTTAATGTTTTGTCTCTGCTCACTCCTTAAAACATGGGCCGCTCAGAATATCAGCCAGAGAGTGTTTAACCACAACACTTTAAAGTTCTGTTTTGGACTAAAGTCTTGAGAAAAAAAACAAAAACAAAAACAAAACCGACAACTGTAGAGGAAAATGTATTTTACAGAGTACATGAAATACAAAGGCAAGATGATGGGTTATGAGCGTGCACTCGAGTAGAAAAAGACAATATTGAAAAACAAAACAAAGCGAGTGGAAGTAGCATAAGCTTCATTGCTTTATATCAAAAGAGAAGAATAAAAATCCAGGTATCAGGGTTTATAACCAAAACTCTAAGCCTTTAGCTATTCCCAGAAATGTGTTGAAAGATACAGTAGTCAGACTATAAAAACAAGATATGATGGGTGATGTTATTTCAATTTCAGCATATGTCTTCTTGTTCCAAAAATTTACAACACTCCCACCACACTTTGGCTCACATGATAATTAAAATCATATTTTTAAACCTACATAAGAATCTTTGATTCATGAGGATGAAAGAACTGATCAAAAAGATGGCTGACATAGTAAGGCATGAATTTTTATTCAGCAGAGCTGGAAAGTACCCATCTTTTTATAATGTGGAACTCAGAAAACACTGTCCCTTCAAATGCCACCTTATATAAACCTTTTTATATGAATTCACCCAATCTCTGCCACCATGTAGCAACACCTCATAGATCTTGTATAGACAATATTTTTGATACAACAAGAATCTACCCAGGGAGATCAAGGGAAGAGTTATGATCCTCACTGCTTCTCTGACTTGCCTTTCACTCCAGTTAAAGAGGCTAAGGTCCATTCTTAAAGAGGCTAAGGTCCATTCATAAAATCTCAGTAGAGGAAACTCTAACCGACCCTAAACAAGTTACATCCTTAGGCCACATTTTCTTTTCCAATTCTGCTGCCTTTTAAAAATGAACCTTATTCTAATGTAATAAAAATGTTCAGGAGGAAACCATAGTTTAGTCCTTATCAGTTTTATATATTCTAAGGATAATCTTAATATCTATGGTCCATTAAAAACCATAGGACACAGAGGAGGAGTTTTTCTTCATCACCTCGTAGGAAAACAATGTAAACTACATTGCAAGAACCAAATAAAAAAGATTACTGCATATCCCACCTAGCACAAACTTGTGGTTATCTCAGTCTTTTATTGTTATTTAGTATCTATTTCACAGTTCTATAAATTGTAGAAAATTAATGATTAATGCAACTGATTCTTGTTCATATATATTCCAATTAGCTGAGTGGAATGCAATTAATTTTTGCCATGTATAGACCTATTTTGCATATATTTGTAAATTTAGTTCAGTATTCCTTATTTGCCTATATATCCATAGTTGAGGTTTCTCAGAACCAGTTGTAACATCTCATTGGTTCTTTCTTTAACTGATGATCTAAATAAAATCTATGATGTGTGTTCATTGTTTATCAGTTGGAGAACTGTGATTATACTTTTTTTTTCACTAAATGCCAGCTAACACAGAAATCTTAGTCTCAAGAATTGAAAACATGTATGGTACTAAGTTTAAATTCTGATAGAATGTTAGAAAAATAACAAACCTAAAATGGACTAATTGCTCTTCTCCTTAATTAGACAACTGTCCTTTTGAATATTAAAAAAAGAAATCTTTACTAAAAGCAAAACAAATATTTTGAGTAATATGGAATCTAGGTATGTATTTATTAGCATATTCATCAAGTTGTCCTATCTTTTGCCCATTCAGAATTTAAGCTTTGATATCTTAATTCCAAAAATCACAGTTCTTGGTAACAAAAGTGTTAATGTTATATATCAGTGTTTTTATTTCCACAATGTGGCTGACTTAAAGACACTGGAAAAATACAAAGATGGAAAATTAATATATTTTTTCTCTAAATTTCACAAAACTGAATCTGACCTAGTTAAATCATTTTTGTAAGAGCCAGGCCACACTTACGGTTCTGTCCTAATTGCAACAGATTTTAGAGCTCACCATGCCAATACTTCATGTCCAGCAGAAGTTTTTTCATAGGATATTGTTTTGTGTATATTTATCCCATGGCTCCATATATTCTTAATGTTCTCAAGAGCATTAAGAAATGGCCATAAACATCTTCCTTTTTGTAGCTTGTGCAACACCAGACATAGTAAATGATCAACAATACCTGCTTAATTGGCCAATTAGGAGTACCAGTATTGGCACAGTACATAAAATGAGCATGATTGCATCTTGGAATCATCAAGATCAGGTTTTGAACCCCCTGTGACACTTACTAGCTGTGTAACTCAAGTAAGTAACTAAATCTCTTTAAGCAGTACCTATTTTAAATGCTAAGAAGATTAAATGGGATGCTGTACATGAAGTTTCTGATTAAATGAGATGTTACTTATGAACTGCTTGGAAAAGAATAGGACCTAATTAATTAAAACTAATAATAGATGATAAAAGTTTCCATTTACTGGAAGTTTTACTATGTACCAGATATCATTATAATTATTATGTACTATATTTTTAAATTTTTCATCATTATCATTATATAATGTGCTATAAAGACTATAAGTATTCTAAATCTGCCATGGGTTACTGTACACAGTTCTTGTTACCTGGGAAACCAACAGTGGATTCAAAATGTTTACAAAAATTTAACTTGATAAGAGGAGTGGAGGAGAGGTCAGAACTGCTATATGGCAACAGACTAGAAGGAATGAAAACTGACAAAAAGGCTTTGGAGTAGCACAGGCTAAAAGGCAACATGATTGACATCAACCTAATCACAAATGGTGCAGATAATAGTGAACATGGGTTTGTTCATTAAATCCTGAACTACTAGAATGAGGGACACCTTTTGACAGGTGGGCAAGGTAATTTTAAAATGAATAAAGAAAATCTAACTCCAACTACTAGATAAAGAAGTTATTAAATATGTTATGCCAAGATATAGTGAAGCAGAAAATGGGAATAGAACAGAAAAGTTTGGTCAAATTTATAAAAACTGAAGCAAGAAATGAATTTCTAAAAAAAGGTAAAGATGGGTTCATCCAGACAATGAGAGTCTTCCATAATCTCACTCAGCTATTGATTTTTTTTTAATTAGATTTTTAAACTTTATTTTACTTTACAATACTCTATTGGCTTTGCCATACATCGACATGAATCCACCACAGGTGTACAGGAGCTCCCAATCCTAAATCCCCCTCCCACCTCCCACCCCACAGCATCTCTCTGGATCATCCCCGTNGATGCTTATTCCTTGGAAGGAAAGTTATGACCAAGCTAGACAGCATATTAAAAAGCAGAGACATTACTTTGTCAACAAAGGTCCGTCTAGTCAAGGCTATGGTTTTTCCAGTGGTCATGTATGGATGTGTGAGTTGGACTATAAAGAAAGTTGAGCACCGAAGAATTGAGGCATTTGAACTGTGGTGTTGGAGAAGACTCTTGTGAGTCCCTTGGACTGCAAGGAGTTCCAACCAGTTCATCCTAAAGGAGATCAGTCCTGGGTGTTCATTGGAAGGACTGATGTTGAAGCTGAAACTCCAATACTTTGGCCACCTGAGGCAAAGAGCAAACTCATTTGAAAAGATCCTGATGCTGGGAAAGATTGAGGGCAGGAGGAGAAGGGGACAACAGAGGACAAGATGGTTGGATGGCATCACCGACTTGATAGACATGGGTTTAGATGGACTCCAGGAGTTGTTGATGGACAGGGAGGCCTGGCGTGCTCCATCCTTGGGATCACAAATAGTCAGACACGACTGAGTGACTGAACTGGACTGAACTGAACTGAACTGATTCACATAGATATAGCAAACCACATTTAACTAAATAGCTATATAAAACTAAGTATGCTGAATACAAATTATTTGTGATAGAGTTAGAAATGTGATCATTTTGGGAAATTGAACAACCTTGGGAGAACTGGGAATTATAATTTCTTTATTTTGCATTGATTTGCAGTTATTTTTGTCTTGTTTTGAATTTAATATTATTAATCATTTTCCAAAATATTTCCAGTCTTAGTACATTTGCTGAAGTGTGAATAAGAAGAGGTGATTATATTGTATGATCTGATTCATTTGCATACATTTTCAATACTTGAGATTAAAGATAATCTTTGAATTATTAGTCTTATAAAAAGAGTTTAGGATCTAGGCATGTTTACACACTATCTCAGGGACTCTGAGGATGCTAAAAGATTTCAAAGAGTCAGGCAATCTCCTGATAGGCTTCTGAAATCTTTGTCTCAATGTAGTCCTATCTCTAGTAGACTTTCCACCTTGTAGACACAGTGTATTTGTTCTTTTCACTTCACTGACTGCAGCTTAGAGACAAGCAAAGAGCAGCTGAACTGGTGGGAGTTGTGCTTCACAAGCAAAGTGGAAACTGGCTGTATTTATTTAGAACTTCGTGTTTTGTTATTGTCATTTCCTACCTCCGGACACCAAAGAGCTGACTACATTTTCCTATCATGGTGTAATACATCGCAAAATGAATTTATGATATGACCATGAACTACAAAATAGAATGGGGCAGAAAATGCTGAAACACATTATTTTAACTCCTACACACTTGAAATTTCTTTCGTCCTCATTCTAGCAACCTTTGAGACCAGAAATAACACTCTCCACCCCAACGCTTGCATATTTTTTTTTTTTTTGGTATGCATAGTATAGAAAACAGAGAAGGCAATGGCATCCCACTCCAGTACCCTTGCTTGGAAAATCCCAGGTATGGAGGAGCCTGGTAGGCTACAGTCCATGGGAGTTGGACATGACTGAGCAAATTCACTTTCATTTTTCACTTTCATGCATTGGAGAAGGAAATGGCAACCCACTCCAGTGTTCTTGCCTGGAGAATCCCAGGGACAGGGGAGGCTGGTGGGCTGCCATCTCTGGGGAAACACAAAGTCAGACACAACTGAAGCGACTTAGCAGCAGCAGCAGCAGCTTGGAAAAACAATACATGGAGAGACAGGAATTATATTTAGATCAACAACCACATCATTATTTATAGGAAGGAATGCTTTCACTGCTTAATATTATGGGAATAAATGATTAAGCACAAGTTCCACAATGTATAGAGTCACAGAGGTTGGCTACAAGTGTGTATGTGTGTGCTTAGTTGCTCAGTTGGGTCCAACTCTTTGTGACCCCATGGATTATAGCTTGCCAGTTTCCTTTCGCNGAATAAATGATTAAGCACAAGTTCCACAATGTATAGAGTCACAGAGGTTGGCTACAAGTGTGTATGTGTGTGCTTAGTTGCTCAGTTGGGTCCAACTCTTTGTGACCCCATGGATTATAGCTCGCCAGTTTCCTTTCGCATGGAATTTCCCAGGCAAGAATACTGGAGTGGGTTGCCATTTCCTACTCCAGGGGATCTTCCTGACCCAGGGATCAAACTCGCCTCTCCTTAGTCTCCTGCATTGGTAGAGAGATCCCTTACAACCAAGTCACCTGGAAAGCAAGATTCCATGACTTCATCACTTATTGTTCTTAGTCTTCCAGAATCTCAGGGCTATGGTTGCTACTTGATCATTTGTACTATCTGATTTAATCTGAAAAATAAAGCTATGCAGTAACAATTATCCCCACTGTATGCTGAATACAAATGTGATTTGTATTACAGAGTTAATGTAACAAAGTAAGGCCAAATCACTTAAACTAGATTTGTATTTGCATGGATTAATTCTTTAATTCTTAACTGTCTTGGTCCTCATATATCAAATGAACTGTTCGATAAGTTCATTTCTATTAATTCATCTGATTCTAAAATTCCATGATTTCATGAAATACTTTTCTAGTTTGTATTACTCTCTGAGCCAGAGCTAATTTTCTTGTATTGTTCAACCTATTGTAGCTAGGTTCAAATTATTTCTCTCCAAAAAGAATTTTATGTAAGATATATTGGTCCTCTATCATGAACTATCTAAATGTGTTTATATATGTGTTTGTATATTATATATATATATATATATATACATATAAGAAAAAAGCTTCTAAACATTTAAAATACCTATTACTGTATTGCATGATATTTTTAGGCACTTTTCCTACATGATCCTATTTAATTCTAGAAACAGCCTAGTGGTAATCATCCTTCAGATTTTATAAATGGGGAATTTTAACCTCAGGGGTTAAAACATATATTTCTATTTGTTCTTCATCTCTTAGTTATATTAGAGACTGTTTTGAACTAAAAAGAATGGTGACAAGAATATAAGTAAAATATTCCTAGACAGTTTATCTCCATTTCACTTTACCATAGATTGTTTTTTCAGATATTAAAGTCATCTTACATCACATCATTAAAATAATTTAAGTAATAGATAATTTGCACTGGGTGGTGGAATGAGGAACAATTGTCCTTTTGAATTGCAAGCCACTATGGACAGGGAGGCAAGAATGAAGAAATTGGACATGGGGAAAAGGGTAGGATATGGATACCATGAGAACAGTCCCATGTTCTGTAAAAAGGGAAGGTGTAGCTTTAAAAACAAGTTCTACCTACTTCTCAATTTTTCCTAAAACTCAAATTCTGATGCTCCTTAGGAAAACATATACAGGTTACCTAGAGTTTTTCTTCCATAAACAATTAGTTGCCAAACCCTGTACTCAACTAACACTATATTTTTAAAGACTCTTTGTCTTTGAGATAAAGAAAAATATATGCAAAGGGATCAAAACATGCCTATAATACAGTCCAACTAGGCATTATGCCAAGGGTATAATGTTGGTAGTATAATACTATTAAACCCTATACTTACAGTGAACAAGTTTGAACAAATGATATTAAATCTGTCTCCTTCCCTATTTACTTAGTTAGCCACTACTGTTCTTTAAGCTTCTAATTAATTTTGTGTGTCAGTCTTTCTATATAATGAGTAGATCTTCTGTGGACAAAAGTAAAATCAGTACAAAAATAGAGAACACTTTACTTAGCTGCTCCTGAGAGTAAGGCTGTCCTTTTCTCTCTTCACAGGTTTGGTCAACAAAGCAGCATTAAAAATGAGAAAACAGCATAGAAAGCAGCATTTATTTGAAGGAGTTTGGAAGAAGAGTACATAATTTAAGGGAATTTTAATAACTTCTTTAAACTTTCCTTCCTGTGAATTATAAATAGTATTAGTTGGTTTTATTCAAAATACATGAAGTCTCTGTAGTCACACAGACACAGATAAAAGATACCTAGGTACATTTTCCAAAGTTCTCCAAGGGAGCTAGAAAAACTGTTCTTGCTAGCTAAGCAAGCAAGTTGTTTTGAGTGGGATGATGATGATAATAATGATGGTTTCTTCATCTGATTTCTATTGATTTATTGGGGTATAACTGCCTTAAAATGTCATGTTAGTCTCTGCTGTACAACGTTGTGAATCAGCTATATTTATACATTTACCCCCTTTCTCTTGAGCTTCCCTCTCACCCCTTTCTTTATTTGCTTCCTTAAAACACTTTTTAAAAATAAATATAAAAGTATTGAGCAATGTTTATGTTTTGTTTTTCCCATCCGAGCAACTATTTTCCCGTGTCTCAATTTCATAACCTTTTCTGTTGGAAATCAGTCCTTGGGTCATTTTATAATACAAAACACATCAAGGTTGGGGAATATTATCTAATCATCATCTCACTCAGGGTGGCTGGAAAGACATAATTTCTGCTAGTGTTTTGAAATTTACAGAATAAATTGTTCTGCCAGAAAAATGCTGCCATGGTTCTATAACAGTGTCCCAACCCTCAATGGGTTGTTAATAATCAAAGTGTACTTGCCTGACATGATTGGAAGCTGCTTATACTGCCAAGGATGAAGATTTAATTTTGAAGCATATATATTTATTTTTTTAACTTTATTTTACTTTACAATATTCTATTGGCTTTGCCATACATCAACATGAATCCACCACAGGTGTACACGAGCTCCCAATATATTTTTAAAGCATTTTCAAATATTCTAAAGAATAAAATTTCAGATTGAAGTCAACCCCTGCCCATTTAAACAGTAATGGATTTTACCTTAGAATCATTATTTCTAATTAATAAAACTTTGTCCCCGTTTCTGCTTTCTGCATATTTATGACAAAGTGTCATTTTCCTTTACCCATTTAGGCTCTATTATTTCAGACTATCCTTTAATCCCTTTTATACTTATAAAGTGCAGTTGCTTTGGTTTATGACTGTAATTCTTTTCTTATCTTACTTTTCCTCTTTTCTGGTAACAGTATCCTAAATATGCAACTCTGGATGGAAGTAACTAGCACTCATAACAAAAAATGAAACAGAAGAAGGATAGAAGAATTACAATGTTTTAGACACTTATCATATGGGGATTGAGCAAAACTCACCATTGTACAATAGTTAGAGAACAAAATTACCAAAAGCAAGCATAACATATGTTCATGAACATTGAACATATGGTCAATGAAGAATGTGTGATCTAGGTAAAGTAATTGCACTGTCAGCTTTTCACACAAGCTTTTTTTCCCCATTTCAATTCAGATCAACATATTTTATTTGTACATTTACTCTATGTAAGGCACTGTGTTAGAAATCCTTTCTGAAGAGAACTGAGAGATGCTTTCATACCACCAGGGAAGATGTAGGAACAGGTAAGAGCAGATTCCCAAAAGTAATTGGGCTCTTCCATACAGACACAGAACCAGAGAATATTAAATGTAAACCTAGGTAGAAATGTAGAGACCATTTACTTCACTTGTTCATTTATCCACTGACATAATAGACATTTATTGAACCCTATGTACATGTCAGGATTTATAGACCACAAAGTACGGCATGGTAGCCCCTGTAAGCAAAATACAGTCAGTCTTGGCAACACAGGAAACTTAGGAATTGAATTTATCCGCAGTCACACATTAGCACTCTTCTTCTGGTAGGTGCACAAAGTATGAGCATAGTTTCTTTGAAGTAGGCAGTTCTGTGATTGAGATATTACTACAATAGGAGGTCAGGGAGAAAGGAGTTCACTTCTGGAGTTCACTTGCAGGGAAGAATCGATGAAAAAAGAAGAAAGATTTCTTTTGCACTGTACTCTACAATGTCCAAAGATCTTACAGTCAAAATAAGTGATATTAATCTCCTTTATCACATGGTAAATTTTACTTGACTGCACATTTTGAATTACTAGATTAATATGTTGAAAATTTTCCTATTATACAAAAATCTCTTAATGCAATTAGATTACTGCTTAAGTTCTCATTATTTTTCTAGTCTCTAAATCTATGAATTTTGTCTACTGTGATATCTTTATGATTTTACTTAGTTGTGAAATACTGTGTTATTTGAAATCTGTAGCATTTAATGACGTACATTCTCAAGCAGACCTAACAAAATATTCCATTATACCTGTGGAGATAATATGTTAGATTAAATGCTAGATTTTATATACCAAATAATACTGGTATTAATCTCTTGAGAATTATATCTGCTGTTTAATGAACAGATATTCAATCATTAATAAAATACAAATTACCAATAAAATTTTAACTATCAAGAAATAGATTAGATATCTCTAAATCATCTTCAGTGTTATTTTTATGAAATATATTAGACAAATATTTAATTTTAACATTTCATTAATAGACATATTAAAAAATGCATCTCTTGAAAATTAGATACTATGACCTTCCAATATATAGTTAAAACAGCTACTATGATAAAACCAATTTATTCAGCTCTAGTTATATTTTAAAGGGATTACATTTGTTGGTACTTAAGTTATCATGCATATTTTACATATAAGAAATGACCCTATCTATTTACCTTGCAGTAAGACATATAAAAGAAATGATGCTAAAGCTGAAACTCCAGTACTTTGGCCACCTCATGCGAAGAACTGACTCATTGGAAAAGATTCTGATGCTGGGAGAGATTGGGGGAAGGAGGAGAAGGGGACAACTGAGGATGAGATGGCTGGATGGCATCACTGACTCGATGGACGTGAGTCTGAGTGAACTTGGGGAGTTGGTGATGGACAGGGAGGCTTGGTGTGCTGTGATTCATGGGGTAGCAGAGTCGGACATGACTGAGCGACTGAACTGAACAGAAAACATATAAAATGTCTGCATCATATAGTACAGATATACATGGTGAAAATTTTAAAAGCAATTAAAAAATGTGAACAATTCCATTTGCTAATTTTATTTTCCCAAAGAGGAAATAATTACTTATGGTGGAGGTGGAAAGAACAGTTGGAGGTAAATATGAGCTAGAGATTTAATATTTACATAGTTATCAGGTTTTTTTCCACAGTCATGTATGGACGTGAGAGTTGGACCATAAAGAAGACTGAGCACCGAAGAATTGATTCTTTCAAACAGTGGCATTGGAGAAGACTCATGAGAGTCTCTTGGACTGCAAGCAGATCAAACCAGTCCGTCCTAAAGGAAATCAGTCCTGAATATACATTAGAAGGATTGATGCTGAAGCTGAAGTTCCAATACTTTGGCCAGCTGACGTAAAGAGCTGAATTATTAGAAAAGACCCTTATGCTGGGAAAGATTGAAGGCAGAAGGAGAAGGGGATGACAGAGGACTAGATGGTTGGATGGCATCGCTAACTCCATGGACATGAGTTTGACCAAGTTCTGGTAGATAGTGAAGGACAGGGAAGCCTGGCATGTTGCAACGCATGGAGTCACAGAGTTGGGCACAACTGAGCGACCAAACAACAAAGTTATCAGATTAAACCGTATATAGTGTGCATATATATATTCAAACTCAAATTTTAATAGGACAGATGACATAATTTGTATTTCTGTATACTCTGAATTAGATATTTTAATGAAAAATTGCCTGAACATGTACGGATCCCAGCCTCAGCTCTATACTACTGGCTATGTGATCTTTAGTAAAGTACTTAGTCTTTTCACCAGTAGTATATCTAAACAAAAAAGTAACAATTTTCATATAAAAACTGGCTTACAAACTTCTATCTTTGATTGAATAGTTAATATCTAACTACTTTAGAATGTATTTTGATTTATAGAGAAAATAAATATAGGACATCTGGTTTTCTCATGTCAAACCACCAAATGCCAGATTGTTCAATTTATCTCTCTTTCTCCTTATTCTTGAATGTAAACACTAGGAACATGGAGATTACATAACAGTTCATTTTACTTCCAGTTTCTTAAATACAATATGGTAATTTAAAAATTCTTATATTAATAAGATGGCACTCACTTCAAAATGATTGTTTATACCCCTTTTATCATTATCACCCCTAGGACAGTGTTTTCTTAATTCTGACCTAGTTTCTCTTAGGGATATTTATTTATATACTCTGACTAATACATTTGTGACCATCTGTGAGAAATATGTGATACCACAGAGAAGGAAGCAAGCCCGCACATATAGCATGCATCACAGTATTGGTTCTAGAAAACCAATTTAAAAGGTGATTATTTCCCTGTGTCAAAATGTGGTTTATAACTACAGCTCTGTACAAGAGATGTAGAGGACCTAAACAATCCAGCAAGATGAAGGTCCTTCAATTCCAGAGACGGTAAGAATGAGGATAGTCAGAATGTTACAATGTCCCAAAGAGGAAAAGATAAATTTTATTTCACACCCAGGTCACCTAATATGTCTTTAATTTAGCAGAAATGGGCCAGAAATTTACTTGTGTGTGTGCTAAGTTGCTTCAGCCATTTCTTACTCTTTGTGACTTTATAGACTGTAGCCTACCAGGTTCCCATGTCCATGCTGTTCTCCCATGGGAAGAATACTAAAGTGGATTGCCAAGCCCTCCTCTAGAGGATCTTCCCAACCCAGGGATAAAATCTGCATCTCTTACGTCTCCTGCATTAGGCAGGTGGTTCTTTACCAGCAGCGCCACCTGGATAGACTGAAATTTACTTATATATCTCCATTTTATAGTTCGATCTACTCTCGAAATAATCAGAGCTCAAGATCCAAATATATGGATAAACAAAATGCCTCTCTTTGGGAAAAGGAAAAATAGAAGTTTTGCAAAAATTATCACCTAGGTCATCAGCTTCAACTGAGAAGAATGCTATGTTCATGTTGACATCTGAATTTCAAGGAGAGAGTGATAAGTACATTTTGTTCTAGCTTCATCGACATATAGGAGATAAAGTTTATGTGACAGGTAAAGTCAATTTTAATTAACAAATGTTTTCAAAATAAAATAGTAATTTAAGTACCAGATTAATGTTTTGGAGGTGACTGAGATGCAGTTTATTCCCTTTTAATCTCTGGAAAGGGGTTAGAGACGATTTGCCTTCCATGTAACAGTGGAAGAATTACAAGTAGGCTAATACCTCTCAACTGTGTAATCACCACAGTATATTTTTGTGCAAGAAGAAATTAAAGTGATTTAAGTAAGGGATACATAACAGTAACCTGTAATTCAACAGAAAATGTTTCCTTTCTTATAAAGTGAAAAGACAAAACTAGAAGACTTCAATATCAGTTACTGGATTATAATTGACCTATTTGTGTATCCTCAGCTGTGCTTGTGCTATAGACAAATGAGAAGTGCAGAATGAATAGTAACATAAGGATGAGGCTCAAACCTTAGTTATTGTTAAACTGGAAAGAAAGCTGTGCTTGTGCTATAGATAAATGAGAAGTGTAGAATGAATAGTAACATAAGGATGAGGCTCAAACCTTAGTTATTGTTAAACTGGAAAGAAGTCTACCCTGGTATTAACTGAAAGTCAAAATCAATTTCAAATATGGAAATGAACTGGTTTTTGATCCTGTATCTTGCAAACCAAGAAATTTTTTTTTATCATTTCTTTAATGATTTTCTACTTAGAATAAATATCTTGTTATTTAAAAACAGAGATAGTTTTCCTTTCCAACCTATTTTCCTTTGATTTTTTTTTTTTTTTGTATTGTCTTAGTGGACATGCCAGAAATTTCAGTATGATGTTGAATTTTATGGAGGGCATATATCTTTGTCTTTTCCCTGATTCTATGGGAAGAAAAGGACTAAATCCTTGGTCATCAAGAATGACGTTAGCTCTCAGTTCAGTTCATTCACTCAGTTGTGTCTGACTCTTTGCAACCCCATGGATTGCAGCACACCAGGCTTCCCTGTCCATCACCAACTCCAAGGAAGCTTGGCGTGCTGTTGTCCATGGGATCGCAAAGAGTCATTTTTTTAAAATGTCTTTTTTATGCAGAAATTTTTCATTTTAATTCCTAGATTCTGAGAGTATCTTTGTCATGAATGCATGTGACTTTTGTCAAATGCATTATCAATACTTAAATATTAGAGCATTTCTTCTTTAACCGTTTGAAATGGTGACTTATATTGATTCTGAATATTCTGATTCTGAATTTGAAACAATCTTATATTCCCAGTATCAATATCAGTTGGTTATGATGTATTATCATTTAAAAAATACTTTGCTGATGATTTTTTTTTAATCATGTCTCTATTTACGAGGGACCATATCAAGTTCTGGTAAGAAGGCAATCAGAACACTCACATGTTTCTAAGAGGAATGCAAGATGATACAGTTACTTTGGAAAACAGATTGGCAGTTTCTTAGAAATTGGTGCATTTGCTTAAATGACCAAGGAATTCCACTCCTAGAAATTTAACCAAGAGAAAGGCAAACTTATGTTAAAATCTATTTATGAAACTGTATAGTAGCTTTATTCATAATCACCTCAAATTGGGAACAACCCAAATGTCTTCCAACTTGGGGAATGGGTAAATAACCTACGATATATCCATACAATGGAATTCGTAAAAAAGAATGAACTAATGATTCACACAACAACATGATCAATCTCAGATACATTATGTTGTGTGAAAGAAGTCAGACATAAAATGCTGTATACCGTGTTCTACCTAAATGCCATGATGGAAAAAGTAAAATAATCAGCACAAAAGGCAAATTTGTCTCAGGGGCCAAAAATACAGGAAGAAGTTGCCTACAAATGGGAAAAAGGGAACTTTCTAGGAGTAATAAAAATGTTTTAGGTCTTAGATAAACTGATGTGACATAATGGAATGCATTTGTCAAAATTCATAGAGCTGTACACTAAAAAGTATGAGTTTTATTCTATATAAACTGCACTTTAATAAACTTGATAACAACAACAACAAAATATTGTGCTTCCAGATGATATGAAGTATTAAAAGTATAGTTGGCTACATATCCTAAAAATGTAACTCATAATTAAGAGTACTGATTTTGAATGAAAATATACTAGTCTTTTGTATTAAAACCTTTTCCTGTATATATATTTTCTTCCTTTGCAGTAAGTTTATTTAAAACTATTAATCTAATTACGCCAATGAGCATATTCTGAAGGAATACTTCGAAATGTCTATAAATGAATATAACTTCTGTCCTAAATTAGAGCTTTCCCAAAGACTTATTTTTTGGCTAGTTTTTCATAAATAGGAGAAAGTCCCTGATGAAATTAAAAGATGATTTCTCCTTTGAAGAAAAGCTATGACTAACCTAGACAGCAGAGACATTGCTTTGCTGAGACATTAAAAAAAAAAAAAAGCAGAGACATTACATTGCCAACAAAGATCCATACGGTCAAAGCTATGGTTTTTCAAGTAGTGAAGTATGGATGTGAGAGTTGGACCATAAAGAAAGTGAAGTGAAGTCGCTCAGTTGTGTCCAACTCTTTGCGACCCCACGGACTGGAACCTACCAGGCTCCTCTGTCGATGGGGTTTTCCAAGCAATAGTACTGGAGTGGATTGCCATTTCCTTCTCCAGGGGATCTTCCCAACCCAGTGATCAAACCCGGGTCTCCTGCATTGTGGATAGATGCTTTACTGTCTGAGCCACCAGGGAAATTCTAAGCTAGACACCAAAGAATTAGTGTTTTTGAACTGTGGTGTTGGAGAAAACTCTTGAGAGTCCCTTGGACTGCAAGGAGATCCAACCAGTCCATCCTAAAGGAAATCAGTTCTGAATATTCAATGGAAGGACAGATGCTGAAGCTGAACTTTCAATACTTTGGCCACCTGATGTGAAGAGCTGATTCTTTGGAACAGACCTTGATGCTGGGCAAGATTGAAGGCAGGAGGAGAAGGTGACAACAGAGAATGAGATGGTTGGATGGCATCACACTGACTTACTGGACATGAGTTTGAGCAAGCTCCGGGAGTTGGTGATGGACAGGGAAGCCTGGCGTGCTGCAGCCCATGGGGTCTCAAAGAGTCAGACACGACTGAGTGACTGAACTGAACTGAACCTGATATCTGAGACAGAAAAAAGCTTTCCTCTTCTCTGCCAAATACTCTTTAATACATCTGCCTCTGCAAGATTCATGTGACAAGCCCACATTTATAACTCTCCAAAGAGAGATAAAAGTGGTATATTTTTTGTTGTTTGTAACAGACTCATGATTTGAGCTATGTACCATCTGAAATCATTTTACAGAAACCTTGGCGTAGTTGAGCTTTAATTCGTCAGCTCTCCTAACACTCATGTGATAGTTTCTAACCTGGGGAGATTTTTTGAGTTATTCTATTGTATGTTTCTGCTAGAGTCTCAGAAACTGAATTTTTTTTAAAGCAGGAACTACAATAATATTGGTGCTGTCTTTCATTCACCATTTGTGTATGCATGCTCAGTCATTTCAGTCATGTCTGATTCTTTGCCATCCCAGGGATTGTAGCACACCAGTCTCTGTTCATGAGATGAGTGAGTGAGTGAGTGAAGTCACTCAGTCATGTCCGACTCTTTGTGACACCATGGACAGTGGCCTACCAGGCTTCTCCATCCATGGGATTTTCCAGGCAAGAGTACTCCTCTGCAAGAATACTGGAGTGAGTTGTCATGCCCTCCTCCAGTGGATCTTCATGACCCAGCCAGTGAACCCACATCTCCCGAGTCTCCTGCACTGCAGGCAGATTCTTTACCCACTGCGCTACCTGGGAAACCCCATTCACCATACATTGATGACTAAATGATGTAATTAGAAACTATGCAAACCTATTAAAGTAATGATTTGCACTCATTAAATTATGACTTCTTATCATTCTATTATTCTTTTGACTTAATAAGAAGAACCGATGAAGAAACTGATGAAGAAAATTAATTAAGAACTGATGAAGAAAACTAAATGTTTTATAGTTTTCTAACAAATTGGGGGTTGTCCAGTTTTTTAACTAGGACTCTCCTAATATCTCACAATGTTACAAAAGAATCTAGTACTACACTTAGAACACTAACTATACATGTTGAAAATATAATAAATGTTAGCTATTAAGAAAAGAATATTTCATTACTATAAAATAATAACAGAGACAGCAAGATGGCCCCCATACAATTCATCCAGAGGAAAAGAGCAGTAGCTTTGTGGTTGATTACATTATCAATCCAAACATGGCAGTGATTGTGAGCCTGAGGTTTAGGATTTTTTAAAAAACAAGGGGATAAATGGATAAAATCATGACGGTTTAATAAGAAATGTGCCAGCTTTATTCTTTGTTTTCTCTGTGTTAGGTATAGAATAGAAACTTCTTTTATAGAGAGGGGCTTCCCTTGTGGCTCAGCTGGTAAAGAATCCACCTGCAATATGGGAGACCTGGGTTCAATTCCTGGTTTGGGAAGATTCCCTGGAAAAGGGAAAGGCTACCCACTCCAGTATTCTGGCCTGGAGAATTCCAAGGACTTACTAGGTCATGGCGTCCCAAAGAGTTGGACAGGACTGAACCACGTTCACTGTCACTTTCCTGAAGTGATTTGGCTGAAGACAGCTTCTGTCACTTTCCATTTTCACATAGCGTGAAGTGGAGAAAGAGGGTAAGAATAACTCATGGGGTGGGGTAGCTAATGTGAGCAAGGTCTGGACAATTAGGTGGTCTAATAATTTTTGAAATAATATTTTCAAGGCTGTGCAGGTTCCCTTTGATCTGCTTTAAATAGGTGCATTCTACTTGGAGGTGACTAAAATGTTTCCGAATGCCCTTCATTTGTCCCTTTTATTGATGACTTAACCAGTGTTGATGGGCTACATTATAGTTTCAAGTACACCATAGTCCTTGAAGCTGAATGGCTAAGATCCACTGAAGAATTCAAGTTAGGAATAAAAAAACATTTCAAGCCTAGAACATTTCCACATTAACAATATCCTCCTCTTGGCACTTTGGATTCATTTTTCAGGTGTTAATAGCTTGAACACACACAGTTTGAATCATTACCTCACTATTATTGATGCATGGTTTATCTCTGAAGATAAACCCTGCATTTATCTTCATGTATGTTTTATCATGAAAAATTATCAGTGAAAGCCTCCAGTAGAGATTGTTATTTAATTAAAATAAACATAGTCTGTTAATGAATAGTATGAAGCTTACAACATATATCCTTTGATTTTATTTGTACTTAAGATTTTAAAAATAATTTCCACAAATAATTAATTTCCTATGTATAATTCTTCTGATATTAGATACATTTTAAGCAGTTGTTTCAAACTGTGTCTTCAGTGTTCTGGGAATTTGGGGATGGATTCCAGGGACTGTTGTGGGGTGAAGTGTTAGAGGACAAGAGATCGGAGACCCTCATTTCCACACAGCTTGAATAATAGTAACTAAGATTGTGTCTAATTTATGTAATGGGAATCTCTCTATAAAAGTAAAAAATGTTCCTTAAGTAAAAAGAAAATATTTTGGAAACTGAATCTCTTGTACCATCTTCTAGCGTCCTTCACTAATTGTCATTAATAATGAAAAACTGTTTCACAAACCATAATAATGAGTTCCTTATAAAAACAAATTTCATATTTATTCATTCCATTTAAAAATTATTTGGAAAAAATAAGGATACTAATTTTATATGCATTGTAGTACTATATTAAAGATAAAAGGAAGAGAGAAATTGGTTTAACAGAATACTGGAAATATATTAGTAAATTCTCTAAGAACTTGTCATTGGTATAAGACTGTTAATAAGAGAAAATCTGTTATTGAAAAGTAATACATACATTAGTTTTTATATATTATCCCTTTAAAAATGTAGTTTTCACTGAAATTATTCTTACAATTTTTGATTAAAATTTTCAAAATATCACAAAAATGAAGTATGTTAAATGCAGAACTTCTATGTCCTCAAAGACATTCAGAAAATTATGAAAATGTATTGAATTATATATACATAGATGAGGACAGTAATTGTTCTTCTTTTTGAAAGATAGCATACTTACAAACTAAAAAAAATAAACTTTAAAATACTGAAAACTCATTTTTCCAACTTAATCAGAGTTCTGTTTATATTGGTTGAAGCTATATATATACACAAACTCTGAGAACTTATACAGAGATAGTGCATAGGTATTTTAAACTTTTTAATACATTGCCCATGATAATCATTTATGCAAAAGCAAAGTTCCTATAAAATATAGCTTTAATTTTTATTTGCTCTTGTATGGCAGAAAGCAACACAACATTGTAAAGCAATTACCCTCCAAATAAAAAAATAAAATTGCAGGAGAGGAAAAAGAATCATCATATTTTATTGTCTTGTATCATAGATTCAATTTTCAACCAATCCCAAGTCAATCTTCAGTAATGTCATCAACCAATCTTCAGTGCCTATACTTGCTTCTCTATTTTAATTTGGTATACCGTCAAAAAGGACAAACTTCAAATTAACACTGAGGTTGTAATATCATTTTTTACTACATTGGCGATTTTCAGAATGATTAGGAACCATTATAATGTAAGAACCAATGAGAAGGGACCTATAGAACAGATGTAGGCTCGGAAAAACTACAACAACCACAGCATGCTAGCCAAAGCAGTCCTGCCCACTTCTGCTGAGTTTTCAAATTTTAATGGTTAATTAATAAATAATTGCATTATGTTCCAGGAAGGTTGAATTCATTAACAGAAGATCATCTAGCTACTCAGAGAATCATAATTAAAGCACCACATTCCTGTTTTCCAGACCTTTCCTGAATAGTTACATGGTTTCTTGTGAGTCAAAATAATTCAATAATTTGATATATTTGGCTATTGCATTTTATTGAAGAAGTTTTCCATGACAATCACCATAATGTGCCATTTATTTTGTATGTTTTCCCTTGATATAAATGACAAACTCTAAGACATAAAAAAAATCCAGCTTCTCCCAACTTCCTTTTTTATCATTAGTATTCACTTTGCCTATATTTTTAAAAAGACGGAAATCACAAATGCAACAAAATAAATACTCTTGTCAATAAATAGTCATTATAACATACATGAACACAGAATTAGAAGAAAGGATGAACTAAGGACAATGAAAAAGGAAAATAAATACTGTGCAGAGATATTGATTCCAAATCCACAGTTTTAACATTCATACCTCAGAATCTTTTTAGTGGTTATTGAAATAAAAAGTTATGAATCTACATTTCCATTTCTTTAAAAAGAAAGTGCAGATGGTCAGTGACATAATGGAGGAACCACTTGTGTACCTTGCATTTTTCTCCATCTACGTTTTATCATGAAACACTACCACTGAAAGACTTCAGTACAGAGTCAGTTATTTAATCAAAAAGAATATTTGCTTCACAGGGAACAAATAACGCAGTGACATTCTGCTTAGTCAAATTTAGATTTAGTTATTTTTTTTACCAAAATAGAGGGGAAAGAGTTCAAGATAAATATTAATTCTCCCTGTGTTTAATAAAATATTTTAATAACATTTATGATTATATGCTTTTGAGGTAGATATTCATTGATAATTGCAAAAATGTAAATAATATTTTTTTAAAAATATTTGTCATTCATTTTAGATACATATAAGTTACTTTGTTTAAAAGGCTAAATTCAAAGAAATAAAAATAAAAAGACTAAATTCCATTTGGGTTGACATTCCTGCTGTTTACAGCGAGTTATCCTTCTCTTTTGTTGTTATACACATTGTCAATAGCTGATTATTTTTTCTTTCTTCATAGTCAAGTGTCTTCTTGCCAATTAAAATAGTTTCACGTTACATGTTTTATGAAACCTTAAAAGACTTATTTTAAATCACAACTTTTCTTTATAAAAGAGTGATATGCTCTTCTTTCTAAAAGACCATCTATTTTCAAATGACAATAGGTGTCATGAGTAATTCTAAAGAGAAATAGTAATTACATGTTAAAACACTTTCACTGGAATAAAGGGCAATATTCAACTATTATGTAAATACATCGAACTTTTTTTTTGTATAGTACCTAAAAGCTGAACTGTCATTACTATAATAAGAATTTCTGTAACAGATTTATCTGGTCTCAAGTTCCAAGGTTAAGATGTAAAATCACAGGAGTACAGGGTAAAAAAAAAAAAAAATCAAAGAAAATTATCATTTAAAGATCATTCATAGTTATCACNAAAAAAAAAAGAAATGGTAAGGCAAATCTACAGAGACAGAAAATAGATTAGTAATTACATAGGGCTTGTAGGGTGATAGCTAAAGGGCATGAGATTTCTTTTGGGGGTGATCTGGGTATTCACAAAGTCCTTTGATAACTCTACTAACTATAATTTTAGTTAGTCACAATAAAGCAAATTGTAATCTCAAAAAGGACACCCAGTGGCTAACATTAGAAGGATATGAGGGTAGAATGAAGAGATGACAGAAAATAAACTGAAAGAAAGCAAAAAACTTTATATTTTGTATATAAAATTGTTTTTCCATTTATGTCATTGAGAACTGAATACACTGCAATGGATTATAAGCTTCCCTGAGAACATGGGCTCCTAAATGCAAGTAAGACCAAATATTTCTTACCAGAATATAAGACAGTTAACTCTGTGTGGGATAACTATGACAACACTGTGGTATTAATAATTGATATGAAGAATACAATAGTAAGCAAATAGTTGAGGCATCTGTCAATAGGCTACTGTAAGTACCAGCCACTAGCACTCTTTGTTTTTCTCTCACATTGAATAGAAACTTCTTTTATTTATTCTAATTCTTTCATTAAATATTTATTATAATATGTCAAAGGTACTAAGATGAGGGAGGGATAAAAATGCAAAATGAAGATCCAGTTATGGTCTCTGGCAAAAGAAGCTCACATTTTATAGATGAATGGTACACATTTGTAATACAATGAGTTAGAGTTGAGTGAAGGTTAACTCTCAGGATTCCAATTTGTATTACTAAGATAATAATGATGGAATAGTGAAAAAGTATGGAAATATAAGTCAATTACTTAGAGTATTACTTAGGATATTACTTAGGGTCCAGAGTTTCTCAATTACTGGACATGCTATTGGTATTATCTGTGGAACAATTCTTCAGTGTGTTGAAAAGTCCCATTAATTGTAGGGCAGTTAGTATCCTTGGCACTCATGCATGTGTCCTCAGTCGTGTCCAACTCTTTGGGACCCTATGGACTGCAGCCCACCAAGCTCCTCTGTCCATGGGATTCTCCAGGCAAGATACTGGAGTGGATAGCCATGCTCATCTCCAAGGAATCTTCCTGACCCAGGGATCAAACCCACGTCTCTTGCATCTCCTGCATTGGCAGACAGATTCTTTACCACTGTGCCACCTGGGAAGTGCTCAGGGAATTTAATACTAATAGTACCCAATCTTAAAATCACCTGTGACAACCAAACATGCCCCCAATATATTTCTAAAAGCCCCATGTGGCTGCTTTCATAAAGTACCACAATGATAATTATTAACTCAGTTACTGACAAAATCCATGATGTCTGAGGGACAGCATAGACATGTCCTATAAAAATTAAAATATACCAATTCAATATTTGGGTGAGAAAATTGGTCCAAAGATATAAATATTAACATTTTCAGGAATTATAGGGAAAATTAAGTTTTTTGTGAGAGAGTGTTGAACAGAACAATAAACTGAAGACAACTGTTTTCTGCTCCCTAGGATTTATAGAAAAGAAGAAATAGGACTTACTTTTACATAAGAAATTAATTCATCTCAAGATCTACAAAATACCTTTAGGGTACTAAATGTCACTAATTTTAGAAATTCTCATATTTACAAACACAAATTTCCATCAAAGGTACAGTTATTTCTAAAATACTCACCATTAGCTAGCAGGTTTTCTGTCAGTTTTTCCTTTTCCTTTTCTATGAGTTTAATCCTCATTTCCCCCAGAATGCTGTCCAAAGTACTCATGTTAACCTTCCCTCCTTAGAAAAGCAGTAGGAGTGGAAAATGACAAAAAAACCAACATTTCCAAAATATTAAAAATACATTCATGTCTGTGTATTACTAATTAGCTTGTATTACTGATATTAAAAAAGAGAGAAAATATAATTCATGTCTCTGTATTATCATTTAACACTTTTAATAGGGCTATCAAGACTAATTTCCAATGTTCAGAAAAATTCAATAGGATAGATAAATCTAGAACCTATTTCCTATTACCTTTTCTTGGGGATAACCTGAAACAACAAACTGTGCCCAAGGGGGTTTAGCACCTATTGCTGTAGACCACAGATCTCTTCTTTCCAAACAATAACAAGGGGCCATTCTCATTTGCTTGAACTCCCAGATCACTTCTGCTGAGTAACTGCTAATCCTTCACTTCAGTGTTTGCTGTGTAGACCTATATTTGATTTTTCAATTAAAATGTTTTAATCTATTTCCACTCTCCTTGCCTCAGTTTGTTCTCTTTTCCCAGACTCTTCTCTGGTCTTCTGTGNGATCACTTCTGCTGAGTAACTGCTAATCCTTCACTTCAGTGTTTGCTGTGTAGACCTATATTTGATTTTTCAATTAAAATGTTTTAATCTATTTCCACTCTCCTTGTCTCAGTTTGTTCTCTTTTCCCAGACTCTTCTCTGGTCTTCTGTGGTCTTCAGAAACTTCAGCATCATTTATGATTCACAGTGAAAGAAGTTGCTGATATAACAAACTCAATATAAGTCTTAAAGACGGAATTTATTTCTATTTAGAAATAGATTCTGTGAGGTTTTAAAATGTCTTCTTGGTGCCAGATTAGTAGCTTTAGAGATTCATTTCAGCATTTCATAAGCCTAAGACCTCTTGAGTGGCTAACTGTTATATTAAATGCTCAGTTATTACTTTTCAGATTCTATTTCTAATTTTAAGGTTTTTTGCCTATGAGATTCAACCTCATGTTTTATAGAAAAGTATATAACTTGTTGATACAATCATATCCATCTCTTTAAGAAACTGAGAGGAATAAACCCAAAGTTTAGTGATTCTTAAATGTAACCAAAAAATATTAACTTCTGCATAATATGGTTATAGGTTTTAGTACAAAGACCATGGCTAAATAAATTCTGTTCAAGTGTTTAAAAGATGTGTTCAGTAATAGAATAAAATCTCTCCCCTTGGCCACTCCACATAGAAAGTTTTAAAAGAAGTTGATGAACTGCTTAGTGAAACACAGCAATAGGGAAAACAAATTTCATACTTCTACCCAATAAGCATGATTCTTTTTTTTTTTGCTGACACCCAGAGAAATTTTTCTTTTTCTGAGTAAATTTCTTAGCAATTACTACTTTTTTGTTTCTTAATCACTCTTCAGACTAGACAGTACTTATTTTCTTTTTTTGCATAAACTTTCAACAAATTATGAAGTGTCCTAACATGTAATGCAGAATATCTGCAAAAGTACAGATGGATTAAAAGAAGCATAAGCATGCCATCAAAATATTAGAAGGGTGCAACTATCAAGATTCAATATCCTATTCTTTTTTTTTTTCTTATCTTTAAAGGCCTTCATACCATCAATCATCCTATTCTGATTGATCTTTCCATGGGCTTTAAGAAATATACTAATCAAACTCTCACAAAAGTGATAAAAAGACTCATTAAACAGTTTAGGAGCCACCATTTGACAAAGCCAGAATTTACATTTCCCTACAAAGTACAAATTTACTCCCAGTAACTTTTTATAAAATATGAAATGGAGTAAACTGTTAAGAAGGCATCTTTTCACTCATTGGCATCTAAGGTAGTTATTGCCTGGACTCTAGCATGCAGAAGCCCCTTCCTCATTTATTTTTTGTAATGTCTGATTTATTCTCATTCCAATCAATACTTTTCAATGCCTTCATTTTCCCCCTTAATTCTCATTTTAAACTTTAGGACTTACAATGGATTAAAAAATAAGAACCATTATTTTTCATCCATGGTCATGGGATTTATAACTAGAGTCTACTGATTCCTAAACTAAAAATGAGATGACAGAGTTGGTATTTCTTAAGATAAAACAATATTGCCTTCTAAAGTTTTTTTGGACAGTTTTTGCTTTTCGCCTAGATAGGAAGCAGAATAGTTACAGAAATTCTTACCATTAATTTTCACATCGTTCACCAAATCATGTTTCTCTTCTTTGAGTTCTACTCCTATATTTCCAGGAACTTTTTTCATGTCATTGACAACAACCTCTCCTTCTTCAAAGCAAAAGAAATGGAGACTTATGGTATTATCGTGAATGATGCCATGATTTGATATAATTTAAAAAAACAAACTCTTTGCAGCATTACAACCAACTGCAGGATAAACAGGTACCTGACCTAACAAATAGGCCATTGGCACTTCAGATAAAGACTTTGTTGTTAATTCTAGTATAATCTCTGAATGAAAATCAAGGCAAAAAAACAAGCAATTAGAGAATAACTTTGTAGTAAATTAGGATGATATAGATTGCTGATATAAAATAAGTTTTATTAGCAAGCACTTGCTTTATATGAGTTCAACTCTAATTTTACCAAAACTTTTCTTCACCATTTGCTGTGTTGAACTAGAATTCCCCTTTCCCATCATATAAGAGAAGATACGCTAATTATTGGCAAGGAGTCCAGATAATGACTTTGGAAACAACAAAGTACAGTGAAGTTTTATTGCTAAAAGTTCTAGTATTTCAGTATCTAACTCTAGGCATTTATACTTTTTTTAAGGAGTATGGGGGTAATGGATTTTAAAAGCCCATACAATCATAATGTGGAAAGAGCATTTAATTATAATTTAGTGGAAAGAATTCAGTTCTTTTCTAGCTTGTTAGTAGTATCTCCCTCTTTCCTTTAAATTAATTATTTTATCTGTGCTGGGTCTTCATTGTTGTCGCGGGATTTCTTTAGTTGCGATAAGCAGGAGCTACTCTTCACTGTGGTGTGCCAGCTCTAGGGCACAGAACTTCAGCAGTTGCAGCTTCCCAGCTCTAGAGCACAGGTTCAGAAATTGTGCCACATGGGCTTAGTTGCCACGTGGCATGTGGGATCTTCTCAGACCAGGGATAGAATCTGAATCTCACATATTGGCAGGCAAATTCTTTACCACTAACCACCATGGAACCCCTTCATCTTTGTTTGAATTTATTTTTTATTGAAGTATAGTTGAATCTCAATGTTGTGTTCATTACTGCTGTAAAGCAACCAGTCAGTAATAATATATATATGTGTATATATATATTTTTTTTCCATATTCTTTTTCATTATGGCTTATTACAGGATATTGAATATATTCCCAAGCTACACAGTCACATCTTGGCTATTGTGAATAGTGCTGCTATGAACACAGGGATGCCCATATCTTTTTGAATTAAAGCTTTGTCTGGAAATATGTCCAGGAGTGGGATTGATAGATCATATGGTAATTTTATTTTCAGTTTGCTGAGGAACCTGCCTACTATTTTCCACAGTGGTGACACAAACTTGCATTCCTACCAACAGTGTAGGAGGGTACCGTTTTCTTCACAACTTCTCCAGCATTTGTTATTTGTAGATTTTTAATGGTTCCAAATAGGAAAAGGAGTACCTCAAGGCTGTATATCGTCACCCTGCTTATTTAACCTATATGCAGAGTACATCACGAGAAACGCTGGGCTGGAAGAAACACAAGCTGGAATCAAGATTGCCGGGAGAAATATCAATAACCTCAGATATACAGATGACACCACCCTTATGGCAGAAAGTGAAGAGGAACTAAAAAGCCTCTTGATGAAAGTAAAAATGGAGAGTGAAAAGGTTGGCTTAAAGCTCAACATTCAGAAAACGAAGATCATGGCATCCAGTCCCATCACTTCATGGGAAATAGTTGGGNGATGAAGAAACTGATGAAGAAAATTAATTAAGAACTGATGAAGAAAACTAAATGTTTTATAGTTTTCTAACAAATTGGGGGTTGTCCAGTTTTTTAACTAGGACTCTCCTAATATCTCACAATGTTACAAAAGAATCTAGTACTACACTTAGAACACTAACTATACATGTTGAAAATATAATAAATGTTAGCTATTAAGAAAAGAATATTTCATTACTATAAAATAATAACAGAGACAGCAAGATGGCCCCCATACAATTCATCCAGAGGAAAAGAGCAGTAGCTTTGTGGTTGATTACATTATCAATCCAAACATGGCAGTGATTGTGAGCCTGAGGTTTAGGATTTTTTAAAAAACAAGGGGATAAATGGATAAAATCATGACGGTTTAATAAGAAATGTGCCAGCTTTATTCTTTGTTTTCTCTGTGTTAGGTATAGAATAGAAACTTCTTTTATAGAGAGGGGCTTCCCTTGTGGCTCAGCTGGTAAAGAATCCACCTGCAATATGGGAGACCTGGGTTCAATTCCTGGTTTGGGAAGATTCCCTGGAGAAGGGAAAGGCTACCCACTCCAGTATTCTGGCCTGGAGAATTCCAAGGACTTACTAGGTCATGGCGTCCCAAAGAGTTGGACAGGACTGAACCACGTTCACTGTCACTTTCCTGAAGTGATTTGGCTGAAGACAGCTTCTGTCACTTTCCATTTTCACATAGCGTGAAGTGGAGAAAGAGGGTAAGAATAACTCATGGGGTGGGGTAGCTAATGTGAGCAAGGTCTGGACAATTAGGTGGTCTAATAATTTTTGAAATAATATTTTCAAGGCTGTGCAGGTTCCCTTTGATCTGCTTTAAATAGGTGCATTCTACTTGGAGGTGACTAAAATGTTTCCGAATGCCCTTCATTTGTCCCTTTTATTGATGACTTAACCAGTGTTGATGGGCTACATTATAGTTTCAAGTACACCATCGTCCTTGAAGCTGAATGGCTAAGATCCACTGAAGAATTCAAGTTAGGAATAAAAAAACATTTCAAGCCTAGAACATTTCCACATTAACAATATCCTCCTCTTGGCACTTTGGATTCATTTTTCAGGTGTTAATAGCTTGAACACACACAGTTTGAATCATTACCTCACTATTATTGATGCATGGTTTATCTCTGAAGATAAACCCTGCATTTATCTTCATGTATGTTTTATCATGAAAAATTATCAGTGAAAGCCTCCAGTAGAGATTGTTATTTAATTAAAATAAACATAGTCTGTTAATGAATAGTATGAAGCTTACAACATATATCCTTTGATTTTATTTGTACTTAAGATTTTAAAAATAATTTCCACAAATAATTAATTTCCTATGTATAATTCTTCTGATATTAGATACATTTTAAGCAGTTGTTTCAAACTGTGTCTTCAGTGTTCTGGGAATTTGGGGATGGATTCCAGGGACTGTTGTGGGGTGAAGTGTTAGAGGACAAGAGATCGGAGACCCTCATTTCCACACAGCTTGAATAATAGTAACTAAGATTGTGTCTAATTTATGTAATGGGAATCTCTCTATAAAAGTAAAAAATGTTCCTTAAGTAAAAAGAAAATATTTTGGAAACTGAATCTCTTGTACCATCTTCTAGCGTCCTTCACTAATTGTCATTAATAATGAAAAACTGTTTCACAAACCATAATAATGAGTTCCTTATAAAAACAAATTTCATATTTATTCATTCCATTTAAAAATTATTTGGAAAAAATAAGGATACTAATTTTATATGCATTGTAGTACTATATTAAAGATAAAAGGAAGAGAGAAATTGGTTTAACAGAATACTGGAAATATATTAGTAAATTCTCTAAGAACTTGTCATTGGTATAAGACTGTTAATAAGAGAAAATCTGTTATTGAAAAGTAATACATACATTAGTTTTTATATATTATCCCTTTAAAAATGTAGTTTTCACTGAAATTATTCTTACAATTTTTGATTAAAATTTTCAAAATATCACAAAAATGAAGTATGTTAAATGCAGAACTTCTATGTCCTCAAAGACATTCAGAAAATTATGAAAATGTATTGAATTATATATACATAGATGAGGACAGTAATTGTTCTTCTTTTTGAAAGATAGCATACTTACAAACTAAAAAAAATAAACTTTAAAATACTGAAAACTCATTTTTCCAACTTAATCAGAGTTCTGTTTATATTGGTTGAAGCTATATATATACACAAACTCTGAGAACTTATACAGAGATAGTGCATAGGTATTTTAAACTTTTTAATACATTGCCCATGATAATCATTTATGCAAAAGCAAAGTTCCTATAAAATATAGCTTTAATTTTTATTTGCTCTTGTATGGCAGAAAGCAACACAACATTGTAAAGCAATTACCCTCCAAATAAAAAAATAAAATTGCAGGAGAGGAAAAAGAATCATCATATTTTATTGTCTTGTATCATAGATTCAATTTTCAACCAATCCCAAGTCAATCTTCAGTAATGTCATCAACCAATCTTCAGTGCCTATACTTGCTTCTCTATTTTAATTTGGTATACCGTCAAAAAGGACAAACTTCAAATTAACACTGAGGTTGTAATATCATTTTTTACTACATTGGCGATTTTCAGAATGATTAGGAACCATTATAATGTAAGAACCAATGAGAAGGGACCTATAGAACAGATGTAGGCTCAGAAAAACTACAACAACCACAGCATGCTAGCCAAAGCAGTCCTGCCCACTTCTGCTGAGTTTTCAAATTTTAATGGTTAATTAATAAATAATTGCATTATGTTCCAGGAAGGTTGAATTCATTAACAGAAGATCATCTAGCTACTCAGAGAATCATAATTAAAGCACCACATTCCTGTTTTCCAGACCTTTCCTGAATAGTTACATGGTTTCTTGTGAGTCAAAATAATTCAATAATTTGATATATTTGGCTATTGCATTTTATTGAAGAAGTTTTCCATGACAATCACCATAATGTGCCATTTATTTTGTATGTTTTCCCTTGATATAAATGACAAACTCCAAGACATAAAAAAAATCCAGCTTCTCCCAACTTCCTTTTTTATCATTAGTATTCACTTTGCCTATATTTTTAAAAAGACGGAAATCACAAATGCAACAAAATAAATACTCTTGTCAATAAATAGTCATTATAACATACATGAACACAGAATTAGAAGAAAGGATGAACTAAGGACAATGAAAAAGGAAAATAAATACTGTGCAGAGATATTGATTCCAAATCCACAGTTTTAACATTCATACCTCAGAATCTTTTTAGTGGTTATTGAAATAAAAAGTTATGAATCTACATTTCCATTTCTTTAAAAAGAAAGTGCAGATGGTCAGTGACATAATGGAGGAACCACTTGTGTACCTTGCATTTTTCTCCATCTACGTTTTATCATGAAACACTACCACTGAAAGACTTCAGTACAGAGTCAGTTATTTAATCAAAAAGAATATTTGCTTCACAGGGAACAAATAACGCAGTGACATTCTGCTTAGTCAAATTTAGATTTAGTTATTTTTTTTACCAAAATAGAGGGGAAAGAGTTCAAGATAAATATTAATTCTCCCTGTGTTTAATAAAATATTTTAATAACATTTATGATTATATGCTTTTGAGGTAGATATTCATTGATAATTGCAAAAATGTAAATAATATTTTTTTAAAAATATTTGTCATTCATTTTAGATACATATAAGTTACTTTGTTTAAAAGGCTAAATTCAAAGAAATAAAAATAAAAAGACTAAATTCCATTTGGGTTGACATTCCTGCTGTTTACAGCGAGTTATCCTTCTCTTTTGTTGTTATACACATTGTCAATAGCTGATTATTTTTTCTTTCTTCATAGTCAAGTGTCTTCTTGCCAATTAAAATAGTTTCACGTTACATGTTTTATGAAACCTTAAAAGACTTATTTTAAATCACAACTTTTCTTTATAAAAGAGTGATATGCTCTTCTTTCTAAAAGACCATCTATTTTCAAATGACAATAGGTGTCATGAGTAATTCTAAAGAGAAATAGTAATTACATGTTAAAACACTTTCACTGGAATAAAGGGCAATATTCAACTATTATGTAAATACATCGAACTTTTTTTTTGTATAGTACCTAAAAGCTGAACTGTCATTACTATAATAAGAATTTCTGTAACAGATTTATCTGGTCTCAAGTTCCAAGGTTAAGATGTAAAATCACAGGAGTACAGGGTAAAAAAAAAAAAAAATCAAAGAAAATTATCATTTAAAGATCATTCATAGTTATCACACCTATTTTCATATAAAATTAATACTTCCAAATTTCAAAATCTCAACATTTTTCCATGTAGAGAATAGCAAATGAAACTTTTTACAATATATAATTTTTTTTTATTGCAAGTATACAAATCATTTGTTGAAATGTATATACACATAACCTATTTTGCTATGTACTGTTAGATATGTTGAGAGTTATTTGTTTTAGGAAACTTCACACTCTCTACTTATATATATTTTAATATATTGCCTCAATTGCAATTATATTAGAATGTGAGTCAGCTCTTTGAAATTTAATTTTCTTATTTTTCTAATATTTATTCATAAATATAATTTTAAATCCCTACTGATCCACATTAAATTGGAATATTATTGAAACTGAATTAGTAGTTGATTAAGTAGCTGATTTCTTTATTACAAGCAATAGAACTATCTGAAGGAGGTAAAAGTGGGCAAAATAATATAATAAATGAAAAAGCTCTTAAAAATAAATTGACAGCAAGATGTGATGAATACTATCAGAATTAAGACATTTAGAATAAGAGAGAGAAGGAATGGAATGGGGACAGTGGAGAAGCAGGACAAAGGTAATTCTTAAAAAGATTTAAAACATCAGTAGTGTACTGCCATGAAGGTAAAAATTAAGACAGGAGTCATTTAGCACAAGAACCATCAATATAAATTAAAAGATGGAAATGCTAAGAATACGAGTAGAATAAAGATGGAACAGATGAGAAAAGTAAGATAGGAAGTAAAAACAAGCTAGTAATGGTACAGTAGATATCAGATAAATAATAATACAGACAGTACTCATTTAAAAAATCTTTAAAGAGCACTTACTCCTTGGAAGGAAAGTTATGACCAACGTAGATAGCACATTGAAAAGCAGAGACATTACTTTGTCAACAAAGGTCCGTCTAGTCAAGGCTATGGTTTTTCCAGTGGTCATGCATGGATGTGAGAGTTGGACTGTGAAGAAAGCTGAGCACCAAAGAATTGATGCTTTTGAACTGTGGTGTTGGAGAAGACTCTTGAGAGTCCCTTGGACTGCAAGGAGATCCAACCAGTCCATTCTGAAGGAGATCAGCCCTGGGATTTCTTTGGAAGGAATGATGCTAAAGATGACACTCCAGTACTTTGGCCACCTCATGCAAAGAGTTGACTCATTGGAACACTCCAGTACTTTGGCCACCTCATGCAAAGAGTTGACTCATTGGAAAAGACTCTGATGCTGGGAGGGATTTGAGGGCAGGAGGAAAAGGGGACGACAGAGGATGAGATGGCTGGATGGCATCACCAACTCGATGGACATAAGTCTGAGTGAACTCCGAGAGTTGGTGATGGACAGGGAGGCCTCGTGTGCTGCGTCAGACACAACTGAGCGAATGAACTGAACTGAACTGAACTGAACTGAAAGAGCCCTTCAGATCTAAAAGTCTTTACACTTTTTAATTTATTCCCATGCTTGGAATGGATATTTTAGTCTGGAAGAAAATAACTATCTCCCTATATTTTTATGGCATGGCACTAAAGAATGTATTTTAACCTTAACTAATGTAAATCTCTGTGAAAGGTCATAGGTTAAGCCACAAGGGATACTAATGAAAATGTTTTCCCTTTGCATCTCTACATCTCTGAAGTCAGAAAAACAATAGTGTTGATTCCAATTGACACTAGGAGTTTATTATTATATCAAGACAAATATTTCATACTCTTTCAATATTTGAAAGACAAATATTTCACATTCACATATTTAAAACCTAAACTCCTCCTATAAATCATCTAATTATAAATCTCAAATTAAAGTAAACATCAGGTGAAGGTTCTTTTTTGCTGTCAAGCTTGATTAAAACCTGTTTAGATTGAAAGACTGTAATCCTTGCCAGAATCTACCCTAGTCAGTTCTTTGACTGTGAATTTCTCTGAATGAATATACCTATTTCTAAAAAAGTGGGAAGTCAAACTTCTATTTGACTCCTTTTTTCCTCTCTTTCAGCCTCCAGATTCATTTAACAGGTACTCACTCTAACTGCTAACCAACAATTTCCCAGCTTTTATGTCATTCTCCCTGTTTACTTGGTCATTAACCTTGGTCAAGTTTTAACTAATGTAGAAACAAGTATTTGGGCCATCCAAGGTTTCAGTCGTCCTTGGTCATCTTGTGCATCTCTAATCTATTCCATACTCAAGTTACTACACTCTAGTTGTTGACCCACCACCAGTTCCCCCCCGCCCCAAGAGTCCTCAATAACTTCGTATTGTCATCCAAGTACCAGGCAAACTCCTTCCCCTGAGGACGCAAGCTGTCCCCTGTCTGGGCCCACTGGGGATTTTCACAGTTGTGTCTCTTTGTGAACTCTTTAGTCAAATTAAACCATACAGTCTTCACTCTCAAAAAAAAAAAATAAATAAATAAAAAATAAATAAATAAAAAACAACATATTAATTCTTTAAATTTGTAGATTATTTTGTTAACAACTGAAGATCTACAGTATGCAATACATCACATACGTAAGGTATGAGAGGAAAAAGATACTTAAGAAATAGTCTACATTCTCAAGAAAGGTAAACAATCTTTTATATCCCTTTCCTGAAAGTCCAAATATGTTTAACAAAACACTTAATAAAGTATACAATCTGTATTATATGGTACCATAGTATAGCAATATTAATTTCTCTGACTAGTCAAAAGAATAGTACTTAGACCTCAAGTAATACGTCAAAAATTCAAAGTGAAGCATTCCCAATATGTACGGTATGTTTCACATTCAGGAAAGCACATAGAAGTGTATTGGGCAGTATTATTTTATCTAAACCTGGAAATACTATTTTTAAGGCCCATCAGTATTTCTATCACAAACTTGTACACTGGGGAAAATGATGGAGTTGTAAAGTACTGCTTTGAGCAAAGGCCTGATAATGGGACCTTGGGTTATATGTAATTAACTATTCATAGATTTTCCAAGAGATTCATATGGTTACTTTCTAGGTTGTTGAAAATTTAAATAAAAGAGAATTGATCTATAGTGTTTTCTGAAGTGTTGACTGTAAGTTAAAAACAGCCTGAAAGAGTATTGGCAGGCATAAAACGATCTAATTGCTTTTGGCTCAGATAGTCATCCCTTGCATTGGGATCTTTCTTTGGAAGTGAAGCAAGGAGATTAACATTTATACTTTTATTTTTTTCCCCCTAATGATCATACCATCCCACTTTTCATGCGATCACATTAAAAAGGCATCACACATATACCAAGTAAACATATCTCTGTCCTCTACAGAAAAATATTGCATAGTGTGTGTGTACATTTGTGCATGCATGCATGAAGATGTTTGCAGTGCATGCACATACCAGATTTTGAAGAAAGATAGAAGCAGTTGTCAATATTAGTTTAGGGATATACCTTTATTTTTATTTAAACTTTTGAAATTTAGTTAAATTCATTATTTCAGATTCTGCTTTTTTTTTGTTTTTGTTACTATTTGTTAAATGATGTGATGCAATAAATATAGAAGGGATGTAGAACTATATTACTAAGAGGAACACATGCAGATTGAAAAGAAAAGAAAAAGAGGGTACAAGTCAAGGGTATCTAAGGTTCAGTCACAGTTCTGAGATTTATTAACTTTGTGTCTTCAAGCTAGTTGTTTTACCTCACTGAACTATAGTTTTTAGTTTTTCATTTGGAGGCTGAGCCTATTTCAGTTCCCAGCATCTCTGAGTGCACAGTAAATCAACATATTACTATTAAGAAACAGAGAATGAAAGGAGAAAAGTCCATCTTGAAGCAAAAATTGAATAAGAATCTGGCAGAGTGAATCCCCATCATAAAAACTGTGACTCATGGTGGGCTGCCCAGGTCCAATTTTTCTTGGTTAAATCTTAAACAGAAGCCAGTCTTGGCTATTTAATAATATATCCTATACAGCCAATCCAATCACTGTGATTCCTTGAGCCTAGAATTAATCTCTATCTGATTTAATAAATCAGCTCTAATTTGGGGGAACAGCAAATTCTCCCACTCTTTCAAATATTCATGATGCCGGGAAATTTTGAAACAAAACAAATAAGTATATATTTATATTCTTATTCATCAGTGGAAGAAATACTTAAAGATAATCAGAAAAATAGTTGAATGGTAATGCAAACTCTTATTTTATTCCAATCAAAGTACACAAGTTCCATGTTCATATCTGTAAGAATTTACTTACCTCAAAGGTCAATTGTTTCTAAACACATCAACCATTACTGAAGTTAAGACTCATTCATGTCTAATTGAATTCATAAACTGCTTTTTGGTTAACCATTGTCAGAATGTGTCTGACCTGTTTTGCCTTAATTTGGATGCTGTTATAGTAGGGTGTTTTATAGCTAGTGTTGGTGTGCATTTTTCTTTATTTGTTTTTTATAACCTCAACTTCAAGCTGAACCTATAGATAATTTTTGCCTGCTTGTTTTTAACTTGGATGACATATGAAAAAGTTCAAGTGGGAATGCAGAATCATCACTCCTCCATTGGGATGAGCTGTCAAACATAGCAGATATGGTTATGTTATGAGTTTCTCCATTTGCAAACATTTTTTCCTTCATTTGCAGTTGCAAAACAGACTCAAATATTTTCCCTCACTGACACCAAAGTGTAGTGTCTTATATAAATGACTCTCAGAGGAATTTGTGTGTGTGTGTTAAATGATAATACATTCTTAAGTATCTATATTTACTTTCCCGTTTGAGATGCTGCTAAGTTGCTTCAGTCACGTCTGACTCTGTGCGACCCCATAGACGGCAGCCCACCAGACTCTCACGTCCCTGGGATTCTCCAGGCAAGAACACTGGAGTGGGCTGCTATTTCCTTCTCCAATGCTCACATTCAATTATTTTGTTGGGGAACCAATTAACTGAATACAAAAATACTTGTTGACAGCAGTAAAAGAAAGGTTGGATTAACAATTTGTAAATAGTAGTAGATTCTCCCTGCTTCAAGGAGTTTTTTACTTCTTGTGTGAAGAAAACAGGTTGTAAATGTATTAAACCATAGAGCAATAGTGTAGACTTATTAAATCCCATTGGATATAATTGTATAACCCATGCATCCCATAAATAAGGTAACTATTCAAATAAACTGGCAATTAATGTTTTACTTTAAAAGTAATCATATATATGCATATATGTAAAAGTCGCTCACTGTGTGTAACTTTGTGATTCCATGGTCTATATCACGCCAGGTTCCTCTGTCCATGGAATTCTCCAGGCAAGAATACTGGAGTGGGTTGCCATTCCCTCTCTAAGGGATCTTCCCATCCCAGGAATTGAACCCAGTTCTCCTGCATTGCAGACAGATTCTTTACCATCTGAGCCACGAGGGAAGCCCATGTGTGTATATATAAATGGCTTACATACATAGTTACCTTTTACTTTTCTGACGGACAATGATATATGTGCTGCTCACTGTGTGCACAGCAATGCACAACGTATGGATATAAAAGAGTGGAAAAGATGCCTGTCCTTAAGGATGCTAACAATGTAATGAAGGATTTATACTACTTGTTACTTAAATGGTAATGACTGATTTTATGCTTCTTTTATACTTAACTATACATAGAACAACTTGAAAAACAAAATTAGATTTTTAAGGGTGAGTGATACAACTCAAGAGATACAAAGGTCAAACAGCCTGATTCTTCAGTTGATTCCTATTTTCAACTTCAAATAACATGAGTATATCTCATGATTTTAAGGTCTTAATTTTAATCCCTTCCTCAGTCTTTTTTCTAACAGCATAGTTAAAACTGGAAAAGATTCTTTTATCTTAAACCTCTTGGCTGTATAGTCCAGAGGTATAACCTCATTTTCTGGCAAACATTTTCTTGTAATTCAGTTTTTTTTCAGTTTTAATAACCAAGTTATCAAGTTTTCATCAAACTAACATATCTGCTGATATAGCACAATTGAAAATATATGTCACAACCTATGGTGTATTCTTGGAAAAATACTTATTCTGAATCTAATTATGAGAAAACAAATAGAAAAATTCAGATTGTGTGACATTCTACAGGAAAATGTCAGTGCCATAATAGACAAAAGAAAAATTGGAAAAATACTCTGGATTATGGAAGACTGAAGAGCCACAACAACCAATGCAATGCAGTATCCTTGGTTGGATCCTGGATTGGGAAAAAATAACTACAAATGGTGTTTTGGGGACAGTTGCTGCTGCTGCTGCTGCTAAGTTGCTTCAGTCGTGTCCAACTCTGTGTGATCGCATAGACGGCAGCCCACCAGGCCCCGCCATCCCTAGGATTCTCCAGACAAAACACTGGAGTGGGTTGCCATTTCCTTCTCCAAGGCATGAAAGTGAAAAGTGAAAGTGAAGTTGCTCAGTCGTGTCTGACTCTTTGCGACCCCATGGACTGCAGCCCACCAGGCTCCTCCATCCATGGGATTTTCCAGGCAAGAGTACTGGAGTGGGGTGCCATTGCCTTTTCCAGGGAGAAACAGAGAAACTTAAATATGGATTGGATGTTATATCACAGTCAAGTTTCATGGGTCTAATGATGGTATTATACTTATGTACAAGCATGTCTTACTCTTAGAATAATATTGGGATAAAATATCATCATGTCTGCAACTTGTTTAAATGAATCAGCAAAAACTATATGTGAACATATATATGTATATGTGTGTACAAACATTTTAAACATATACATGATTCAGAGAGAAAAAAGTTAAACCAAATGTCACAAAAGTTTTAGGGTTGATAAATCCAGGGTATATGAGTATTTATATTCTTTCAACATTTCTGTTTGAGTAAAATTTCTATGATAAAAAATGAAGGGAGGGAGGGAATTCAACTTTTTAAACAAATAACAATTTATATTCATTAAATGAGCTATAATCAAAAAAGAAAAGCAAACTCATCTCATGTGTTATCAGCCCAAATTTATATGAAGTCCTTACCCTCCAGTACCTCAGAACATGAGAGTGTTTGGAGACAAGTCTTTCAAGATGTAACTGTGTAAAATTTTTCATTGGGTGAATTCAGTAATCATGTATGCTCAATTGTGTCTGACTCTTTGTGATGCCATGGACTGTAGCCCACCAGGCTCCTCTGTCTATGGGATTCTCCAGGCAAGAATACTGGAGTGGGTTTCCATTCCTCCTCCAAGGAATCTTCCCAACCCAGAGGATCCAACCCATGTCTCCTCTGTCTCCTGCATCGGCAGGTGGATTCTTTACCACTAAGCCACCTGTGAAGTTGTTGAATCCAATGTGACTGGGGTCCTAATAAGAAACGACCAGGACCCAGACACACACAGGTGGAAGACCTTGTAAAAACACCAGTAAATGGCCATTTGCAAGCGAAAAAGAGAGGATTCAGAATGAAACCAAGCCTGTCGACACCTTGAACTTGGACTTATAGCCTCCAGAACTGTGAGGAAATTTATATGTATTTTTTAAATTTAACCCAAAAGGTATTTTATTTTGTTAGGTAGCCCTAATTCACTAATACACAGTGCTACTCAAGATTCTCAGAATGAATCCCATTGACCTTCATCCTTGTATAGCTTTTTCTCTTTTGAATGCAGGTAGAACCTGTGAACATGATATGCTATCACTCCTGGATTATATTGCATTATAATCGCAAAAGGAAATTATCCAAATGTTCTTAATCTAATCACATGCAGTTTGTCAAGGAAGATGTCAGGGAGAGGGAACATGACTCTTGAGGGAGCTTCAACACACTATTGCTGGCTTTCAATAAGGACAGGGTCCTCTGCCAAGAAATGTGGGTGATTCTTAGTTGTTAAGAGTTGAGTCTGAAGGCCACCAAGAAACTGTGGCCCATGTTAATCCCAAACTCCATAAACATACTACTATATATAAACTAGATTATCAACAAGGATCTACTGTACAGCACAAGGGACTGTATTCAATATTCTGCAGTGATTGAAGTGAGAAATAAATATGGAATGAATAGATTTATGTATATGTATAACTCAGTCACTTTGCTGTACACCAGAAACTAACACGACATTGTAAATCAACTATACACCAATATAAAATTTCATAAGTGTTCTAGTCCCAGTCCTACAACTACAAGAAACTAAATTAAACCAACAACTTAAATGATCTTAGAAGTAGGTTCTTTCAGACCCTCTAGATATCAGCTCAGCCTTTGGAATATTTTCATGCCTGCTTTGTGAAAAGTTAAGCAGAGGACTCGATCCTAATAAGACTTCTTATCTACAAAACTGTGAGATAAGAAATGGGGTGTTAACATGCTAAATCTATAGCAATAAGCTACACTAATAGAAAAGTAGGATCATTCATTATCTATTCGGTTATGATCCAAAACGTGTTTTTAAATTAGAGTGAAGGTGTGTTTTGTTTGTGTGTTTGAGCGAAAATGGTGAAGAGAATACTAATTATTTTTTCCAGATTCAATTTGTGTACATGTACACACATAAAGTTCATATATATGCATATATAAATGTTAACCCATATAACTTTTACAATTATTAATACAGTAGCACATACACATATTTAAGTATATGTTTTCTAGTTGGAGAAAGACAATTAAAATTCTCCCTCAGTCATTATGATATCCTTCTTTATATCATTTATTTTATCATTCCCAACATTTATCACAGGACCTGTCACATAGTAGTTACTCAAATAAGTTTTGCTGTGTATAAATTTCATAGGGGTTTCCCTTGTGGTTCAGTTGGTGAAGAATCCTGATACTGGGAAAGATTAAAATCTGGAGAAGAGGACAACAGAGGATGAGATAGTTGGATGGCATCACCTACGCANTGCAAGCGAAAAAGAGAGGATTCAGAATGAAACCAAGCCTGTCGACACCTTGAACTTGGACTTATAGCCTCCAGAACTGTGAGGAAATTTATATGTATTTTTTAAATTTAACCCAAAAGGTATTTTATTTTGTTAGGTAGCCCTAATTCACTAATACACAGTGCTACTCAAGATTCTCAGAATGAATCCCATTGACCTTCATCCTTGTATAGCTTTTTCTCTTTTGAATGCAGGTAGAACCTGTGAACATGATATGCTATCACTCCTGGATTATATTGCATTATAATCGCAAAAGGAAATTATCCAAATGTTCTTAATCTAATCACATGCAGTTTGTCAAGGAAGATGTCAGGGAGAGGGAACATGACTCTTGAGGGAGCTTCAACACACTATTGCTGGCTTTCAATAAGGACAGGGTCCTCTGCCAAGAAATGTGGGTGATTCTTAGTTGTTAAGAGTTGAGTCTGAAGGCCACCAAGAAACTGTGGCCCATGTTAATCCCAAACTCCATAAACATACTACTATATATAAACTAGATTATCAACAAGGATCTACTGTACAGCACAAGGGACTGTATTCAATATTCTGCAGTGATTGAAGTGAGAAATAAATATGGAATGAATAGATTTATGTATATGTATAACTCAGTCACTTTGCTGTACACCAGAAACTAACACGACATTGTAAATCAACTATACACCAATATAAAATTTCATAAGTGTTCTAGTCCCAGTCCTACAACTACAAGAAACTAAATTAAACCAACAACTTAAATGATCTTAGAAGTAGGTTCTTTCAGACCCTCTAGATATCAGCTCAGCCTTTGGAATATTTTCATGCCTGCTTTGTGAAAAGTTAAGCAGAGGACTCGATCCTAATAAGACTTCTTATCTACAAAACTGTGAGATAAGAAATGGGGTGTTAACATGCTAAATCTATAGCAATAAGCTACACTAATAGAAAAGTAGGATCATTCATTATCTATTCGGTTATGATCCAAAACGTGTTTTTAAATTAGAGTGAAGGTGTGTTTTGTTTGTGTGTTTGAGCGAAAATGGTGAAGAGAATACTAATTATTTTTTCCAGATTCAATTTGTGTACATGTACACACATAAAGTTCATATATATGCATATATAAATGTTAACCCATATAACTTTTACAATTATTAATACAGTAGCACATACACATATTTAAGTATATGTTTTCTAGTTGGAGAAAGACAATTAAAATTCTCCCTCAGTCATTATGATATCCTTCTTTATATCATTTATTTTATCATTCCCAACATTTATCACAGGACCTGTCACATAGTAGTTACTCAAATAAGTTTTGCTGTGTATAAATTTCATAGGGGTTTCCCTTGTGGTTCAGTTGGTGAAGAATCCTGATACTGGGAAAGATTAAAATCTGGAGAAGAGGACAACAGAGGATGAGATAGTTGGATGGCATCACCTACGCAATGGACATGAGTTTGAGAAGGCTCTGGGAGTTGGCGATGAACAGGGAAGCCTGGCATCCTGTGGTCCATGGGGTTGCAAGGAGTCGGACATGACTCCATATATATATGGAGTATGTGCTGTGCTGTTTCTAGTTCTTCAGTTGTGTCTGACTCTGCAAACCCATGGACTGTAGCCCCTCATGTTCCCCTGTTCATGGGGATTCTCAAGGCAGGAATACTGAAGTGCGTTGCCATGCCCTCCTCCAGAGGATCTTCCCAACTCAGGTATCAAACCCAGGTCTTCCACTTTGCAGGCAGATTCTTTACCAACTGAGCCACCAAGGAAGCCCAAGAACACTNGATTGTCAAGGCAGGAATACTGAAGTGCGTTGCCATGCCCTCCTCCAGAGGATCTTCCCAACTCAGGTATCAAACCCAGGTCTTCCACTTTTTAGGCAGATTCTTTACCAACTGAGCCACCAAGGAAGCCCAAGAACACTGGAATGGATAGTCTATCACTTCTCCAGGGAATTTTCCCTACCCAGGAATCAAACTGGGGTTTCCTGCATGGGGTGGATTCTTTACCAGCTGAACTTTAGAGTATGTAAAAGATGCCAACTTAAATGTTACATGAGATAGGTACATATGACTGTCTGACCTCCACTAAGGGGTATGTTAGTGGAAGCTGATGTCTCAACTTCATTACCTTATTTCGGAGACTATATAACATGGCAAAGTGTTCACTGTAAGTCTGTCACTTAATTGCTTTAACACCTCTAGCAAGTAACTTCCTTCATGCTTTCTTTTTTCTTTCTTTTTCCTCCATGCTGCACAGGTTGTGGGATCTTAGTTCCCTGACCAGAGACTGAACTTGGGCCCTCAAAGTGAAAGTACAGGGTCCTAATCACAGGACTACCAGAGAATTCCCCCTAATGCTTTATTTTTATCATCTTAAAAGCTGATGACTATGGATGTGAGGGTTGGACTGTGAAGAAGGCTGAGCGCCAAAGAATTGATGCTTTTGAACTGTGGTGCTGGAGAAGACTCTTGAGAGTCCCTTGGACTGCAAGGAGATCCAACCAGTCCATTCTGAAGGAGATCAACCCTGGGACTTCTTTGGAAGGAATGATGCTAAAGCTGAAACTCCTGTAGTTTGGCCACATCATGAGAAGAGTTGACTCATTGGAAAAGACTCTGATGCTGGGAGGGATTGGGAGCAGGAGGAGAAGGGGACGACCGAGGATGAGATGGCTGGATGGCATTACTGACTCGATGGACGTGAGTCTGAGTGAACTCCAGGAGATGGTGATGGACAGGGAGGCCTGGTGTGCTGCAATTCATGGGGTCGCAAAGAGTTGGACATGACTGAGCGACTGAACTGAACTGATGCTGTCTGTATTATTTATGTCATCCTGATGCCTTGCACAATCTGAACAGCTGTACCAGAGGTCCCACTCACACTGTTATCAAGATCAAAGGATATAGCCCACATAAGGATCATAGTTCAACATGTGGTCCACATTAATCTATTTTGTGTCAGTAACTGTCATCCTCATCTTTCTCATAAACATATTATTTAAAATAGATTTAGTATTAATTTAACAGAATAGAAGACTAAATTTGTACGGCTGAAAGTCCTGGCATATAGTAAGTAGGGCATGGGAAAATGGTTGCAGGGCCATGCTTAGTCAGCACCTTGAACATAGTAATTCCTCAGTAAATAACTGCTGATTGATTACATTCTAATTTTCTTAAAGAAAATATACTTATACACTATGATAATTCTAGTTTGGTCACAAAATGCTCTTCACTCTTTAAGTGAAAATACATACCACGCCACTTATTTTAAAAATTGAATTGTTGAATACATGTAAATTTGGAAGCAAAATGTAACAAAATTCCCAAAGGTTCATGTGGAAAAAAGAGGCATTATTTATAACCATCAAATTGCATCTACTTTATTGCCTAATCCATGATCAATTCAGAATCAACAGTTATGACAAGAATCCTCATGGACAGAGGAGCCTGGTGGACTACAGTACATGGAGTTGCACAGAGCTGGACACGACTGAGCAACTAAGCACAGCACAGCAAGATAGATTAAGAGCTTTCCAGGTGGCACTAGTGGTTAAGAACCCAACTGCCAAAGCAGGAGACATAAGAGACATGGGTTCAGTTCCTGGTTCAGGAAGATCCCCTGGAGGAGGCCATGGCAACTCACCCCAGTATTCTTGCCTGGAGAATCCCATGGACAGAGAAGCCCGGTGGGCTACATACAGTCCTTGGGGTTGCAAAGAATCAGACATGACTGAAGTGACTTTAGCATTCATGCAAGGTAGATTATAGCAACCTAATATATATTAATAGCTCACACTGTATGTATATATATAATATACCGGTTATGCATGTCTGTGATTCATGGGGTCGCAAAGAGTTGGACACGACTGAGCGACTGAACTGAACTGAACTGACTGATGCATGTCTGCTTCCTTCAGAAAATAATGATAATTATATTATTAATCTGTTTGTATTTTATGTTGCAAGTAGGTAGCGCTGAAAATATGGCTATCAACTACACCACTAAATGAGTATCCCAGATCACCAGGAGGAACTGTTATGCAAAGCTATTTATTTATTTTTTAAAATTTTGGAGCAACTTATCATCCACAAATATTTTTTAAAAATCTATAGCAATTATCTATTTGCTTTTTAATTGAAAAAATTTCTTTTCATTTGTATAAGATTCATACTATGTTATGCTAATTAGATGTTCTTAGAGGAGTAAGAGCTGGATATGACTGAGCAACTAAGCACAGTGCAGCACAGAGGATTAGAACCACTACTATAGGCCCTTTATTCCATCAGAAACTGGTAATTTAATTTCATAATTCTAAAAAAAGCCTATAATTTTGGTACTCTGGTAGGTAGTTTCAGTGTATGTGGGTTGGCCAAAAAACTCATCCAGTTTTTCATAATATGGAAAACCCAAACAAACTTTTGTATTACAACTTTTTTTGTATTACAATATCTTTGAGGAAAGTGGTGGTGGTAGGGGGGGAGGTTAAATTGCTGCATTCTTCTTTATATTAGTATTAAAAACAAGGACATATTAATATAAAAAGCATGGAATTTTAATAGATATATAGCCGGGTGCTACATTAATCTGCTAGGTCCTCTATAACACAATATCATAGACTAAGTGGCTTAAACAATATACATTTATTTCCTCTCAGTGCTGAGGCTAAAAATCCAAGATCAAAGTGTTGGTGGGTTAGCTTCCCTCAAGGCTTCCTTGAAGGGTAGATCTCCCCACCCGGCTCTGACTGTCTCTTCCTATGCCTTCTCATTTGCACAAGTTTCCCTGGTGTCCCTCAGTTCAGTCGTTCAGTCGTGTCCAACTCTTTGTGACCCCATGAGCATGCCAGGCCTCCCTGTCCATCACCAACTCCTGGAGTTTACTCACTCATGTCCATTGAGTCGGTGATGCCATCCAATCATCTCATCCTCCATCGTCCCCTTTTCCTCCTGCTCTCAATCTTTCTAAATTTCCCCTTTTTATAAGGACACTAGACAGATGGCATTAGTTCAGTTCAGATAAGTCGCTCAGTCGTGTCCGACTCTTTGCGACCCCATGAATTGCAGCACGCCAGGCCTCCCTGTTCATCACCATCTCTCGGAGATGGAATTAAGACCTATGCTAATAAGCTTTCTAGGTGGCGCTAGTGGTAAAAAAGTCTGCCTGCCAATGCAGAGGACAACAGATGCCAGTTCAATCCCTGGGTTGGGAAGATCTTCTGGAGAAGGAAATGGCAAGCCACTCCAGTATTCTTGCCTGGGAAATTCCATGGACAGAGGAGCCTGGAGGGTTATGGTCCATAGGGTACAAGTACAGTTACATTCTAAGATGGTGTAGTGTTAGGACTTTGACACATGAATATTGAGGAGATGCAGTTCATCCCAAAGCTGATGCTATAACTTCTATTATTAGGAAATGCAATTTCTGAATTCCTTTTGCCTTTTATCCAATAGTTATGAGACTTTTGACCAAGCAACTGGTTTGTGCTTTAGAGTTATTATTTTTAATGACCCCAATACCTGGATTGTTTCTCAAAAAATAGCTATAAGGCCAAAAGATTAATGATTTTAATGTACATGCCCTTAAATTATCAAAGTTCTATACAAGTAAGAGTCCTGTCTATAATTCCTAATTTTGTAAGATATAAATTATTAGTCTTATAAGCTATAGTCCAAGACAAGAATTTTTTAATTAATAATTACTTATCTTTTGTTAACTCCATCAAAGTTGTTGAGAAGCATTTACTTGTTTGTTTTCTATCTTGGTGTTTAATACCCAGAAAGATCTATGCAAGCTGAGAGATTCTCCCCTTTCTTAGCTGATCCTTGATCGAGCGATGTAAAATTTAATCACACCCTTCCCTCTATGATTTTTCAGAAAAGTTATAAAAAAAGGAAAGAAAAAACAAATAAACCCTTCAAGATGAGTAGATTGCTATAAGCTACCTTTACTGAATTTGTACACTGCCACTAAGCCCTGTTTTTAACTCAACTTCTCATGAACTTTACTCTTTGTGAGCAATTTCTCCTACCCCCCAAATCAAAAAAGCTAATGTTACAGAGATTTTAATTTAAAATAGTCAACAAAAAATCAATTATTCTGCCTGATCCTGAAAAAGGGCAATACAGCAATTAGATTATACTTTTGCCTTAAGATTCCATAGGCATATTATAGTAGGGTTTTATATCCTTCTTTCAGGGACGGATAATGGAAAATATGGGGGAAGGGAGAGAGAAAAAATCCACTGCCACTAAATGAGTTCTTAGAACAAAACATCCTTCAGTGCTTCATTTAGTAAAATATGTCATTTCAAAAGTGCTTCTGAGTGAAAGTCAAATGAAAATTTTATACACTGACTATAAAGAATAAAACATCCTCCAGGAAGAAATTTACTCACCCATGAAAGGTAAGAAGCCTTCATCCCCAACCCCAACTGCTAGATTAGTTGTGGATAAATGATGAATTGTATCATTTCTGAGAAGGCTCCTTGCTCATCCTTAAGCCTGGTCCCTAGAAAGCCTTGCAAGACCATTTGTTTACTGTACCTTATCCCTTAAGCCATGGAGATTTTATCAGAGATGTTGCTAGAATTCAATAATTTTACTTTATCCCCTTTATTTTACATCATTTCAAAGTTTTCATTCCTTATAGTTTCCAGCCCAGGCTGAGGGACATGAGTTCCTTTTCATCCTATGACCTGTGAACTTGAATCAAAGCCAGAAAGCAGTGACTTCCTGAAGAAGAGTGAGGCCTTTTGTAATGCTGTTTTTGCTCCACCTCTGTGAATTGAGGTGCACTCAGTTTATCACCTCTGCCTCCAATCAAACTTGCTTAAAATGGCAGAGGTAGACTTTCAGGGATCTGTTAGCACATCGCAGGGCGGTATGAAGAGAAATGTCACCCCTCCATCCCATCCCCACTGTGCTGGGGAAATGAACCAACGTGAGATAGGCCCTTTCAATTCACAATTATACGGTTCCTCACCTTCTGGTCTCCCCTTCATAGCAACTCTTAAGTGGAGGTCTCTTTATTATTAAAGGAGGGTCAATGTTTCTGGCCTCTTCATTGTAAAAGGGGGAAGCCTCAGAATAAAATGAAGAGCAAAACAAAAAGAATTGAAAGAGACATAAACTGCTCTCATGGGCCTCATATGTGCTGCCTTTAATCTGCAAGATCATTTCAGCTTCTCTACCTAACGAAAAGCTTAGCTTTGTAGCTCTCATATATTAACTCATTCCAAAATGACCTCTAAATCACTATTACTCAGAAACAAGGACCATACTTTCATTCATTTTATTGTTCCTAGAGTCTCCTTTCAGTGCCCTATCCTGCTATTTATTTTTAAAGGGTAGTATCTGTTTGCTAATAACCTCCCACCTGAATTTTATTTTATTTCCCTGACCTCTGATAAAGAAAGATAGAAGGAAACTGTAAAAGGATTTCTACCTTTCATCCTAGGGGAAAGGTCAGTCTATGAATATAAGACGTTCATTAATATCCTCCCATCCAAATAAAGCTCAAACTCCACAACAATGGAAATACAATCAAAGCAATGGTCAGTTCATGCAGAGACACATCTAGCCCTAATAACATAGAGCCATTTTCACTTTTCATAAATGCTTCTATTTCTATCCCCCAGGAGACATGGTGTGTTTACTGCATTTTTCAATCAGAACCGATCATCTCCAAAGTCAGAGTGAGATAACTCTGCTGGGATGGTGTCTGTTTTCCAAATGACACTGTATTTTTAAATTAGGTGGCCTAAAGGTTCCTTTTAGGAGTTTAATTCTTCCTTCCCTGAGTGTATATAAGAACAAGGGTGAGTTGAAAGAAACTGCAAACTCTGCTTTCACCAATAACAGTCAAGTCAGAAGGCAGCGAAAGACTGTAAACAATTACATCTCTTAAAATGAGAAAACATCCACATTTCAGGACTGCCATGTCAATTAAACAATAAACAATTATGAACTAAACTGTTTTTTTAACCATATATCTTAACTATAATCAATTCTGCAACATGATGTGTTGGAAGAGTTACTAGGAAAAGTCACCTGTCCCCCAATAATCTCTATATCTATTTGTCTTAATTTTGAGTGTGATATGCCTAAGTACTAAAAACTGTTAGCAACTTTACTTGAATTAGTGTATATGGTAAATTATTCCTACCCCTAGCCACAACCTTACAGAATTAAACTGATTTTCAGTAAGAATGGGAGAGGCGGCAATTAGGGTGCTCTATCAAAAGGCCCTCAGGGTAAGGTGCTTAGTCAGAGCTCTGTCAGATAGAATATAGGGGAAGGGTGTTGAGTGGAGAGAGGATCTTATGGAAAAGACAGTATTTTAAGCACTTTATTGTGGGACGAGTACTATCATGTCCGTTTTTCAGATAAGGTAACGGAGACCTGGAATGAGTACTTTGTTGCTCAAGAGCAAAGATGTTCATTTGGAGGAACTGGCTTTGGTGTCAAGCAGCTGGGATTCAGACCATGCCTTGTGACTGCCCTCACCCCTGCCACAGATGCAGAGAGAAAAAGAGAGTGAAGAGAGCACTATGGCTCAGGTTACTTGGGTCGTCTGCCTGGCCAATATCTAGTCTCCTGTTATTCTTTACTAGCAGGACCATATATTTTATTTTGGGAAACCCTGAGGAAATACACAGTGCCTCATGCCTTAGGTGATCAGTTCTGGCAAACAAGATCTAAGCAGAAACCTACTGAGTTTGCTTTCTGTAAAAGTTATCATCCTCCTGACAAACAGACTCAGCTGGCACTTGCTGTTTCCCCTCTTTCTTTCCCATCTCTCTGGATTCATCTACTAGGGAAGGTGGAAAAGCCCTGCTGTGGCTAAAAGAGTGACAGCTCCATGCTAAGAATGGCAGAGGAAGCCTGGTGTCATTCTGGAGCTGCCATATCAATCCTGGATTGTCCACTTTGGCACTTGTTTTCTTTCTATGAGTTTCTAAAAGTAAACTCTCTTTTGTCTGAGCTCTTTCTTCTGTTCCCTGTGCTCAAGTGCAATCCTAACACATAAGGAGATATGCAAAAATAGAAGAAAACCCAGCTCTTGCAGAGAATACCATCTTGCCTGAGTTTGGCACCATATGTAGTGGGTACTCACAGAGCTCTACGCCACGTTCTTCCACTGTGTGCAGTTACACTGCTCCTGTGGTTGCAGGATCTAGACAGAGATCTACCTTCACAAGAGTATAGTGGATATGGTTTAGCTATGGCACTGCAGTAGAATTTGGCAAAAGACAACCTGTAAGATAAATGCAACCTGTGGTCTATTTTTGTATGGAGTATAAACTGAGAATGTTTATTTGTATGTTTGTTTTTCCATTTTAATTATTTTATAAACAAATGAAGACAAAGAAGAATATACAACTGAGATCACATAAGCTCAGTAAAACCTAAAGTATTTTCTATATGATCCTTTACAGAAAAAGTCTACTGGTCCCTGCAGAAGGATAGGACAGCGTAGAGTCAATATGAAAATTATCACAACTATCCAGTTTCCAAATCTTAGCCTCCCATAATGTCATTTTTATACCCCCTGGTTGGTCAATGAGTCACTAAATCCACATCATGTTCTGTAGTAGAACAACTCTAAATGATTTTCTGAAGGAAGTTAGTGGAGGATGATAAGGAAGAAGGACAAAGACCAGAACAAATACCCTCCTGACTTAAAAGGAAGAATCCAGTTTTAAGTATATAAACATCGGATTGCCAGAAAAGAACATACATCTGCTGACACTGATTATTGAAAAGTAAGTATCATTAAGCATTCAACAGAAAATCTCACAAGGAATTACATATTGAATGCCTCAGAATAAAAACACTTTTCAGGAAGACTTCTCTGCCACAGGTGGTACCAAGCTTTCATTCCTCAAATAACATTTCCACTATTCACTTTAATTCTCATCATACAAAATGCTAGACTAACAACTGGATTGAAAGCCCTAAGGAGAAAGATGATGATTTTCCTGATTTTCAGCTCTCACAGCTTCATAGGGCCTGAAAAATGGTTAGCCGTTTAGATACGTGGCAAATTATTTCATATAATGTAGAGAAAAAAGGCTTTCATTTCTAATATAAGGCTAAAGAACTATTGCTCATAGTCAATGGTAAGGATATAAATTATTAAATTTCTCTAATTTCATATTTAAAAAACTCATCCCAACATGCAATCTGCTCATTGGTAAATCAACCCCATTCAAGAGGGATTTCTTTGACCTTATATGGCAGTTAGTGAAAGCTTACTTCTGCCTCATGAATAGTAGAAAATACCCTTACAACCTGGACCTACACAAACACAGAAGAGGAAGAAAATATGTGCCTGTTAACTTTGCAGATACCCAAATATCTCAATTTCATTTGATTTTCATTTTCTTTTTCTGTATGCATGTATACCTTCTAAAGCATTTTGGTCATCAACTTCTCACAAGACAAGCTTTTCCCCTTCCTCTGTAACATCCAATTTTTTCTCTGTTAGAATTTTGTCATTGCAGAGCTTTCACAATGTCATAATAAATTCTATGCTATATTGGTCTTCTTATCATTTTAAAGGGTAAATGGATTTAGGAAAAATAAGACATTGCATTAGCGATTTTCACCTAGTATTTTGTAGATACAACATACTTTGTCTTCAAATCAAAGATACTTTTGCTCATACACTGAGCACAAAATTACCCTTCTTAAGAATCAATCTTCAAGGTTTGATTTCTAGTATTTATCTTTCACAATGAATGTANATAAGACATTGCATTAGCGATTTTCACCTAGTATTTTGTAGATACAACATACTTTGTCTTCAAATCAAAGATACTTTTGCTCATACACTGAGCACAAAATTACCCTTCTTAAGAATCAATCTTCAAGGTTTGATTTCTAGTATTTATCTTTCACAATGAATGTATATACAGTCATATAATTATAAAATTATGCAATTATTTTATGTAGATAGTGATGACTGCATACGAATGTTATAAAACAACACATTACAAAGCACTATGATGAGGGAAAATGGTAATTGTGAACATCTGGATTGAGGAATTTAAATCTGAAAAAGTCTGATATTTTTCATAAAGCCTTTTCTCAGTGTTTGTCCAGATTTCATTTGGTACTGACTGAAACCACTTATCTGAGACAGCCTAATTAAATGTAGATCCAAATATGTTACTCAGATGAAACACTCAGGTTTTTTAAAAAGTATTTTTCTCTCTTTGTTATGTAACTACTTTGGTATAAGAATTTTTTTAGTGTTGCTCTTGAGAACATTCAGCAATTTTGATATCTGAGAATACAGTAAGAATGGCCAAAATGAGAAAACATTTAAAGTCAAACACAAAATTTAATTGAGGAAAACAACTATATCCCTAAAATTGCAAAAATATCTTCAGCAGGTATGAATTTCATTTTAAAAACTAAGGAAGAAGAAAATCTATCTCTATTTTCAATGAAACCACATGTAATTTCTAATTTGAGGCTTTAGTCTGGCCAAAGCCCCTCATCTCTGTGAATTGAAGGACCTACCTTTTTCCCCCAAACACAAGTGGTGTTTACCTTCTGGGCAAGATGGATATTCAAAGAATTTCCAAACATTGTGGTGGAGAAACTGGACATTCAGAGCAGGTACTCAATCAGGACAGATGCCAGGTGACAAACATAAGTCTAGACCACTAGTGTGGCCCTGTCGGCTATCGATCATGTTCCTAGAGGCCAAGAGCCAGCATGGGAGGGGGAGTGGAATATTTGTCATCCACCCACTTTGGCATTCATTTTGAAGTCTCTTTCTTCTCTGGGTTTGAGCTTTGACCACAAAGGTCTTGCACCTTCTCGGCACCACAAATTCTCTCCAGCCTGATTNCCAGCATGGGAGGGGGAGTGGAATATTTGTCATCCACCCACTTTGGCATTCATTTTGAAGTCTCTTTCTTCTCTGGGTTTGAGCTTTGACCACAAAGGTCTTGCACCTTCTCGGCACCACAAATTCTCTCCAGCCTGATTCTCCTACTGAGCTCTTTCTCGAATACAAGGGGGAACATCATTATTCTCTTTTCTTCAGCAGCACAGAGGGAGAGGCTATGCAGTCTTTTCATCTCAATTGTTTTTACACTGTGACAGGTATAAGTTTCAGGGCATTTCTCCTTCAACCTGCCTTCCTACAAATGGATTCCACAAAGCTATCTCATGTCTCTGTCATGCTTCTCATCAGAAATTTAACGATATGATCAGGGTAAAAATGCAAGCCTCCAAAACTCAACAATCTAATTTTTTTGTTTGATTATGCCATGACAATTTTTCCTTGCATCTAATGAGAAGAGAACTCCTCTATTGCACTTCAATAAGGGAAGCCCAAGACTGAAACAGAGTTAAGTCCCACTTCTTATATAGAAGAAATACAGTCCAAATATTTATATTTTTCATGGGCAGAGTATTTTGTTATTGTTGTCTTTTACATAATTATACCATCCACATTCATATGCATTATTTTGAGATTTCTCTCATTTTCCATTTTAAAAAACTTGATGAAGGTGTAATTCACATCCCATACAATTCACCCACTTAATACACATAGTTCAATGTATTTAAATATATTATCAAGAGTTGTACAACTATCACTGCAATCTAATTTTAGAACATTTTCATCACCTCCAAAGAGACTCCAACTCATTAGAAGACACTCCTCGATCCCCTCCAACTCACTGGCCACTGGCAACTTAGCTACTTTCTGTCTTTATAGATTTGCCTGTTGGGATATTTTACACGAATGGAATCATAGCATATGTGATCTTTTGTGACTAGCTTGTTTTCCCTCACATGTTGTTTTCAAGATTTATCCATGTAGCATGGATAAGTGTTTCAATTTTTTATTGTTAAATAATATTTCTTACTATGGAGTTACCACATTTTATTTATCCACTATTTTCTTATTATTATATACTTTCTTCTTTTATCATGCCTGGAGCATTATCTATGCTATAGGAGTCAAGAAAAAGTTTTCAGAATTAAACTGATGAAATTGATACAAAATTAGAAATACAGTAAACAACTGGAACTCCTTCCTACCAAAAAAAATGATCTATTCAAATTGAAAAAAGGCAATTAATGTAGATATTCAGAAACTCATATGTTGAGAAACTTTAAAAGCACCAGGAAACATGGAAACTGTGAGTAAGCATTGTTTCTGCCTTCATCAAAACATATTGTTTCTATCTAAAGAATTTATAAACAAGTAGATAATAGTGGAGAATGGTAACCATAATTGTTATCTCTGTAATATCAAGCAATAACAATGAAGGATTTTCTTTTTTTCATGTTGACTTCACAGAACTATGTAGTTGCTTTGAGAATGATACTGACAAGCTGATATGCCTGTTTGCTTGGGTCGTAAAGACTGATACTAGTAATGCCAGATTTATCAATGTGAAAATCTAGGAGACTCTCCATACTCCTCATGAGAGAGGGTATTAAAAAGAAAGTGTAAATGATTTAGCTGTGGGTCCTGTTATTACTTACAATTTTGATTTAATGGCATTTTTCACATGACAAAACCCTTAATGGACTCCAAGTTACATGCAGTGGTACCATTAGAATTAAGACTCTTGTATTAAGAGTTCTGAATTTGATATTATAAAATCAAAGATATTCACTGCATGAATGGACAAATGTAGTTTTTATCTTTCAAGTTCAAAAGAAAATATGTTCAATAATTTGTGTAGTGCTCTAGACACTAATAGAAATAACATGAGAGCTAAAGCTTGATTAGTTCATTATTCTTTGTATGTGTTCCTCTGCCTCAAAATGTGTGAGATAAATTAGTGGAGAGGATTTTATTCCCTTTTAGTGATGTGTTTTAATGGATTTTTTTATCTTCAAGTATAATTTTCATAAGAGTAACACAATCACATTGAAAGAATTAACCTTGCATTTTCTTCCCTTCATGAGTTAATTCACACAACAAAACCACATTTAATGCTCTCATTCACATAGTCATTTTAAAGGAAATACAAACAAAAGTTTTTTTTTTAAGTTTTCAGGCTATTTGGAAAATAAAAAAGAATAAGGTGAAATAGCAGTCACCCATGAAAACAACTGACATTTAATTTCACATGTAAGGTAAATCTGAATGGCAAGAGAACCTTTCTACTCACAGGTATCTAAAGATTCGTCTGAATCATCAGGACAGTCAGGGTCTCCATCACACAGCCAGCTCTGGGAGACACAAGTCACATGATCGTGGCAAAGAAATTCACCAGGATCACAGGACTGCTGATCTGAAAATGAAAGTGTTTCAAAATAAAATATGAATGATCTGAACATGAACACGAGAACAGTATAAAGATGAAATGCAAGAAAGCAATGCATAAAAGGTACATGAATGGGATCCACATTTTCTGTTCAGCAACAAAGCAAGACCAATTATTTTTCTTAATTTTACCCACTCAACTCAAGCACTCAGTTTTGAAAGACTGAATTTTTTTGAGGTCTCACACAACCTATCCTAAAAATAGTTAAGAATTCTGTTTGTTTCGGGAGCTACAATCTTTCTCATGATCAGTTAAGTCATATATATATGTGTATATTCCAGCAATCAGTTTAATAGATGTTGATCCAAAGCAGAAGTTCTTAAGCAGAATCTTTTAGTTTCCTACTCTGGCCCAAGAAAAGTAAAAATCAGCCAAAAAGTGAAACCTTGTACATAAATACCATCTCTTAGCATTCAGTTCTTAACCGTTCATCCTGACGCTGGAACTTCATTCCTCTGTATCTATTAGATACCCCATATCATCTTATTTTCTCTTCTTTTTTACACTGAAACTTCCCAGCTGAAAGCTTCTGTGTCTGGACAATGAGAGTGATAGAAAATTCCATAAAGCTTTGCTCTAATTCAGGTTTCTACATTTGTTTGTATTCAAAATTCCATTATTTTCCTTCCATTGTTTCAGAATATTTAGCATCTGTTGCCTTTCATCAAGTCCTAACAAACTCATCAGATGTTGCTTTTTGCAATAGTCTTATTAGTGCCCTATAAGTCTATTCAATAAAATATTTCCTTTTTAAAAGAATTTCAAAATATGTCTGATATAAAAATGTTCTTACAATTGATGCTGCTGCTGCTGCTAAGTCGCTTCAGTTGTGTCTGACACTGTGCGATCCCATAGACGGCAGCCCACCAGGCTCCCCTGTCCCTGGGATTCTCCAGGTAAGAACACTGGAGTGGGTTGCCATTTCCNGCAACAGGGATGGACCTAGACATGATTACACTGAGCAAAGTAAGTAAGACCAGGAAAGACAAATATATGATGTTGCTTACATGTTGAATCTAAAAAAAAAAAAAGGTATATATAAGCAAACTTATTTACAAAACAGAAATAGAGTTATAGAGGTAGATAATAAACTTAGGGTTACCATCAGGGAAAAGTGTGGTGAGAGGGATAAATTGGGAGATTGGGTTGGCATATCTACACTACTATATATAAAATAGATAACTAATAAAGACCTAGTGCATAGCACAAAGAACTCTACTCAATATTCTGTAATGACCTATATGGGAAAATAATATAAAAGAGTGGATATAAGCTTATGCATAACGGATTCACTATGCTATATACCTGAAACTAACACAACCCTGTAAATCAACTATACGTCAAGAAAAATCAATTTGATAAAAGAGCTTGTGGCAAGAGAGAACCCAGCAAATTTAAAGAACAATAAGAAACTCTGAGTGGCTGGAGAAAAATCAAAAAGCAGAAGAATTGAGGTCAGGGAATCAATAAATATGGGGTTGAGGGCGGCAGATGAAGGCTTTGCATTTTACAAAAAAAATAAGATGGGAAACCACTGGAATATTCTGAGTAGAGAGACACAGTCTAAGTGACTTTCTTTCTAAAGGATCACTCTGGCTACTGTGTTGAAATAGAAAACAGTGAAGTGAAGGTAGCAGCAGAGAGGTCAACTAGGATATTATTGCAATAATGTGGGTTAAAGGGGATAGTTGTGTGGACAAATGTGTTGGCGAAATGGAGTTTCAAGATGATTTGATGAGGAAACTGAAGTTGAATGCTTTTCACCATCTTGTTAAATGTCAGGATCTTAAATTCAGATCTCTGACCCCAAATGTATAACGTTTCAATTTTTTTTTTTTTTTTGGTATTATACTGGCTATGAGGTGGTTGGAGACATTCAAGAATAAATATGCTATAGGCAGTGACAACTCGAAGTCTGAAATTCAAGAGAAAGTTCAAAACTGAAGATACAGAAAAGAACTGGAGCTGTACGAAAACACTGAAAAGCGTGCAAGAATAGATTTAGATGAAATTAAAGACAGGTAGGGGAAGAGAGAAAGACAGAGACAGGAAGAGAGAGTCAGCAAAGTAAGAGTAGGTCAGGGACTTCCCAGGTGGTCTAGTGGCTAAGACTCCAAGTTCCCAGTGTAGGGCGGTGAGGTTTGATCACTGACCGGGAACTAGATCCCACATGTAGCAGCTAAGAGTCTGCTGTTCTGTGCTGAATCATTCAATCCTGTCCAACTCTTTGTGACTCCATGGACTGTAGCTCACATGCCACAGATAAGAAAGTGGGCAGGGAAGTAAATAAATAAATGAATATTTTAAAAAAAAAAAGCAGATCAGGCAAGGAGATAGAAAGTTAAGCCAGGGATACAAGCGAAGGACAAGGGGGAAAGTGATGCATTAAAATCATGGAAAATTTTAAGAATGGATTAACAAAGGAGTTCACCAATGACCAAGCCCAAGTGGGATAAATTACAATAAGATGGAGCATACTTGAAGGTCAAGGGATACATGTCACTGAAGGGAGAGAGACTGGAGGTTCCAAAATGATAGGAAAGTGCAGCAGCTCCTAAGAANAAAGGGATGCATTAAAATCATGGAAAATTTTAAGAATGGATTAACAAAGGAGTTCACCAATGACCAAGCCCAAGTGGGATAAATTACAATAAGATGGAGCATACTTGAAGGTCAAGGGATACATGTCACTGAAGGGAGAGAGACTGGAGGTTCCAAAACGATAGGAAAGTGCAGCAGCTCCTAAGAACTCAGAGGACTTTGATGCAAACCTAACCAACAGTAAGAGCATCTCCCCTGAGAAAGGATAGAAAAATGAGATAGATAGAGTTTACTGATAGAGTTTACTGATAGAGAAGAAGGTTAAAGTATTCCTACCGGTTTGTGTTTTCTCAAAAAACTGAAAAGCAAGATTCACTTTTGGAATTTAAAGAAGGTAGAATTGGAAAGAGTGGTCAAGTTTCAGAATGCATAGAAAAATGAAAATGGTGTCAAGTAGAAATCTGTGAAAGGATGTCTTTCTAATAGCAATGAGAATCCAATTAAGTTGGAAAGTATATATTTGACAGTTGATTTGTTTTGTATGAGTGTCCAAATGTCCACCTGCATTGAGCCATAGATACAAATAATTCCTTGGGAAAATGCCATAAGAAAGACCCTAGGGGAAATACGTAAACCACTCATCCTCAATACATATGCAGATGTATTGATAGAAAAGAAAGAAGAAAGTGAAGTCCTCATTCGTGTCTGACTCTTTGCAACCCCATGGACTGTAGATTTCCAGGCAAGAATACTGGAGTGGGTTGTCATTTCCTTCTCCCTGACCAAGGAATTGAACCTGGGTCTCTGCATCGCAGGCAGACTCTACTGTCTGAGCCACCAGAGAAGCCCCAGATGTACTGACACATAGACACATATACAAAATCATCATGATGCAAACTTTTTTTTAAGTAAGATATGCTTATGGGACTTTACCTAATGAGCCTACATTATCAGTTTGCTTAGCAAGCTCCAATCTTTAAAGGGAGTTTGCATTGTTGCAGTTTTGAAGACAGTTTTATATTATCCCTCTAGGAAACAGCAGCTAAGAATAACTTGTTACAACCCATCTATTTATTCTTCTACTACATATTCCACTTTAAGGTCAGTTTTTAAAGCACTGATTATTGGATTCAAATAAATGAATTTCTACCATTTTAAGGTGATTATTTTAAAATACATACACTGGATTGATTTCTTTGAATCAGAAGCTAAATATGTTATGTCTATGTGCATATTCTATTTATCCTTTTTAATGCTTCATGCTACACTTCTGAGATAGCCAAACTAATCTTATTTTACATGTCTTCCTATTGTATGAAATGTAATATTATACACTGTAATTAAAACAAGGAGCTTATGAGAATGTGCAGGCAGTTTTGCTTGCATTCATGAGGAAGAAGATCAAAGCTAGTACTGTGATTCTTCATAATAATAGACTCTTGCAATCAAAAGACATGAAAAGATTAGGACAACCATAGCCTATGGAGTTTACTGAGTTTGGATTCATCCTGGCATGAGGAAATCTTGGTGTAATAATCTTGCTACACTTATATTAATTCATCTAATTACTTATCTTAATAAACATGTATACTAATATTTTTGGAGTTTGGATGTAGATGGTCTTAGCTAAAAGATTTTATATACATGAGTTGGCCTATATTAGCTAATTTATACTTTCTCATTTTAACATAATGAGAAATTGCTACTCAGAAACCATACAGGTAAAATACTAAAAGTGATATCTGTCAATAGGGGTCAATTGTGTAGTCTCTACTAGTTCCTTGAGTATTTTATTATAATTAAGTTATAATACTGTCATGAAATTTCCCTTAAAAGTTGATTTGCTACTTCAATACTAATCAGAATGTTAGCTTACCAACAAATTGTGTACTGAGTGCATGAGAGGGCATCATATGGGAACATTTGAAGGACACATACATGATGAGCTACATAGCTAATTATAATTTAAATGTAAAGGAGGGATAATACCCACTCAACAGCCAAAGTACTGAGAAGTCTGATACTAAACCTGGTTAAGTTAAGGAAGAAATAGATACAGCCTCTTGAACAAGTTAAATATGAGAAAAATGCTCTGAGTTAGATTTTCAAACTTAGTTAACATGAAAAATATTTACTTATTATATCTATGTGTGTGTGTGTGTGCTCCATTGTGTCCAACTCTTTGCAACCCCATGGACTGTAGCCTACCACACTCCTCTGTCCATGGGATTTCCCAGGCAAGAATATTGGAGTACTAAATCTTATATCTGTATCTCATTGATAAATCAAACATAATTATTAAAAGAAAATATGGTTATATATTTTTCATGTAATAGGTAATGAATTCATTATCAGAAAAAAATTCTTATAGAGACCTACACAATACATTCCCTGTTCAAATTCAAATTTTGATAAAGCTCATGTAAAATTAGCTATCAAGAATCAGGAAACACCATGATTCTTTTTCTCTTATATTTATCTACTCCAGAAAAATATGCAAATGTAAATGAAGAATATCATCAGAATTCCACTTATTTTTCATAAGATATTTAAAGGACTTCCTCTTCTCCAGTGTTTTTTCCTACCATCCTTTCACCATTCAGCATACACTTTAAGCTCTCCATACTATTCTATTCACTTTCCTTAGATACATCATTGTATGTATTTTTGTATTTATTTTATGTGCTTATTTATTTGATTGGAATGGCTTTTCTATGTAACAAAACTAGTACTGCTGACAAGGATCCATCCAGTCAAAGCACGGTTTTTCTAGTTGTCATGTATGGATTTGAGAGTTGGACCATAAAGAAGGCTGAGCACTGAAAAATTGATGCTTTTGAACTGTTATGCTGGAGAAAACTCTTGAGAGTCCCTTGGACAGCAAAGAGATCAAGCCAGTCAATCCTAAAGGAAATCAACCCTGAATATTCATGGAAGGACTGATACTGAAGCTGAAGCTCCAATACTTTGTCCATTTGATGTGAATAGCTGACGTACTGGAAAAGACCCTGATGCAGGGAAAGATTAAGGGTAGGAGGAGAAGGGGGTGAGATTGTGGGATGGCATCACTGACTCAATGTACATGAGTCTCAGCAAACTCCAAGAGATAGCGAAAGGACAGGGAAGCCAGGCACGCTACAGTTTATGGAGTTGCAAAGAGTAGGACACAACTGAGTGACTGAACAACAACAATAATTGCTCTAGAGTCCAGAGACATTTTATCTCCTTTAATTGACACTTTCACAACAAACTTTTTCTTCCTTCATCACTGACTCCATAGCATTCCACTCAAACCTCCCAAACGATCTTATTGTATTTCACATTAGTACAGTAGTTACCAGGTGCTGAGTTTCTGGAAGGCAGAGGGCTCTATCTTAGACCTCACATTTGATATAACAAGAAGTTTTCAAAGGAAAAAAGTCAAATTTTCTATAAGAAATAATACAATACTTTTGGAAAGAGAGGGGAAAAAGAAAAACCAAAGTAATTCTTTTTTTTTGTTTTATTATCAGAATGATAAATAGCTTTATTTAGTTAATCACCAAAATAAAGCTAAGCTTTCCCATGCTTAAAATAAAATACTCTGAATAGCAAAGATTATACTATATAAAACTAAAGCATCCATGAAAACTAAAACTCAAATTTGAGAGAGATTCAATGTTATCCTCCAGAGTCTCTTAAAGACTATACTGAAAATTATACTTTTACAATAGCTGGCTATACAATTGTAACTTAGCCAAATGCATTAACAATAGTTTTTTTAAAGACAATTCCTTTAGAAATATAATTATTGTAAGTGTAAGATAAAAGGAAACAGCATTTTAAGTCCTTGCTTGAAAAGAACACAAACATAATTTGGATTATGCACACTTACAGAGGAAGGGAAGGTAGATACAAAAAGGTCAAAACTGGTAGTTTCATTTTGGCAAGGAAATATATCTCCTTCACAAAATTTGTGTTCGATTGAAAAATAAACCTTATTATATGTGCAAAATTCTGAAAGAGATGGGAATACCAGACCACATGACCTGCCTCTTGAGAAACCTATATGCAGGTCAGGAAGCAACAGTTAGAACTGGACATTGAACAACAGACTGGTTCCAAAGAGGAAAAGGAGTATGTCAAGGCTGTGTATTGTCACCCTGCTTATTTAACTTATATGCAGGGTACATCATGAGAAATGCTGGGCTGGAAGAAGCACAAGCTGGAATCAAGATTGCCAGGAGAAATATCAATAACCTCAGATATGCAGATGACACCACCCTTCTGGCAGAAAGTGAAGAGGAGCTAAAAAGCATCTTGATGAAAGTGAAACAGGAGAGTGAAAAAGTTGGCTTAAAACTCAATATTCAGAAAATGAAGATCATGGCATCTGGTCCCATCACTTCATGGGAAATAGATGGGGAAATAGTAGAATCAGTGACAGACTTTATTTTTGTGGGGTCCAAAATCACTGCAGATGGTGACTGCAGCCATGAAATTTGAAGGCACTTACTCCTTGGAAGGAAAGTTATGACCAACCTAGATAGCATATTGAAAAGCAGAGACATTACTTTGCCAACAAAGGTCCGTCTAGTCAAGGCTCTGGTTTTTCCAGTGGTTATGTATGGATGTGAGAGTTGGACTGTGAAGAAGGCTGAGCACTGAAGAATTGATGCTTTTGAACTGTGGTGTTGGAGAAGACTCCTGAGAGTCCCTTGGACTGCAAGAAGATCCAACCAGTCCATTCTAAAGATCAGTCCTGGATGTTCTTTGGAAGGAATGATGTTAAAGCTGAAACTCCAATACTGTGGCCACCTCATGCGAAGAAGTGACTCATTGGAAAAGACTCTGATGCTGGGAGGGATTGGGGGCAGGAGGAGAAGCGGACAACAGAGGATGAGATGGCTGGATGGCATCACCAATGCCATCGATGAACATGAGTTTGGGTGAACTCTGGGAATTGGTGATGGACAGGGAGGCCTGGCATGCTACGATTCATGACTGAGTGACTGAACTGAACTGAATTGATACACAATAAAATTATAATTCATTGTCTCATTTATCGATGCTAAGTCCATGCTTAAAAATCTGCCCAGGCCTGTATCAGAGAGTCAGATAGTAATGAAGAGTATCCATATTTCAACAATGATAACATGGCTTTTAACTAATAATTTTCATTGTTTGTTGAGTCACTACTGATAATTTAATTTCTTTTGCTAAATACATATTTCCACACACACACCATGTATGTAAGAATATCATGTTCTTATACAAATGTATCATTTTTTATTCAGCTCAACCTGGAGCTCTGTTATCCCTGAAGATAAAACTCATTAAGAGAGACTAATCAAATTCTTGAATAACAGCCCAGTGGTAGGCTGAATAGAGATACCCCAAGCATGTTCACATCCTAATTTCTAGAACCTCTTAATGTGTTACCTTACTTTGTAAGGTGACAAAGCAAGGTGACATGTGACAGATGTGATTAAGAATCTTGAGGTGGGGAGACTATCCTGAATTATCCAGGTGAACTCAATGTAACAACAAGAGTATTAAAAGAGGCAAATCAGGAGAGAGGATGAGACCACAGAAGCTGATGCTGGAGTGACCTGTGAGTGTGTGCATGCTAAGGCACCTCAGTCATGTCCGACTCTCTGTTACCCTGTGGACTGTAGCCTCCCAGGCTCCTCTGTTCATAGGATTCCCCAGGCAAGAAATAATACTGGTATGGGTTGCCATGCTCTGAGGAAGCAGTTATGAGCCAAGGAAGGTAGGCAGCGCTACGAGCTGGAAAAAGCAAGGAAGTGTATTCTCACCTAAAACTTCTAAAATAACTCCGTCCCATGGACACTATTGAGAGCTTTGACTTCAAGAACTGTAAGATAATAAACCTGTGTTGCTGTAAAGCCAGTAAGTTTGTGGCAATCTGTTACAACAGCAATAGGAAACTAATATCAGACCGCAGTTCATCTCATGGTCCAGATATTACTTATGTAAACCTGTTTAAATTCATATGAAACAAACAAACCACCAGCTATTTTACCATTATTTTAAAGGCTGTTTCCCCTAAAGTGCTCTCTGTTAGTTTCAACACTACTTAAATAAAATCCATTGTTTTCTTAATGTTGAATGACAGTCAAAATAAATCTGCACAGGACTAAGACTAGTAATAATTACTAGAAGTACATGACAAGATTTTATAAAAATCACTATAAATGCTCACATAAATGATATCCCTGATTGGGAACTATATGAACTGGGGAGCGTGGTGTGCATGGGTGTATATACAGGTTTTTATTCTCATTAGATGAGAAAGTACAAAAATGTAATATCTTTCTATTATGAGAAAATTGTACTTAATTGTATATTTGTATGCTATCTATTGGCTACTAAATTAGTAATCATTCTATGCCTTATTAAGCACCAAGTGCTTTTGGTGCTGCAAATGGCAATTCATACTTACAAGGACATCTTATATAAAACCAAGACAAAACTGAAAATTTTAAGAAGTACATTATCCCTAGGAAGAAGCTTTGTTCATTTATCATTTCGATCATAATGAACAATAAGAAGTATCTCTGTAAACATTTCATATTAAATTTGACATTTAATTTTCAAAGAGGAAGGTTTTTTTTTTTAATCACTTAACATTGGTTGCCTCCTCATTTTTTTCAGACAGTAATATGGAAAATTGTAAAGCACTTCAGTACAGACTCATTTGGAACTGCTTCTTTACCAACAAAAAGCAAAAAGTACCCAGAGTGCAAACGTTGTTCTTTATTTAGCAAGAGGCATAGGTTATATTTTTCAGTTGAAAAAAACTGGTACATTCAACATGGTTGAGTCAAGTTTTTATTATCATTAGACTAACACTTTGCAGTTCAGAGTTCTTTTCTGAAATTTCAGTAGAAATGCTCTATTTCCTTTTTACCTTCCCTTTCTCAAAAGCCCACTGAAATGAACCTGTACAGTTATTTCATATACTATATTTTTAAGGAAGGAAACAGTTTTGACAGTTCTCCTTCATAAATGCAAAAGAAAAAAAAAAAACCCCTAAATTATTGACATTTCCCTGCAAGTTTTATTCTCTGAATCTGTATGATTCTCATCCAATCTCCCAGGGGGTACCAAAATTCACATATTTTTTTCTCATCTCCAGGCTTAGTGAAATATGCAGCAGATGGTTAGGCTTTGGCTCTTTCGGGGATGATGTAATATTTCCTATTCCTTATGCTTTTTTTTTTTTTTTTTAACTATTAAGGGCTCTTTAAAGACTACAATTTTATTTCTCTCAAATCCATATTTTGACTTTTACATGTATTTTTCAATAAAAATTTATTCTTTTGTATTTTAAAAGACTTTAACCTTATTTATTTAATTAATATCCATTGACCAAAAGAGACCCTGAGAACATAACGATGGAGACAATAGTAGTTCTACCCACACGTTGCTGACAGGGTAGACGAAAATAGATATTTACAATAATGTGTGGTAGGTGCTAATACAGTTGTAACTAGAATCTTGAAACAACAATTCTTGATATGGGCAACCAGGGTCAGGGGCTAAGATGAGGAGTGGGCATGCAGAAGATATTTTTAGTTGTCTACCTGATAGTTACCTTTCCCATGTGTGAAGATCCTACTTCCTACTATCAAGACAGGGAAGGCCACATGTTTGCATTCCCAGTCATTCTTGTAGCTGGGATATGGACATGGGCCCCACTGTTGGCTAATGAAACTAAGGCATCAAGTGTCCTTATATTACTACAAATAGACTTGAAGGAAGAGCTCTCCTGCATTGCTTTAGGTTGTGAGAATTTGAAATCTCGAATAGCCACAGCCATTTTGAAACAATGAGGATATTTAAGACTGAAAGCCAACATACTGAGAATGGCAAAGTGGAAAGACTCACACCACTTGCATTTCCAGTCATATCACTGGCTCACCCTGAAGTGTGAAGTGAAGTGAAGTGATAGTTGCTCAGTAGTGTCCAACTCTTGTGACCCCATGGACTGTAGCCCTTCAGGCTCTTCTATCCATGGGATTTCTCAGGCAAAAATAGTGGAATGGGTTGCTGTTTTCTTCTCCATGTCTACCCTGAGGTGCCCCTGTACCCCAGCCTGCTAATCTGTAGACATTTTGTTATGTTACACAATATCATTAATTACTTAGCCATAGAATATTGGGCTTCCCTGGTATCTGAGGCTGTAAAGAATCTGTCTGCAGTACAGGAGACTGGGGTTCTATCCTTGGGTCAGGAAGATCCCCTGGAGAAGGGAATGACAACCCACTCCAGTATTCTTGCCAGGAGAATTCCATGGACAGAAGAACCTGGTGGATTATAGTCCATAGGGTTGTTAAAGAGTTGGATCTGATTGAGCAACTAACACACACACATACTAGGTAATTTCACTACAATTCAGAAAGAACTGATACAAATATGAGGGAAATTTTCCTTAAAAGATAATTTTTAATCATTTTAATAAATGAATATGAAATTGCCAAACTGCCAAGATGTCATTCCAAACAAAAGAAAGATCACATAGGGAAATACTGAATATCAACATAATACCAAGTGACTAACAGAGCTGGAGTTTAGTTTATGTGTCAAAAATATTCTCAAAAATAGACTGAATATTTACAGTTTGGCTTAAATATAGTCAATATTTTAATATGCTTTTCACAGCCATTTAGTAAGACTCCTTACTGTGTTAAGTTGCTAGATTTTGAAAACACTTTTTTTATGGAAGATACTATACTATCTGATAATAGTTATTGAATGTTCACTATATGCCACATGCTAAATTAAACACTTTGTGTATTTCTCTTAATACTCACGGAAAAGCTATTGTTTGCATCTTGCATATCAGATATGAGGCTATCTGGAAAGTTAAATGACTAATATCATCCAACCAGAAAGTGGGGACAGTCAAGACCAAAACACTCACCTACTGACACAAAGCCTGCTCTCATAACCACTAGAAGAATTGTTTTTGTTTTTCAATTTAGGGATGGCTGGCATTTTGAGAACAATAAATTTTTATTGAGAGTATATTTATCACTATGACCTCTAAGCATTAAATGCTACCAGTGCCTTTAGTCATTTTAACAATTCACCAAGACATCCCACATATAAATGTGCATTTGATACAGATGTTAGACTAAAGAAACCTATTTGTAAATCATATAAGCACTTATTTTACTCATATTACTTTAAGTTACTGAGACTTTGCTCCAACCTTATACTTCCAAAACAGGTCTCAATGTTTTCTTCTCAAATCTTTCCCACCTGTTGGATGTTAACTAAAATTCTGCATGTTTGAGTCTCAGATCTATACAGGTGGCAACTGTCCCTGGAAGAAGTGAAGCTTTCCTCATCATTTGTGTACAACATTGTGAATTCAAGATAAAAGGAAGATATTTGTGGAGATGGGAGCAATCCTGAAAGTATACTGCTGATGAAAATATCAAATAGTAATACAAAGGAGATTGGAAGCACCATAGGCAAGCATCCTTTATGACACTGTGAAGAACTTCTTACCCTAGAATTCTCCAGAATCAAAGGCATGGAGTGAATAAATTTTCCAGCTCCTTCCATTTTACCTTCATAATCAAACAAACATTAAAAAGTATGAAAGTCCTCCAAGTAGAAAAACAAAAAGGATGGTGAGATAGTGGTTTTCATAGAATATGAAATAGAATATTTGTAGATATAAAATCTAAACCCCAAACTATCAAGTGAGAAGAGTGTCTTTATTAGTTAACATGATAGAGGACAGATGTCTTAGGTAGCTGGGCTTATGTTATTTGGATAATTGTGAAATAGGAATAAAAGTTCAATGGGTGTCATAAACATCACTATAAGTAACACAGATAGTTAAGTACTTCTCTACAGAAGACATATGTCATGAGAATGTAAATTAATCCTTGTGAAAGTAATTATTACTATATCAAAGAAAAGGTCTAATGGAACATTTTATGTTAATAAAAATTAGAAAAGGTAGCCATGGGAGCCTAAGTGAATATAAATTAAGCTGCATAATGTTTTCAGGAAGAAATATAAATGCACACATTTTTCTAACATACCAGTGGTTGTGCGTTCTTTCTACAATTAAGAAATCTGCAAAATTAAATAACAAAATGCATATTAAGTCATGTTAGATTATCTATTAGAGTGCTCTTCTTTCAAATAGTTTAAATTTTGGTGATATTTTAACTGCACTTTAATTAAAATGTAAGAAAATGGACGATAAAATAAAAATCAGATCTGAAATTTGTCACCTGTAGGAAATAACCACTATTGTATTTTAAACATTTCTGTAGACTTTTGCATATAGAAGAAAATACATATAAATTGTTGTGATTATTTTAAGTACTTAATATATTTCTCTGTGCCTTGTCCTTTTTAATTCAAAATATTCTGTGATAAAGCTTCATATTGGTAATTCTAATTCCATTTAATGAATATAATAAGGACATGGCAGACTATATATAAATTTTCCATAGTTAAAAATTGGGAACTACTTTGATGTTCAAAAGTAGTAGGTAAAATTAAAAGTTGCAATAAACCACTCTGTACGTAATCTTTGGTTACCTGTTTCACTTTAAAAATGCAGTTTAATGATTAAAAGTGAGATTTTGAAAAACGATTTATTTTTAGAGGTTTTGATGTACTTAAACAAGTGGCCCTCCATTATAATGTCAAAATGTAAACCCCAAACTTCTTTTTATCCCACATCCTAAGCTACACTTGCTAGTGTTTTTCATCTTTTGATGCAAGAGTTCGACCATTTTAAATACTTGTGTTCCTATGACCCTCATTTTCTTCATATTTTCTGACTAATTTCAGGAACATATTAGTTAAGTCGACCCAGAGATGACAGGAAACTTGGAAAAACTTATGAGGCCTGAACTTACTGGTCCCCACCACCCAAATAATCCATGTGTTAGAAAATTAGGTTCAGTGTGACATCATTCTGCCGGCGTATTCTTAAAATGCATTTTAAGTATCCTCTGTGAAAGCTACTCCCTTTCGGGAGAATGAACTACAACCAATCAGGTCTGACTCTTTACGACCCCGTGGACTGACAGTCCATGGAATTCTCCATGACAGAATCCTGGAGTGGGTAGCCTATCCATTCTCCAGTGGATCTTCCCAACTCAGGAATCAAACCAGGGTTTCCTCCATTGCAGGTGGATTCCTTACCAACTGTGCTATGAGGGAAGCCCCTAATTACATGTGCAATAATTAAAGTCCCTTTGTTTAAAAATCACTATGTTGAATAATCTTCCTCTATTGCCTTTTTGATAACTACAGGACTGGAATTCAAGAGAGGTGATGTTAATGGAAGACCATCACCTTCAACAGAGGATGGAACTTATATAGCCAATATTCAGGTATTTTGGGGCATCAATACTGACAGAGAACTAAAGGAGTGTTTCTTTCATTTAACACCTCAAAATTTATACTGCACCAAAATTAATGTACTTAAATTATAATCTAATTCAAAGAAGGGAAGTACAGCAAATTCTGACATATCCTAAAGCTAGAATTTACTTTAATATTCATCATAGTTTCTTTAAAAATACACATATTCACCCATTGCTTAAAAATATATTTCTATATATTTCTATATATATGTAATTTATATATAATTGTGATATATTATAAAAGTATGCATAAGCATATTTTAATGTACAAAAGTAACATGAAAGTTATGTCATCTTATCGGGAGAAAGGAGTTCTACTTTCTTCTTCAGTTACAGAGAACTCAGGGTGCAAAAAAAATTAAGCATTTCAACTTTTTAATTTGTAGGTTTTGGATTTTCAGTCTTCTAATATGCATACTTGTATTTTTTCCCCTCAGCTTAGGATCATAACAAAGATTCATGTTTTATTTCCATTAAGATATGTCAAATCTGGATATCACTTGTGAACTGAAATATCTTTACTTTTTGAGGAGTAAATAAATATATTTTAAAAGCCTACTGGCTTGTGGTCAAAGATCAATCTGGATCAATAACAGAAATCTGTGTTCTATTAAAAAAAAGAAAAGATAATGAGCCTTCTAAATGTATTCATGAAACAAAATCCAAATATGTGATGCCCATAGGTACATCTTTTGAGAAACTATTAGCAGATGTTTGGGAAGTAAAAGTGTAAGCAAACATGAGAGAAAAATAAAATTTTACGGATTCTGTGTTTTGATTGATATTACCTATGAATAAGTCCTGATTTCTAAAAAGTTACAATGACTATCTTTCAGTATGATTAAATAACCTCTTTGAAGTACTCTAAATGTTTAAGCTACTTTAAAATGTACTTAGAAAAAATATTAGTCATAATAAAAAGCTAACATTTAGACAATAAACACCCCCCCAAAAAAATACATGTAACTGCCATTTCCTATTTCTATTACATCTTTGAAATTTCCAAACTACTGTTGTATACTTAAAGAAAACTAATTAATTTCAATTCTTGCAATTTAAATCTTGGTATTTTAATAAAATATCTCACTATATTTTAATTATATGCCTTCCTAATTATTATTCATTATATACATTTATGCTCTTGTTTCCCAAAGATATTTATCATTTCTTTCATCTGAAACTATAAACATAATTATGTAAATATCATTATGTATCTTAGACTTTATTCAATAAATGCTTAATTAATTATGAAGAAAAATTTGTTTTAAAAAACTTTATTGAGGAAAAACATTTATATCTCAATATTTAAGTGGTAGCAGTGTTGCAATTCAATTTAAAAATCTGAAAGTTTTAAACATTTAAATAAAAGCAATTTTAATTTCTTCATTATCAGCTAGATTATTTAGTACATACTAGAGAGCTCAACCTATCTGTAAAATTTTACCCAACATAAAAAAATACCAGAAGAACAAATGTTCTCTACAAATGGCAAATGGAGGTATCTCTAAAGATTGGAGGAAAGATTGAGCAATTAGTACTTCCAAGGCATCAAGTCTCCATGCCTGTGTGCTAAGACATTTCAGTTGTGACCCTATGGACTGTAGCCTCCAGACTTCTCTGTCCATGGGATTCTCTAGGCAAGAATACTGGAGTGAGATACCATGCCCTCCTCCAGGGGTCTTTCCAACCAAGGGATTGAAACTGCATCTCTTAAGTCTCCTGCATTGGCAAGATGGTTCTTTACCACTAGGGCCACCGAGAGGTACATCAAGTCTCAGTATGCCTGCCAAAATCACGACATCCTTTGAAGATGTTTCAAACTTCTGCCTCTTTCTAAGTGGGCTCTTTATCAAATGATGGTATCTATTTTTATATACTCATTTTTTTCTATTCATATCTGATTGCACCAGTGTTAAGGACCTGATGCCAGACAGCTAATGAAGTGGTCTAATATAAAAATTCTGCCCAATAAGGATGACAGTAAGTAACTTGAGCAATATAACATTCTTTCCTGTGGTTAATAGGATAGATTTGGGATTAAGGGTAAAAGCTTGACTCGGTTATTTGTTATTTGCATTATTTTGGTCTAGTCATTAAACTTTGTTCCATTTTAGTTCCCTAAGATGGGAATTTGGAAAATATTAACTAGTGTATAAAATCTATGTGAAAAGGCTAAAAGGAATAATGTATAGGAAGCACCTAATATTACCACCTGGCAAAAGTAGATAGCAACAACATGTTATCTATTATCATTATTAACACTGATATAGTAGTAGATACAGAATGATGCTTCTGCCCTCCAATTACTTTCTGTTCTCCACACTGAAAAGGCTGTTTAGAAATTCATGTATTCCCATCAAACCTATTTTTATAATTTTTCCTGGATACTTATAAGGCTTAATTTAAAAAATGTGATCGTGATTACTCTTTTTTTTATATGTACTTGAGTTAACTTGAGCTAAGAAAACTCTTTCTTGTTCTAAAAAGTGTATAAGACATAATAGGAAAAAGCATTTTAAGGATGAGATTTATAAAAAAAAAAAAATTGCCCTCCTCCTCCTATTTTGTTTCTAGCAGCAGTTTTTGTTCCTTTGCTTCTCATTTGAACATGGAAGTTATTTGTGGATATTTAAAGTTTTTCTGTGGTTTCCCATGTGGTACAAGTGGTAAAAAACCCACCTGCTAAAGCAGGAGAGATAAGAAATGGGGGTTCGATTCTTGGGTCATGAAGATTCCCTGGAGGAGGGCATAGCAACACACTCCAGACTTCTTGTCTGGAGAATTCCATGGATAGAGGAAACTGGCAGGCTACAGTCCATAGGGTCACAAAGAGTCAGACACAATTGAAGCGAATTAGCATGCACACAGTTTTTCTTAACATGCAGATATTTGAAGTAGATAAATTATAGTGAATTATTGTGTTGAATGTTTTAGTATTGTAATGGATGAATGACAAGTTAGAGATTTGTGGCCTATGAAACAATAAGAAATGCAAATTAGTTCCCCAAATTTCTGAACACCTGGTATTTTCTCTGTTGTTTTATGTCATATGTTCTCTACCTTCCACAGAGAGATTTGGGTTATATCCATGTTCAGTTCTGGATCATTCTCTCTATTACTTAGTTGATCATATTTTCAACAAACTCTTAAACATGTTGATAAAATTATTTTTGATGCATATGTAATATCCTTTATTATATCTAAAGTAAATACTCAAGAATTCTACTCAGTTTGATTTCAAATATTTCCTATCACTGCAAAGATTTAGAATAAGAGAACAAGGGAACCCTCTTACACTGTTGGTGGGAATGCAAACTAGTACAACCACTATGGAGAACAGTGTGGAGATTCCTTAAAAAACTGGAAAAAGAACTGCCTTATGACCCAGCAATACCACTGCCTGGCATACACACCTAGGAAACCAGAACTGAAAGAGACATGTGTACCCCAATGTTCACTGAAGCACTGTTTATAATAGCCAAGACGTGGAAGCAACCTAGATGTCCATCAGCAGATGAATGGATAAGAAAGCTGTGGTATATATACAACATGGAGTATTAGCCATTAAAAAGAATACATTTGAATCAGTTCTAATGAGGTGAATGAAACTGGAGCCGATTTTACAGAGTGAAGTAAGCCAGAAAGAAAAACACCAATACAGTATACTAACGCATATATATGGAATTTAGTAAGATGGTAACGATAACCCTGTATGTGAGACAGCAAAAGAGACAAAGATGTATAGAACAGTCTTTTGAACTCTGTGGGAGAGGGAGAGGGTGGGATGATTTGGGAGAGTGGCATTGAAACATGTATATCATATAAGAAATGAATCAGCAGTCTAGGTTCGATGCAAGATACAGGATGCTTGGGGCTGGTGCACTGGGATGACCCAGAGGGATGGTATGAGGAGGGAGGTGGGAGGAGGGTTCAGAATGGGGAACATGTGTATACCTGTGGCAGATTCATGCTGAAGTATGGCAAAACCAATACAATATTGTAAAGTAAAATAAATAAATAAATAATAAAAAAAGAGAGAACAAGGGAAAGAGAATTATAACTTGAAGAGAATTTGGGTTAGGGACAAATGTTCAGAAATTTGTTTGAATGGCCTATCATAAACAAAATGAAAGTGATGCTACTTTTCACAATGGAAGGAAAATACTGAGCAGTCACATACAAGAAATATTAAAAGTCAAAATTCTAAGCCAAAAGTCTGCATTTTACTTCATCAATCTTTCATCTGTTTAACATTATTGGGTGTTTTTGCTTAGTCACTCAGTCACATCTGACTCCTTTGCAATCCCACAGTTTTTTGCAACCCTGCCAGACTCCTTTTCCATAGGATTCCCCAGAAACGATTACTGGAGTGGGTTGCCATTTCCTTCTCCAAAAGACCTTCCTGACCCAGGGATCAAACCCACTCTCCTGCACTGGCCGAGAGATCTTTATCACCGAGCCACCAGGGAAGCCCATTTAACAGTATATTGTATGCTTAACTGATAAACCATAAGTGCTGTTTCTCTGATGAAAATTTTACAGCCTTGGAAATTTCCCCATACCTAACCTAAGTATTTATAGAAGAAAACAGAATAAAAATACAGATTTTAATAACAAGAGTCACTTGTAGCAGACAAATCACTTGTAGCAGACACTTAAAAGTTTTGGTAGCCTGCGTTCTTTTCCTTCCCTCATTTCTACAATTTCTAACCTTACCACCTCCCACCTTTCTTATTTACTGTTATGAAAAAACATTTATTATTTCAGAGATTTAAAAGTAAATGAATTGACTAAATATATCTATACCCCAGAACAGACAAAACAACAATTCTTCTCTCAGCATATCACCCAACTCAGACCACATGCTAAGATTCTTATAAATGTACACAGTACATAAAGCATTTTACCTTCTTATAAAAAAAAAAAATGTCTACTTGCAGAGACAAATAACACAGCTAGCTGTGTTTCTCTTACCTTACTCCTACCAGTGTCTGAAATAGCTCCTTTGGTGGGACAATCTATAATTTGAGTGTTGATAACACCTGCACAAATGATTCATTAGTTTAAATAAAGATAAAACATGTGAACTCGGTGAATTTTTACACTGATATAAATTTAAAATCAAGTTGGATACATATCATTCCTCAAAAGTTTGGTGTAACTGAGAAGAAAAAAGGAAAGCTTTGGACACCAGACTCAGCCTCAGCTTGATGCTTTCTTCATGGCTTTGGTCATGATTTTCCTCTTCCAGAAACCCAAATATTAGCTAATAGCATCTTTAAAATCATCCTAGTGATCTTACATTTGAATACCGTGTTACACAGACATAATACACTGGATAAATAAATATTAAATCTTTGACTTTTCTCTTGAAATTCCTCCTATTGAAAACTTAGCAGATTTGTTTCATTTAAATACACTAACTTCATTACTTAATATACTTATATTGCTTTTTAGAAATTGACTTCTACCTTTTTTATTTCACAACTTGCTCTAAGTTATTCTTACTAATTTCTAAAGATTCATTTGTGCATTCAAAGACTGAAAAATAGGCACTATCTTTTATATTCAGAATAATCTGATGAAATAAATTATATCTCACTGAAGCTGATGTAGTAATAACATGATAAAGGTTCCAAACTAAATTTTAGTATATTTATTGTAAACTATTTTGAGACATTAGTTTTTGAAATACAAGATGGTATATCCTGCAGTGATTTTCTCAAGGCATATAATACACATCTAATTTGTATATGTGTGTGTGTGAGTGTGTGTGGGTATGTGTATACAGACATGAAATTCTCCAGGCCAGAATACTGGGGTGGGTAGCCTTTTCCTTCTCCAGGGAATCTTCCCAATTCAGGGATCAAACCCAGGTCTCCTGCATTGCAGGGAGATTCTTTACCAACTGAGCTACCAGGGAAGCCCAAGAATATTGGAGTGGGTTGCCTGGAAAATCCCATGGACGGAGGAGCCTGGTGGGCTGCAGTCCATGGAGTCACTAAGAGTCAGACACGACTGAACGACTTCAATTTTCACTCTCATACGCTGGAGAAGGAAATGGCAACCCACTCCAGTGTCCTTGCCTGGAGAATCTCAGGGACGGGGGAGCCTGGTGGGCTGCCATCTGTGGGGTAGCACAGAGTCGGACACGACTGAAGCGACTTAGCAGCATCAGCCTTTCCCTTCTTGAATGGATCTTCCTGACCCAGGAAACGAAACGGGGTCTCCTGCATTGTAGGTGGATTCTTTACCATATGACTGGCATATATATATAGTCATTTGAAGGCTTCCCTGGTGGCTGAGACTGTAAAGAATCCGCCTGCAATGAGGGAGACCTGGGTTTGATCCCTGGATGGGAAGATCCCCTGGAGGAGGGTATGGAAACCCACTCCAGAATGCTTGCTTGGAGAATCCCCATAGACAGAGGAGCCTGACGGGGTTATAGTTTATGTGATTGCAAAGAGTTGGACACAACGGAGTGACTAAGCACATAGTCATTTGAACCAGGTAACTGTGTATATCTGTATGTACTAGATTTTCCCCCTTTTTTAGCACCATAATTAAGGTTTCTGAGTCTTCTAAGATGAAACCATTCATGATGGCATGTAACATGTCCACTTATTTTTACATATATGCCTTTGTTATGTTCCCATGATTATAAACTGCTTTAAAATTTTTTATACAAACTTCTCAGAGAATATTTTCTAGTCAGCAATCTAAATCTACTTCAGCTCCTCAAAAATGGCAAAGGGAATTTGGGGGGGTTGCTCGGGGAAATTTTTGATAAGAGATAATACACTGAACCACTTGCATCATGAAAATCCATACTACCCTAACAGGAACAGTTAACACAGTTGTTTGGGGGCTGTACGTTAGACACAGATTGGGATTCTATGTTTAACCCATGGAATGTGGGTTAAACAAAAGCAATTTCTGGTTGCAAGTTAGGATCTCTGGAAGGAGGATCCCCAAATCAGAATTTTATAAAACTCTTCAGATAATCTTTAGGATTATGAAATTTTAAAGGCTATGGTTTTTCCTGTGGTCATGTATGGATGTGAGAGTTGGATTGTGAAGAAGGCTGAGCGCTGAAAAACTGATGCTTTTGAACTGTGGTGTTGGAGAAGACTCTTGAGAGTCCCTTGGACTGCAAGGAGATCCAGCCAATCCATTCTGATGGAGATCAACCCTGGGATTTCTTTGGAAGGAATGATGCTAAAGCTGAAACTCCAGTACTTTGGCCACCTCATGCAAAGAGTTGACTCAATGGAAAAGACTCTGATGCTGGGAGGGATTGGGGGTAGAAGGAGAAGGGGACGACCGAGGATGAGATGGCTGGATGGCATCATGGACTCGATGGACATGAGTCCGAGTGAACTCTGGGAGTCGGTGGTGGACAGGGAGGCTGGGGTGCTGCAATTCATGGGATTGCAAAGGGTCGTACACGACTGAGTGACTGAACTGAATTGAACAATTCAAAGATTAAAAAATCCCCACAATAAAGGAAGCTACAGTCACTTAGAAATTCCAAATGGTAGCTCATTCATTAATTTTTTTGCACGTTCATGCTAAATCACTCCAGTCATGTCCTGAAGTGACTTTTCTTCTGATCCTATAGACTGGAGCCCGCCAGTCTCCTCTGTCCATGGGATTCTCTAGGTAAGAGTACTAGAGTAGGTTGCCATACCTTCCTCCAGGAGGCCTTCCTGACTTTGAGATCGAACCTGCGTCTTTTATGTCTGTTGCACTGCAGGAAGGTACTTTATCACTAGTGCCCACCTGGGAAGCCCATTCATTCATTCATCGCTTCACCAGTCAACAAATGTTTACTATGTGCCAGGCACTATTCTGCGAGCAAAACAAAAATGCCTTCCTCCATGGAACTGACATCCTATTTTATTTATAAAATAAAATATCAAGAATGGTACTCAGTAATAAGTAGGTAAATTTTAAAAGGAAAAAAGGAAAGCAGAAAAAGGGCTCATGAAGTGGGGTGCATGGGAACCTTTGTATTTAACATGGCCAAGCAAGATCTCACTGAGGGAGTAATATTCAGGTTCCATGAATCATAAGATATCTGGAAGAAACGCCATCTCAAGCAGAAGGCAGGCAGGTAGAAAGGCTCGAAGCTGGGCGTGCAGCAAGCCTGGGNATCCCATGGACGGAGGAGCCTGGTGGGCTGCAGTCCATGGAGTCACTAAGAGTCAGACACGACTGAACGACTTCAATTTTCACTCTCATACGCTGGAGAAGGAAATGGCAACCCACTCCAGTGTCCTTGCCTGGAGAATCTCAGGGACGGGGGAGCCTGGTGGGCTGCCATCTGTGGGGTAGCACAGAGTCGGACACGACTGAAGCGACTTAGCAGCATCAGCCTTTCCCTTCTTGAATGGATCTTCCTGACCCAGGAAACGAAACGGGGTCTCCTGCATTGTAGGTGGATTCTTTACCATATGACTGGCATATATATATAGTCATTTGAAGGCTTCCCTGGTGGCTGAGACTGTAAAGAATCCGCCTGCAATGAGGGAGACCTGGGTTTGATCCCTGGATGGGAAGATCCCCTGGAGGAGGGTATGGAAACCCACTCCAGAATGCTTGCTTGGAGAATCCCCATAGACAGAGGAGCCTGACGGGGTTATAGTTTATGTGATTGCAAAGAGTTGGACACAACGGAGTGACTAAGCACATAGTCATTTGAACCAGGTAACTGTGTATATCTGTATGTACTAGATTTTCCCCCTTTTTTAGCACCATAATTAAGGTTTCTGAGTCTTCTAAGATGAAACCATTCATGATGGCATGTAACATGTCCACTTATTTTTACATATATGCCTTTGTTATGTTCCCATGATTATAAACTGCTTTAAAATTTTTTATACAAACTTCTCAGAGAATATTTTCTAGTCAGCAATCTAAATCTACTTCAGCTCCTCAAAAATGGCAAAGGGAATTTGGGGGGGTTGCTCGGGGAAATTTTTGATAAGAGATAATACACTGAACCACTTGCATCATGAAAATCCATACTACCCTAACAGGAACAGTTAACACAGTTGTTTGGGGGCTGTACGTTAGACACAGATTGGGATTCTATGTTTAACCCATGGAATGTGGGTTAAACAAAAGCAATTTCTGGTTGCAAGTTAGGATCTCTGGAAGGAGGATCCCCAAATCAGAATTTTATAAAACTCTTCAGATAATCTTTAGGATTATGAAATTTTAAAGGCTATGGTTTTTCCTGTGGTCATGTATGGATGTGAGAGTTGGATTGTGAAGAAGGCTGAGCACTGAAAAACTGATGCTTTTGAACTGTGGTGTTGGAGAAGACTCTTGAGAGTCCCTTGGACTGCAAGGAGATCCAGCCAATCCATTCTGATGGAGATCAACCCTGGGATTTCTTTGGAAGGAATGATGCTAAAGCTGAAACTCCAGTACTTTGGCCACCTCATGCAAAGAGTTGACTCAATGGAAAAGACTCTGATGCTGGGAGGGATTGGGGGTAGAAGGAGAAGGGGACGACCGAGGATGAGATGGCTGGATGGCATCATGGACTCGATGGACATGAGTCCGAGTGAACTCCGAGAGATGGTGATGAACAGGGAGGCCTGGCGTGCTGCAATTCATGGGGTCTCAGAGTCGGACACGACTGAGCGACTGAACTGAACTGAACTGAACTGAACCCAGAGTGTCTGTCTTTATTTGTCAATTCTGAATCATATCTTTATGGAAGTCAGGCCTATAATTTATAGGGTTTCTCATCTTCATTATATTCTAAGAAAACTATCATGTGTCTTACAGTGAATACTAGACCCTCAATTTGGAGCAAGTGTATCTCTTGTTAATGCGAGGTTCCAATGTGGTCTAATGTGCCCAGTCATGCTCCTGAATAAAGTGTCAGCCTCTTGTCATTGATTCACCTTCCACTTATTAAGGAAATGGATATTTATTTTAAATGTGAAAGAAATTACAACACCTTACAAATTTTAAAAAACTGACAATACATAAAACATTAATCCAAAACTAACATGATGTTTTTATTCATTGATTGACATAGCTCTTAATACCTTTCCCTCTACAGTTTTACCTTTCCCTCTACTTGAATCATCTTTTTAATTATATTTTATACAGAGAGAATAAAAAGTTAATCCAACCTTTTCTCATGAGTATGTGATCAAATTTTCATTATCATTATTAGCTTAGAAAGTTTCTTTCAATTTTATTACTTATTGAAAGTGTTGTGGAGATGGATGTCAGTTTGGGGGACATCTCTCTATAGCTTTTTCTTATATATGAGGAACAAGATTTGGAAGAGTTTTCCATAGACTAATTTCTTGCTTCTTCTTCACTACCCACCTACTTCAGATGCCATAAGCATATTCGTATTGTGACAAGGCCACTGGTCCTGCGCCTATGGATCATGATAGTGGGTATGTCATCACAGTGAGTAAAAGCCAATCATACATTAGAGTGGCTACAAATAACTGCACATAAAAGTGACTGAATCATATAAATTGTCTTACTAAACACAAATTAACTTTATTATATGTGCAATTCTCTTAAATCAGACTCCAAAAATGTCTACAGTTATTCCAGTACTTATTCTCATCTCTAATTTCACCTTTCTCAATGGTAAGCACTGCAACTCACTCATCTGCTCAAACTGTGCTTTCCAAGTCTTAACGATATCTGTTTGGTTTGATTTTATGGAGACAGAAGAAGAAAAAAAAAAAAAACCTTGGTAGTTAAAATTTAACTTAAGATTCTATTACTATTTTCAGGCAGAGACCTGGGGCTATGTATAAACCTCTGCTTCTCAAACAACTCACATATACAATGAGGCATTAAATTATGGTAATTTTATTTCCTACTTCCTATCTAGCACTAGAATCTCATCCCTTCTTCCATTCTATTCCATAGTCTGTCAAGAGCATCTCCTTCCTAGAGAACCATAGCAGCCTCCTCCTGCATTAAGTTTTGTCGCCCGCACCAACTCATTCTCTAGACTTCTCATCATTAGAATGTGCATTTAATCATTAAAATATGATTAATTTCTCCAAAAACTTAGAATCAAGTTTTTGTCTAACATTAGTAAACAAAGTGGAGAAGGCAATGGCACTCCACTCCAGTACTCTTGCCTGGAAAATCCCATGGATGGAGGAGCCTGGTAGGCTGCAGTCCATGAGGTCGCTTAGAGTTGGACACGACTGAGGGACTTCGCTTTCCTTTTCACTTTCATGCATTGGAGAAGGAAATGGCAACTCGCTCCAGTGGTCTTGCCTGGAGAATCCCAGGGACAGAGGAGCCTGGTAGGAGGCCGTCTACGGGGTCGCACAGAGTAGGACACGACTGAAGCGACTTAGCAGCAGCAGCAGCAGCAGTAAACACAGTGCAAAAGATCTTCAGGATTGAATCCTTGTCCACAATTTTCCCCTTTCTTCTGCAAACCCAGGGATCTAGCCAAAACTGACTGATTTGGTCTTTCATTACAATATATATTTTCTTGCCTCAGTGTCTTGATAGATTCTGAACCATTGCTTAGTCCACTCTGCTCGTTTCACTTGTTTCTTATACTGGTCTATCTTACATCTCAATTTACAAGTCAGATGTTATAAGAGAAATGACTCCTGTACTTTTCAATGGAACTTTGATTTTTCTGTCCTCATGATATTAGTCATATTTTACTCTCACACCTTGTTCAATTGCCTAACTTTAGGATTCCCTGGTGGATCAGAGGGTAAAGCGTCTGCCTACAACGTGGGAGACCTGGGGTGATCCCTGGGTTGGGAAGATCCACTGGAGAAGGAAATGGCAACCCACTAGAGTACTCTTGCCTGGAAAATCCCATGGACTGAGAAGCCTGGTAGGCTACAGTACACGGGGTCGCAAAGAGTCGGACACGACTGAGCGACTTCGCTTCACTTCCCCTAGATCATAAGCGTAACTGAAACTAGAAGCAATGCCTTGCTCATTATTTTCTACCAAATACATTAAACCCAATAAGTATTTATTAGAATAAGCAAAGAAACTGAAATAAATAAAAATATTTGGAATCAAACACAGGAGGCATTTTTATGGTATCAGTATAGTTATTTAAATGGTCCATAAATTTTCCAATGTATAAAAGAGGAATAATGATATACACCTCATGGATATGTTGTGAAAATTATTAATATTACATACAAATAATGAACAGTCCATAGTATATGCACTGGGATCACTCAAAAATGAAGTATACTATCATTAATTAGGTTTTTATGTCTTCACATTAACTTTAAAGTTTATTTTTTGGCATATTCGCTTTGGCTAGCTAAAAATACTATCAATCGTTACATTGGTCAAACCACTGATCAAGAAATCCTGACTTTTCTCATTTTTTTTTCTCTTGGTTCATTGAATTTCTATGCTGGAAATATTGGTCAATGGACACTCCAATGGGAATAGCTTTTTGACCATAGGAAAACGTCATTTTATATTATACTGTGATATTCTTTTATCATTCTCATATGCTTTTATATTCTTGACCAGGGTTTTCTTCTGTATATTATTTTTATAAGAAACAATAGCCTCTGATGAGGGCACTATTAGAATGGTGCCTCATCAAATGAAACCTATTATCTCTCAAAAAAAAGCCCTTTTTCTCTGGTTCACTTCTTTTTTCTTAAAGAATGAATCCATTTTCACAATTACATATTTTCCTTTTTTAATAAAATTCTGCCAGCTGAAATTGACACAGAGAATTGACCACTTGTTGAACAATCACTATTTTCTCTCTCTCACACACACACCCACACACAATTTGAGTGAACAAAATGAATCATTTATAAAAAAAAGGAGTAAGTAAGCAAATAAAAACAATAGTATATGAATTGAGGTAAATGGACTGCAACATAATCTTTCAGAAAAACTACCTATTTTTCTTATCCAAATTGCCTTTCTGTGAGCTTGAAAAGATTGTGCTGTTCAGGTAAATTGAAATTACTGTGTTGACTATTTTGACAATGCAATCAAATGGTTCAGTCATTCTGTGACCACTAGCTTCTCTGGCAGAATCACAGTCACAGGGACATCTAATGCTGTAAAAAATAATTCTCAATATAATTTTCAAAAATCGACTGGCTGTAAATAATAATAGAGATGTAAGTTGTATTTCAACTACTAGAGCTTGTTTTTGCATTTAGTTTCTATGGAACCTAGCTAAATGTATATATAGCACATGGTATATGTGCACAGCTTCAATTGTCCATTCAAATTTTAGACTTTTTCATTTGTATTACAAAAATGAATTGAACCAGATATTTTTAAAGAAAAGTTTACCTTTCATTTCACAGTTCGGTGAAAAAAATACTCCTTTTGCATTATCTCAAAGTTCTCCCACAAATTCTATGCGTTGAACTTAATTATAAATACTATTTTGAAAATAGGCAATATCACACTCCTTAAAAAGCAAATAAGACATTCTGAAGAAAAAGCAAGATGCACAGACTAAGATACTAAAATCAAACAAAGTTGTTCTACTCAGTAAAATGATAATAATCTAATAAATATGCAATTTTTTCCTCTGTATTCAATCCTGCAACAGCACATATATTTCTCCTCTTTAAAAGTCTCTAATTTTTTGATAAATTATAAAGTTTATTATTTTGAACACTGCCCTTACCATTTAAATTTAGGAGAACAAAGTTTGTTTTTGTTACTTAGAGTATGTTATTAGTTTTGTGTCTGCTTTTTATTATAGCACTTTCACCACTAATGTAGGAAATGAAGGTACTATAAATGTATTTGGGGGCCTCAAGAAAAAGTAATTTCAAGGCAATATAAATTTTATAGGAAAAAGTCTCACCCAATATACTTCAGAGTATAATAGTTACAGAGTGAAAGGATAGTATATTTATCAATTGATAAACATCTTTTAGAGTCAAATGCTGTCCTAGTCTCATACAAACATGAAAAACCTTAAGACAATTACAATTTAGCAATAAAATTAATCATAAATGAAAAACAGCAATGCACATTTAGGAGAGCAAGTCATTTGACCAGAAAATGACACTATCATACCTCTGACACCTAGCACATGACAAGCATTCAATAAATGATAGCTGAAGAAATAGATGAATATTTTTAAACAGACGTGTGTGCCAAGGGCTACGGGGATAGAAAGAGAAGTGCTCTTCCCTGTTTTTTCAGGAGTAAAGAACGGTGGAATAAAATAAAGGCTCAAAAGAGAAACTCTTTGATCTGGCTTGAAAGATAGATATGGATTTCCCAGGCATAGAAAGGGATGATGAAAGAGGTAAAGTTTACCACTTGAAGAGGTTTAGGAAGGTAAGGACATTTCAGGAAGAAGAAATAATTTAAATAAAAGGCATACCATTGAGAATAACATGCTCAAATGTTTTGGACTTCATCGTTAGAAGTTTCCCTGGTTGTTGTTCGGGGCTTCCCTAGTAGCTCAGACAGAAAAGCATCTGCCTGCAATGTGGGAGACCTAGGTTTGATCTCTGCGTTGGGAAGATCCCCTGGAGAAGGAAATGACAACCCACTCCAGTATTCTTGCCTGGAAAATTCCATGGATGGAGGAGCCCTGTAGGCTACAGTCCATGGGAACACAAAGAGCTGGACATGACTGAGCGACTTCACCGTGTTCACTGTGTGTTAGAGGTTTGGCACTGAATGGTTTAAAGAATGTTTTAAACATTGTTTTAAAAAAGAAACATCTCATTGTGTGACAGAAGAAGAACTTTGTCAGCAGTTTGGTGAATGACTGAGATGGAAAATCTTGAGGAAAATAGACAAATGAATTAACGAGATAATACAACACTTTCCACTGCAGAAGACCCCTGTCATTCCCAGGGTCAGGAAGATCACATGGAGAAGAGAATAGTTACCCTCTCCAGTATTCTTGCCTGGAGAATTCCATAGACAGAGGAGCCTGGCAGGCTACAGAGTGTATGCTTAGTCGCTCAGTCGTGTTCCACTCTATGCCCCCGTGTACTGTAGCCCTCCACGCCCCTCTGTCCACGGGATTCTCCAGGCAAGAATACTGGAGTGAGTTGCCATGCCCTCCTCAGGCTACAGTCTATGGGGTTGCAAAGAGTCCAATATCACTAAGCAACTAACTTTCCCTTTCACAACACCTTCTCAGCCATATAGCTAAGAGGGCCTAAACTTGGATAATGAAAAAAGAAAGAAAAGACGGAAGTAAAATTGCCATTTCAGAGGTGAAATGGATGGCATCAAATGGATCAGTATGAAAACACTGCAGGAAATGAAGTTGTACCTGGTTCTCCTGAGTGGATACACCATTCAATGAAGTAGACGGGGAAAAAAATCAGTGGGAAAGATAAGCTCCGTTTCAAGAATATGAGACTGAAGGGGATAATGCCAGATTTAGGGCAAAATGACCAAAAGCTGTTCGAAATGTGATTCTTCGATAAAGGTGGGAAGTCGGAGTTATCATGTCGTTCATAGTGTCCAATTTCATAAGGGTTGGGAGGAGAGGAAACTTGCACAGTTAGAAAGAAAGTAACTGGAAAACTTTGAAATGAGTTTAACAAAACAAGAAAAATCTTATTTACAGGAGCCCAAGGGGGTTAAGATGATAAAAAACAATGGTGGAGTGACATTTTCCAGAAAAAAGGGAAAAACTCCAAGTGAATGAGAAAATAAGAGTTGAACGTGGAGTGGAGGTATAGCTGCTTACTTGCCATATTTGTTGTTTTTCAATGAATATAAACATGGGGAAAACTTTAAACTGAGGAAATAAAGCCAAGGATGTATAAAGATTAGTAGATAGCTTAAAGGGAAGATCATGATAGAGTTAATATGTTAAAAATAAAAAAGGTCACAGAGAAAAACATAGAAATCATTGAAAGGATAATTTATAAGAGATTTTTTTTCAAAGATGAATGAATATCTAGATAAGAATTTAAAGTATGATTAATAATGATAGAGTAGAAGAAAATTGAAAAAAAATTCATATTTGATTAATTATTTTCTTTAGTCTAAAGATAAATTGGTGTACACAAGCATCGGAGCTTGTGTACACCTGTGGTGGATTCATGTCGATGTATGGCAAAGCCAATAGAGTATTGTAAAGTCAAATTAAAAAAAAATAATAAAATAAATAAAGATAAATTGGGATGATGGGTTTGAAAACAGTAGTAAAAGTTTGAAATAGCTCTTATTCAAAAGATTTCTGGAAAATGACAGTCATAAAATGGCATTAAAAATCTTACCTCTTGATTCATTGATAGCATTTGTTCACCCAACTGAACGAATATTTTTCAGACAGAGTTCAGTAAACTCTAACAACTCTATGTTTTGAACTATATTATTGCCCTATCAGGCTGATTTCTACCAAAATATTTATTTCTTCCTCATTATTTCCTCTTCTTTTTACATGGCTGTGAGAATTATTGATCTGTGCATATCATAAAACACATTGTTATAATAGTAAATATATTATTATTTATATAATCCCTCTAAGAATATTGGTTGATTCTGCTTGGCATAGACAGTATGGCATTAGAAGACATATGTTTAGATTTGGCCCCTACATTTACTTGTTCTGCATCTTTCAGTTACCTTAAATTGTTTGGTCATTATAAGAAATTGTAGGAATAATATCTATTGGAAAGATAAACTGGGCTAAAGAGTGTAGTTAAATATAGAAGCCAATGCATAAATCCTACCTATAAACACTTGTAGATTTTCTCTTTGCAGATGTCTCCTTTCTACAATGTAACTTTTGCTGGGATAAAGTTACCACTATACCATTCTTTAGTGTTCATTGATGCCTCAACCCTTTCCACCTTATTTTTTTGGGCTCCAAAATCACTGCAGATGGTGATTGCAGCCATGAAATTAAAAGACGCTTACCCCTTGGAAGAAAAGTTATGACCAACCTAGACAGCATATTCAAAAGCAGAGACATTACTTTGCCGACGCCGACTAAGGTCCGTCTAGTCAAGGCTATGGTTTTTCCTGCGTTCATGTATGGATGTGAGAGTTGGACTGTGAAGAAGTCTGAGCACCGAAGAATTGATGCTTTTGAACTGTGGTGTTGGAGAAGACTCTTGAGAGTCCCTTGGACTGCAAGGAGATCCAACCAGTCCATTCTGAAGGAGATCAGCCCTAAGATTTCCTTGGAAGGAATGATGCTAAAGCTGAAACTCCAGTGATTTGGCCACCTCATGTGAAGAGTTGACACATTAGAAAAGACTCTGATGCTGGGAGAGATTGGGGGCAGGAGGAGAAGGGGACGACAGAGGATGAGATGGCTGGATGGCATCACGGACTCGATGGACGTGAGTCTGAGTGAACTCTGGGAGATGGTGATGAACAGGGAGGCCTGGGGTGCTGTTATTCATGGGGTCGCAAAGAGTCGGATATGACTGAGCGACTGAACTGAACAGAACAAGAGTGTCTATCATGCTCTGTTCCTTTCTTTTTTGTTTAACACAGAATTAGCTAGATTTGAAGAATTGAGGAAACCAAAATATACCAAAACTGGTTTACTTTAGGAAAGCTATTAGATGAAGGTGAGAATAGATTGAGAAGGTGAATGAAGGAGGACAAAAATGAAAAGTTTGGTAGTAGCAGAATGGAGAAGAGGAAGAGGAAACAGTTTTTAATAACTATCACTCTGTGGAAATTTTTATAAAAAGATGCAATATTTAATATCATTTGTTCTCTTTTGTGGAATGAATTCCCTTCAACTGCTTTGCAAAGGATTCCAGCACAGATGTAATTTCTTTTTTTAAGTATTAAAAAAAAAGTTGCTTTGGCTATTGCTTTGAATGAAACATGAGGAGACCATGTTGTTAGGTTATCACTTTAACCCAGTAACAAAAATATTCTTTATCTGATTGTCTACATGATAGGTCTAACCATGTTCACATTAAATGTGGGCAGTAGAATATCAGGAAATTCAGAACAATGTTTCTACATAACCTGAACTGGTGAGAAGCACAAGTACTAATTTTCCTAAATTAAATGGCCTCTATGAATCGAAAGCACCATCTTTCTCTGTGTTTCTTAATAGTCATGTTTGGATAAATCATATAAATTAGTTTAAATTAATTCCTCTTTCTGCCTCTTAGCTCAAATCCCACCCCCCTCCAAAAAAAGACTTTCTCAAATGCCCATCTATAAAATTCCCATGGATTCTCATAAAAAATATTCACCCAAATGAAGACATTTTGAAAGGGAGGGAGAGTGGCATGTTATACATAATTCAAAAAAATTTTTTCTATAAAGCAACTATAATAAAAGATACAAGTAAGTAAATATTTGTCTATAAAGCAACTACCAATAAAAGATACATGAGTAAGTGAAACAATATAATAGAGGACTTACTAAATGGAGAAGAACGTCTCACCTTTCAGTTCCATAAATAACCAGTTCATTTCTCATTTTTTACCATCATATTTTATTTAAATAAACAGATTTTAAAAATCAAATTTAGTATAGTATTAAAATATATTGAAATTCATTAAAAAAACAAAAATGTGTATTTTTATTATGTTAAAATATATATTATATGGCTAAAAATTGGTAGGTAGTGTTATATATGTGTACAAGGATACACATTTAAAGCATTTGATAATAATAACATGTATTATATATAAACATATGCTCATTCCCTAGTTGAAAAGTTAACATCTAAATGACTCTATTTAGAGTAGAAAATTAAGTATGGGTGGTTTAGTCACTAAGTTTTGTCCCATTCTTTAGACCTCATGGACTATAATAGCCTGCCAGGCTCCTCTATCCATAGGATTCTCCAGGCAAAAATACTGGAGTGGGTTGCCATTTATTTCTCCAGAAAATTATGAATATATTTTAATAACAGATCCAAGTGTTGAATACATAATAGAGAAATAAAAATAATAGATAATTGGCTTGACATGGTATCCTTTAGGATATATATAATAAAATGAAATGAATCCTATTTATATGCTGAGACATTTGCATAATGAATATTTGTATAATTAGGGATAGAATCCACTGTATTAAATTACCTTTTGAGAAACTAGAGGTATCTTGAATTGAGATGATTATAAAGGGTTAAGTCAAAATAGTACAGCAATTATTCTATAAAATTATATTGATGTAATTTACAATTTATTAAGATGATTAAATGTAGTGAGACAGACATAGAGACCAGAATTATGGACAAGGGGAGTGAAGCAGGAGGAAAAAGAGGGTGGGATGTGTGGAGAAAGAAATATGGAAACTTACATTACTGTATGTAAAATAATCAATGGAAGTTTGCAGTATGACTCAGGGAACTCAAACATGGGCTGTGTAACAACCTAGACGTGTGGGATGGGGAAGAAAGTGGAAGGGGGATTCAATGGGGAGGGGACATATGTATACCTATGGTTGATTTATGTTGATGTTTGGCAGAAACAACACAATTCTGTAGAGCAATTATCCTTCAATAAAGAAAAATTAATTTAAAAATTTTAAAAAATTTTAAAGTTTTTTTTAAACTATTTGAAAATTCTTATATAGACTCATTGCTAATTTTCATATCTAAAAGTATTTAGGTTTTCCATCACATAAACATGAAAAAATGTGAAATGGATGTGATTTATTTATGATAAATATATTTATATAAATAAAACTTATTTCCTCTGTTCTATTTTTTCTCCTTTTCCCAAAGACCTCCCAATGTTTCATTTTTTGAAATCTTTCCTCTAACCAGGAAAAATCAAGCAGCTGCTACAGATCAAATGAGCATCACCAGCAGATATTAAAACTGTCACCTGATGGAAACTGGGGCTCAACATTAGGCCTTCAAGCAATAACCAGCAGTATAATTTTGTAACTCATATATCAATTAACTTTATATTACTGTCACACATGATACTAACAGCTAACAATATTTCTTCATGCTGCTATCTTAATTGCAAAGTATGGGTGCTGAACGTGAATATCTCAAGATGAAAATATGTCCTATTAAAAAGTATCTAAGCTGTTTGGCAAAATTTATTAGAAATCTATAAATCTAATGGTAGGAAGATTTTTATCTTAATTTTTAAATAATCTTCAGAATTAATGCAGACTTTATAGTATATAAAGTGGTTTTGTATAATTTGGAAGTTTAAAAATATGTTTGCACATAGTGATTTTCTCTAAAGTCATTAAGTTACGTATGTAAATTCAGCACAATTACGGAAATCAAGCAGTGCCTAGGATTTCAAAAATTCATTATTTTAGGATGGTAGCAGTGTTTGAGGACTTAGAGAAATGTGATTTTATTTGAGGTTAATGTTATTCAGGCTAGTAGTTATAGAAGATTGGAAAAGACAACCAACTTTAGAATGTTTGGAGACTATCTTAAGGAAATAGTCTGTCAGGGAAAGATAGTAGAGGTGATGTTTATTTTAAGGGTAATAAGAATGAGGAAGGGGAAACTTTAAAGATAAATTGATCAAAGTTTTTATTAAAAGGAAATACATAAAAATTAATAGTGTTTGGCTGTGAAAAGACTTTTTCTTTTCAGATTGCCCCTTTTTAATCTTTAAAATAAGAAATGTTTTAAAACAAATTAGAAGGTTTTTCTTAATTTTCAACCCCTGGGTAAACTTCTATTTTTCTGTAAATCATATGAAACAATAAAAATAAACTTAACATATGTATACTTGCAGTTATGATGAGAAGATCATTAGCTTTCATCATAATCTTACAGGCATTCCTGACCTTAAAAAGGTTAGAAGCACTGGTTGATCATTATCTTTGCCTTTCCACCACATGTTCTGTGGTAATGAGGCTTTTGCAAAGATAGACCAAATAAGCTTGGTAGACTGAAAGTTTTTAAAAGAAACTGTTTTTCTTCTCCCCAAGCATCCAGTATCATGTTTTGTACACAATAAGTGGAAGTTACTGAATGCTGTTTGAATGAATAAATGAATGAATGAATAAAAATAAATGCCTAGAAGGATGACCCAAGAACTTTTTGTCTTCATAGTATTAGAATATTAATCCTTACCAACACATCAAACCTGAATGTTCTTGAGTAAAAATTCAGCTAAGAAGTTAATTTTCTTACATCAAACTCCCAGAGAAGTCTTTGCAATATTTATAAAATTGATGTGATTAAAAATATATGACAGGTAGTTGTGGATAGTCAAGGAAAACTGAAGCAAGGAGCCCAAGGGAGAAAGTAGGAGTATTTGTTGACCCAATTAGGTTCCCATGGGTTTAAGCAAAGAATTGTCAACCTACAATAAACCATCTCATATTGCATTGCATTGATTAACTAAGCATATTTATTGGGCATTGCATATATAACATATCTTAGGCTAGAAGTGAGATATATAAAAATGTAAAATCAGCATAATCTATAATCTAAGCTGTCTCATAGTCTAATGGATACAAAGACAGGACAACCAATAAATCAAATAACTACCATTGGAGGCATAAACAAATTGATTCTTCCTTCTAATCACTCTACTAAAGTATGATAAGCCTGGACTTCTTTAAGTCTTTGGGAAGACAAAATTAAGGAATAAGTGATAAGCACACAATTAAATATATTTCTCCTTTATAGTCATCATATTTGGACATTTGACTTCTCACATACATACTCATTGATCCTCCTGTAAAGGACATTTCTCTGCATTTTGGCTGGATGTTTCAGCATGCCTCAATGATATGATAATTGGGCATTAATACACAAATTGTAACCTTATAGGATGAAATTTACTTATTTGTTTTTTCACTGGAGGAACTATTTCTCAAGGCAGGCTGAATTTATTCAGTACAGAAATCCATTCTTTTCTAGGATACAAAATGTTTCACAGTGGAGTTGGATCACAAACCCTTCTAAAGAAATAGAGAACAAGATATTTAAATAGTGTGGGTGGAAAAACTGATTGTGAAACTTGAAATTCAGACAAGCATTTGTGCTTTCCATTCTCTGTTAGGAATATCACAATGCGGCTTCAAAAAAGCGGGAGCTGAATAATTACAGCAGCAGTGTATTTCCAGGGGACTACTCAGCCAGAAGATCTCAGATTTCTGAGTTTGGACAGAGAAAGAATATTGACTTGTTTTTGTTTGTTTTTTCTTTTTATAATGTTTATATTGATAGGTACAACCAGGATTATAATGCACCGAAGATGGTTCATCTTGGGAAAAAACAAAACAAAACATCATGCTATTCATAATGGATTTAAGAAAAGAAAAAGAAAGTGAAGTCACTCAGTTGTGTCTGACTCTTTGAGATCCCACGGGCTGTAGCCTACCAGGCACCTCTCTCCATGGGATTTTCCAGGCAAGAGTACTGGAGTGGGTTGCCATTTCCTTCTCTAAGGGATCTTCCCAACCCTGGGATCAATCCCCAGTCTCCTGCATTGCAGGCAGACACTTTACCATCTGAGCCACCAGGGAAGCACTTACATGAGAGAAGATACTGTATGGGAAATAAATGTTGTGGCATTACTGCTAGCCATGTATCTTTTCAAATGGGATCACCAGTCAATAGGGAGAATACATTAAGTGTATATCAAGCCAAAATCACAAGTTCTACAACATATGTAACTGACTTCTCATATGTGTACATTCATACATGTAGCACTGAGCATTCTTAAAAGTTGTAAATGCAGTCCAAATGATGAGACAAGAGAATATATGCCGCAGGAGATTCCAAAATAATTTAGATCATAACAAAAAAAAAATTCTCAAATTGAGACTTTCATGGGAATCTTCTTTTGCACTGGCAATCAAAAAAAATAATAATAAATAAAATAAATAAAGAAATAAAAAACAACAGCAACAACAAACCAAAACCACTAAATGAAGCCACACATCAAACTACTACTGGATCATGGCATCCAGTCCCATCACTTCATGGGAAATAGATGGGGAAACAGTGGAAATAGTTTTTAGGGGCTCCAAAATCACTGAAGATGGTGATTGCAGCCATGAAATTAAAAGATGCTTACTCCTTTGAAGGAAACTTATGACCAACCTAGACAACATATTCAAAAGCAGAGACATTACTTTGTCAACAAGGTCCGTCTAGTCAAGGCTATGGTTTTTCTAGTGGTCATGTATGGAGGTGAGAGTTTGACTGTAAAGAAAGCTGAGGGCCAAAGAACTGATGCTTTTGAACTGTGGTGTTGGAGAAGACTCTTGAGAGACCCTTGGACTACAAGGATATCCAACCAGTCCATTCTAAAGGAGATCAGCCCTGGGTGTTCATTGGAAGGACTGATGTTGAAGCTGAAACTCCACTATTTTGGCCACCTGAAGCGAAGAGCTGACTCATTTGAAAAGACCCTGATGCTGGGAAAAGTTGAAGGCAGGAGGAGAAGGGGTTGACAGAGGATGAGATGATTAGATGGCATCACCGACTCAATGGACATGAGTGTGGGTAAACTCCAGGAGTTGGTGATAGACAGGGTGGTCTCACGTGCTATGGTTCATGGGGTTGCAAAGAGTCAGACACGAATGAGTGACTGAAATGAACTGAACTGAACTGAACTGATGAAAGTGAAGAAAACCTATTTTACATTCTGCTAGAAGGGAAATGAACTCGAAAGAGACCCTAGAGATATTAACTTAGGAAAAAATAATTATACTGCTTAATCTGATTTGAATTTTAGAAGTCAAAATAGATTTGTTGTGGTTTAGTTGCTAAGTTTTGTCTGACTCTTTTGTAATGCTATGGACTGTAGCTTGCCAGGCTCCTCTGTCCATGTGATTTTCCAGGCAAGAATACTGGTATGAGTTGCCATTTCCCTTTTCTGGGTATCTTCATGATCCAGGGATCAAACCCACATCTCCTGCAGTGGCAGGCAGATTCTCTACCACAGAGCTTTCTGGAAACTCCCCACCATAGATTGATCCTAACAAAAAGCACAGATCAATTTTTTACTCACCATCATAAACTAATGGGATGTAGCCAAATGAAAGACATTTATAATTCACTATTATAATAATCCTCATACTTGAATCCCCTCAGCATTGGTTGAATAAAAAAAAGATAATAGTACTGAAATGAGTATTTGTGCTTTCCAGAAAGAACTCATTCTTGGATTGCACCCATGCTTTAGTTTAGTCATCTCAAAAAATAGTTCATAGAAGATTTGAATTTAATTAATACTTTTCATTAAAATTCATTTTAAGTAATGAATTTTAAAATAAATAATTTCATGCTCATTAATTAATCATATAAAATAAGAATTAACTATTAAAGAAAGTGAATTTTAAAATTGAATCAAGTGTATATACTGAGATTACATTAGGACAAAAAAACCTTTAGGTTATCTTTATTAAAAGAAATTTTATCCTCCAAGTATTTATTGAGCATAGGCTTCAAGTCCAGTCTGTTTCAGCTACTTGAAAATTGATTTTTTAAAAAAAGTCAGATATTCCAGGTCTAATGGGAGACAAAAACTATGGAATTAACATTTGTAAAGTCAATAAACATATTTGATGGTTACAAGTTAGAGTTTCCAGATAAAATAAAGGACTATCATACTTATAAAAGTAAATGTGTTTTTAAGATAAATGAGAAATAACTTTTTGGTATATGCATGTCCTTTATTGCATGTTTTGTGGGACATACATACACTAAAAATATATTTATTGTTTATTTGAAATTCAATTTAATGAGGCACACCATATCTTTATTTGCTAAATTTAGCAACCTTATGGTAGATGCTGTAGGAAAAAAAAGTATAAGAATAAAGGAGGGGTGCAGAGCTTGCTGGGAGTATGTAGCAGGGGGAGTGTGGAAGTAAAGTAAAAATTGATATATATTTGAAGGAGATGACTTATTCAACCAAAGGGTTATTTGGGGAAAAAATGTTATAACCAGATGGATTACTAGAAAAAAGTTACCAAATCAAAACTGTGTTTAACTTGATAGAGAAATAGTTTAATCTATGGCTTCAAATGAAAGATTACTAATGACTTAATGGATGTGTACCCCCTCAACAGAGTTAAAAATATTTCTCAAGATGATTGTTGTACATGGTCACTATTACAATACAGGTATGGGCTGTCTCTACAAAATCACCTTTCTTAATAACAAGTACTTAAAATTCCTTATTAAAAAAAAAATGCTGATCCTAATGCTGCTGGGGGGATGGGAAAGTGTTTGTTTGTTTCGCTTTCAGAGGTAAATTCATTTTCCAACCACAAGTAAAGTATTCATACCAGTTATGTGGTATATGGCCTTAGAATTAATATATCTCTAGAACAAAGTAGCTAGTTGTCTTTCAGTAGAGTCCAAGTTAACGTAGTTTTGTTTCAAATGAGCATTCTCTTTAAAGAAGCCTTTGGGAATCGTCCTACACTGTTGATGGGAATGCAAATTGGTATAGTCACAATGGAAAATAGTAAGGATGTTCCTCTAAAAACTAAAAATAGAGCTACATATATGACCCAGCAACCCCACTCCTAGACATATACCCAGAGAAAATCATAATTTGAAAAGATACATGCATCCCAAAGTTTAATTGCAACACTGTTTACAATAGCCAGGGTATGGAAGCAACCTAAATGTCCATAAACACAGGAATAGACAGAGATGTGGTGAAAAGTGAAAGTGAAGTCATTCAGTCGTGTCTGACTCTACAACTCCTTGGACCACCAGGCTCCTCCATCCATGCTATTTTCCAGGCAAGAATACTGGAATGGGTTGCCATTTCCTTCTCCAGGAGATCTTCCCGACCCAGGGATTGAACTCGGGTCTCAAGAGATGTGGTACATATATATAATGGAATATTACTTAGCCACCAAAAGAACAAAATAATGTCAATTGTAGCACTCAGTGAGTAAAGATTCTGTCTGCAATGTAGGAAATGCAGGTCAATCCCTGATTCAGGAAGATCCCCTGGAGGAGGGCAGGACAACCCACTCCAGTATTCTTGCCTGGAGAATCCCATGGACAGAGGAGCCTGATGGACTACAGTCCATAGGGTCGCAAAGAGTTGGGCATGACTGAAGTGACTGTACACACACATTTGCAGCAACATGGATGGGCCTAGAGACTTTCATATTGAGTGGAGTAAGTCAGACACAGAAAAGCAAATATATCATATCACTTATATGTGGAATTGATAAAAATTGTACAAAAGAAATTATTGATGAAACAGAAATAGAGTCACAGATGTGGAAAACAAACGTATAGATACCAGGGGATAAAGTAGGCAAGGGGTAAATTGGGAGACTGAGATTGACATACACGCACTACTATATATAAAACACACAACTAATAAAGACCTACTGCATAGCACAAGGAATTCTACTCAATACTCTGTAATGGTCTGTGTGGCAAAATAATCTGAAAGAAGAGTAGATATATGTATGTATATAACTGATTCACTTTGCTGTACATCTGAAACTAGCATAACACTGTAAGTCAACTATATTTCAATAATTTTTTAAAGAAGCTTTAAAACAGTTCTAAAAAAAAAAGTAGTTCTAGATGGACCAAAGGTAAGCAATGATGCAATTAATTAAAATTTAGATAAGTACTGAATGATACACCAATGAGTACAAAATAATTTAAATTTCAATTATGAAATGATTATAATCCTTGGATATAAAAATGACTGCCTTATTTTAAAATGATATAAATTTCTAAATGACATAAAAACAATTCAAATATCAGCAGCTGCCCACTTGTTATATAACAGAAATATATATCTATATTTTCAAAATTGAGTGTTAAATTGGAAAACAGTACAAAAATATATTTTCCTTATGTATGCATATTGGAAGAATGCTTACAGACTGTGGTGCATTTTGAACTGTGGTGTTGGAGAAGACTCTTGAGAGACCCTTGGACTACAAGGATATCCAACCAGTCCATCCTAAAGGAGATCAGCCCTGGGTGTTCATTGAAAGGACTGATGTTGAAGCTGAAACTCCACTATTTTGGCCACCTGAAGCGAAGAGCTGACTCATTTGAAAAGACCCTGATGTTGGGAAAAGTTGAAGGCAGGAGGAGAAGGGGTTGACAGAGGATGAGATGATTAGATGGCATCACTGACTCAATGGACATGAGTTTGGGTATGCATATTGGAAGAGTTCTTTGACTTTTCTGGATAAATGCCCCCTTCCGAGTCTTTTGTCTTCTGTATTTAATCACCGCTTTACTGCTATTAATGCCTTTCCAGATAATACTGCTCTTTTTTATTATTATACTTTTGCTTGAAAATAGGATGAATGACATGATGTAGTAATAGTTAAATAACAACCAGGACTTCATGAACCATACATGGAAGACAGTGAGTGACTATAAAACTGATTTAGCTAGTTGAAAAAATCCATAAGTAATCATACCCTTGGAGAACAAGATGGATTCTTACCATACTTAATTTCCTCATGTAATAGAAGCACGGGTGTTACCTGCTGAAATTATTAAGCATATAATAATTAAAATGTATTATATTATGGCATGAAAACACAATAATAAATGCACATCTTTCTCTAATAATCAATCTAAGTATATATAATGATTTGAGTTTACATATTAACATATATTAATTTTTGCTGTGTATATGCAATATTCTTTTTAAATTAATTAATTAATTTTAATTGGNTTAGGACAAAAAAACCTTTAGGTTATCTTTATTAAAAGAAATTTTATCCTCCAAGTATTTATTGAGCATAGGCTTCAAGTCCAGTCTGTTTCAGCTACTTGAAAATTGATTTTTTAAAAAAAGTCAGATATTCCAGGTCTAATGGGAGACAAAAACTATGGAATTAACATTTGTAAAGTCAATAAACATATTTGATGGTTACAAGTTAGAGTTTCCAGATAAAATAAAGGACTATCATACTTATAAAAGTAAATGTGTTTTTAAGATAAATGAGAAATAACTTTTTGGTATATGCATGTCCTTTATTGCATGTTTTGTGGGACATACATACACTAAAAATATATTTATTGTTTATTTGAAATTCAATTTAATGAGGCACACCATATCTTTATTTGCTAAATTTAGCAACCTTATGGTAGATGCTGTAGGAAAAAAAAGTATAAGAATAAAGGAGGGGTGCAGAGCTTGCTGGGAGTATGTAGCAGGGGGAGTGTGGAAGTAAAGTAAAAATTGATATATATTTGAAGGAGATGACTTATTCAACCAAAGGGTTATTTGGGGAAAAAATGTTATAACCAGATGGATTACTAGAAAAAAGTTACCAAATCAAAACTGTGTTTAACTTGATAGAGAAATAGTTTAATCTATGGCTTCAAATGAAAGATTACTAATGACTTAATGGATGTGTACCCCCTCAACAGAGTTAAAAATATTTCTCAAGATGATTGTTGTACATGGTCACTATTACAATACAGGTATGGGCTGTCTCTACAAAATCACCTTTCTTAATAACAAGTACTTAAAATTCCTTATTAAAAAAAAAATGCTGATCCTAATGCTGCTGGGGGGATGGGAAAGTGTTTGTTTGTTTCGCTTTCAGAGGTAAATTCATTTTCCAACCACAAGTAAAGTATTCATACCAGTTATGTGGTATATGGCCTTAGAATTAATATATCTCTAGAACAAAGTAGCTAGTTGTCTTTCAGTAGAGTCCAAGTTAACGTAGTTTTGTTTCAAATGAGCATTCTCTTTAAAGAAGCCTTTGGGAATCGTCCTACACTGTTGATGGGAATGCAAATTGGTATAGTCACAATGGAAAATAGTAAGGATGTTCCTCTAAAAACTAAAAATAGAGCTACATATATGACCCAGCAACCCCACTCCTAGACATATACCCAGAGAAAATCATAATTTGAAAAGATACATGCATCCCAAAGTTTAATTGCAACACTGTTTACAATAGCCAGGGTATGGAAGCAACCTAAATGTCCATAAACACAGGAATAGACAGAGATGTGGTGAAAAGTGAAAGTGAAGTCATTCAGTCGTGTCTGACTCTACAACTCCTTGGACCACCAGGCTCCTCCATCCATGGGATTTTCCAGGCAAGAATACTGGAATGGGTTGCCATTTCCTTCTCCAGGAGATCTTCCCGACCCAGGGATTGAACTCGGGTCTCAAGAGATGTGGTACATATATATAATGGAATATTACTTAGCCACCAAAAGAACAAAATAATGTCAATTGTAGCACTCAGTGAGTAAAGATTCTGTCTGCAATGTAGGAAATGCAGGTCAATCCCTGATTCAGGAAGATCCCCTGGAGGAGGGCAGGACAACCCACTCCAGTATTCTTGCCTGGAGAATCCCATGGACAGAGGAGCCTGATGGACTACAGTCCATAGGGTCGCAAAGAGTTGGGCATGACTGAAGTGACTGTACACACACATTTGCAGCAACATGGATGGGCCTAGAGACTTTCATATTGAGTGGAGTAAGTCAGACACAGAAAAGCAAATATATCATATCACTTATATGTGGAATTGATAAAAATTGTACAAAAGAAATTATTGATGAAACAGAAATAGAGTCACAGATGTGGAAAACAAACGTATAGATACCAGGGGATAAAGTAGGCAAGGGGTAAATTGGGAGACTGAGATTGACATACACGCACTACTATATATAAAACACACAACTAATAAAGACCTACTGCATAGCACAAGGAATTCTACTCAATACTCTGTAATGGTCTGTGTGGCAAAATAATCTGAAAGAAGAGTAGATATATGTATGTATATAACTGATTCACTTTGCTGTACATCTGAAACTAGCATAACACTGTAAGTCAACTATATTTCAATAATTTTTTAAAGAAGCTTTAAAACAGTTCTAAAAAAAAAAGTAGTTCTAGATGGACCAAAGGTAAGCAATGATGCAATTAATTAAAATTTAGATAAGTACTGAATGATACACCAATGAGTACAAAATAATTTAAATTTCAATTATGAAATGATTATAATCCTTGGATATAAAAATGACTGCCTTATTTTAAAATGATATAAATTTCTAAATGACATAAAAACAATTCAAATATCAGCAGCTGCCCACTTGTTATATAACAGAAATATATATCTATATTTTCAAAATTGAGTGTTAAATTGGAAAACAGTACAAAAATATATTTTCCTTATGTATGCATATTGGAAGAATGCTTACAGACTGTGGTGCATTTTGAACTGTGGTGTTGGAGAAGACTCTTGAGAGACCCTTGGACTACAAGGATATCCAACCAGTCCATCCTAAAGGAGATCAGCCCTGGGTGTTCATTGAAAGGACTGATGTTGAAGCTGAAACTCCACTATTTTGGCCACCTGAAGCGAAGAGCTGACTCATTTGAAAAGACCCTGATGTTGGGAAAAGTTGAAGGCAGGAGGAGAAGGGGTTGACAGAGGATGAGATGATTAGATGGCATCACTGACTCAATGGACATGAGTTTGGGTATGCATATTGGAAGAGTTCTTTGACTTTTCTGGATAAATGCCCCCTTCCGAGTCTTTTGTCTTCTGTATTTAATCACCGCTTTACTGCTATTAATGCCTTTCCAGATAATACTGCTCTTTTTTATTATTATACTTTTGCTTGAAAATAGGATGAATGACATGATGTAGTAATAGTTAAATAACAACCAGGACTTCATGAACCATACATGGAAGACAGTGAGTGACTATAAAACTGATTTAGCTAGTTGAAAAAATCCATAAGTAATCATACCCTTGGAGAACAAGATGGATTCTTACCATACTTAATTTCCTCATGTAATAGAAGCACGGGTGTTACCTGCTGAAATTATTAAGCATATAATAATTAAAATGTATTATATTATGGCATGAAAACACAATAATAAATGCACATCTTTCTCTAATAATCAATCTAAGTATATATAATGATTTGAGTTTACATATTAACATATATTAATTTTTGCTGTGTATATGCAATATTCTTTTTAAATTAATTAATTAATTTTAATTGGAAGATAATGACTTTACAATATTGTGATGGTTTTCCATACATCAACATGAAAAGGCCACAGATATACATCAATATTAATATATATTCATTTTTGAAAGACCACAGCAGTCCCAATCATTTTGGCACCAGGGACTTTTATTTCATGGAAGATAATTTTTCCTAAGACTGGGGAGAGGGATGATTTCAGGATGATTCAAGCACATTACATTTATGGTGCATTTATTTCTAATCTAATGTTGCTGTTCTCACAGGAGGTACTGGTCTGTGGTCTAGAGGTTGGCAAACCCTGAGCTACAGCAAGTATTAAAAAGTAAAAAGCATTGGGAAAAAAACCTAAAACTAAGGAATTTCTTTCTCTTAAAGAAGAAATTTACAAATTGTATAGGCTTCCACTAGGTTATATTTAGTATCTTAATAGTTGGTTGCTAACTGGAAGACATTTTTTTTTTTTTTTAAGGGAGAAAACTGCTGTTGCAAGAGACTGTACTCTGAAAATTACCGCTGGCTGCTTCTACACGGTGCCTAAACACCTACAACTGGCTGATAAAAGTTTTATCACAGTGAACTGTCATTATCTACTCATGTGTTTGTATTCCTTATTATATTAATTCAAAGATCATGATGTATTATAATTTATGCAAAACCTTAGGGATTTCTCCTTCATAGAGAAAAAAGAGCTTAACTATTAAAAGCATTCTAATCTAGAGTTTTGCTAAATACAAATTTTACCACTTTTGTGTTAGGTAAACATTGCCAAATCATTTCATGTCTCTTTCAGTATTGCTTTCCTTACACATGGAGAGATTAATGATAGTTTTTCCTTACATAGTAGTTTTTGGATTGGATACTTTATTGCAATAAAATGTTTTGATGTGTTCTTGACTAAATAGGTATTCAACTAATGTTAGATATTATTATTAGCTATTTTATTTATATCATAATATAATGTGTGTCACTAAGTGGGCAATTAATATTTTGGAATAACTGGATGAATGGATTAAAACCATCTGAAAGAGTACTACTATTTACTGAAGTTCAACTATTTTTCCAAGAAAGATTGCTCATTTAATTAATAAATATCTTATTTTGAAGATTACCAGATACATTTCAAAAAGTTGGTGTTGTTTAGTTGCTGTGTTCAACTCTTGCAACTCCATCAACTGTAGCCCACCTGTCTCCTTTGTCCATGGGATTTCTGTGCACAACTAATTCTGTTCAGATGGCAGGATCTTAGTTTTCTGAATGTTGAAAGTTTTAAGCCAACTTTTTCACTCTCTTCTTTCACTTTCATCAAGAGGCTTTTGTTCTTTGCTTCTGCCCTGAGCGTGGTGCATTATCTGAGGTTATTGATATTTCTTCCAGCAACCTTGATTCCAGTTTGTTCTTATGATGTACTCTGCATATAAGTTAAATAAGCAGGGTGACAACATACAGCCTTGTATATACTCTTCCGATCTGGAATCAGTCTGTTTTCCCATGTCCAGTTCTAATTGCTGCTTCTTGACCTGCATACAGATTTCTGAGGAGGCAGGTCAGGTAGTCTGGTATTCCTATCTCTTAAAGAATTTTCCACAGTTTGTTGTGATACACCCAGTAAAAGGCTTTGGCATAGTCAATAAAGCAGAAGTAGATGTGTTTTCTGGAACTATCTTTCTTTTTCTAAAATCATGGCATCTGGACCCATCACTTCATGGCAAATAGATGTAGAAACAGTGGTAGAATTTATTTTGGGGGCTCCAAAATAACTGGAGATGGTGACTGCAGCCATGAAATTAAAAGATGCTTGTTCCTTGGAAGAGAAGTTATGATCAACCTAGACAGTATATTAAAAAGCTAAGACATTACTTTACCATCAAATGTCCGCCTTGTCAAAGCTATGATTTCTGAGCACTGAAGAACTGATGTTCTTGAACTGTGATATTGGAGAAGACTCTTGAGAGTCCCTTGGATTGCAAGGAGATCCAACCAGTCCATCCTAAAAGAAACCAGTCTTGAATTTTCATTGGAAGGACTGATGCTGAAGCTGAAACTCCAAATCTTTGGGCACCTGATGTGAAGAACTGACTCATTTGAAAAGACTCTGATGCTGGAAAAGATTGAAGGCGGGAGGAGAAGGGCTGACAGAGGATGAGATGGTTGGATGGCACCACCAACTCAATGAACATGAGTTTGAGTAAGCTCCGGAAGTTGGTGATGTACAGAGAAGCCTGGCGTGCTGCAATCCATGGGGATTCAAAGAGTCAGACATGACTGAGGACTGAACTGAACAGAATTCTGATCCATTATATAAACCTCATTTTATTAGTAGGTTACAATAAATATTTCAAGTAAAATCCCAGAAATATTTCATATCAAAGGTAAGTCATTTGAAAACTAACACCATGGCTTAATAAAATAAATATTAAAAATATATAGCAACCACAATAAAAACATTTAATCATTATTAAAATAAGACTAATTAGACACACAACTCAATGTTTTTGGCCTATTTGAATATATACTAGAAATCTCTTTAAAAAGCTTAGCTCCTTTTTATATTCAGATGGTTTCCTCTATTCTTCTTTGCTTTAATGACTATTTCACACATGATATTTAGGCTATATTTAGGAATGGGCTTGAAATATTTTTGACCCTGTCCTTTATGGCAAAGCTTTTGCAATACTATTCAGATAGGATAATACTCTGGAATGAAGCACTTAAATACATTGGTAAAATAGGATTTGGTTATATATAATTCATCTTTGTTATAGAATGAGGCTGTCTCAAATTCCATTCATTTAAAGAGGTCACTCTGTAATTCCAATGAACCTTTTAGAAATTGTTTAACCATACTGTACACAAAATAATGCCAAAGCTAATGACTGTATTTTAATTAAATGCATGATCACAAACTAAGTTGTGCACTGAATAAGAATCTAACATCATGATGGTACAGCTCATCTATGTTCTGTAAAACTTTTGTTTCAGGGACAAAAAATAATCTACAGATTAAAAACCTATGTCATCTCAATAATAGAATGGAAAAATATTTTCTCTATAGCTTACTATCCTTTTCATAACTAAAAAATTAGAAGTATCACAGAGAGAATTTGAAGACAGACTATAGCAGATCTTATTCTCCAATTTAAACAAGGGTTTAACAAGAAGACAAGGTATATTACATCAAGCTGCATGCTACTGGACTGAGCTTTCCCAGGATTTAGTTCAGCTCAGTTGCTCAGTCATGTCTGACTCTTTGAGACCCCGTGGACTGCAGTACACCAAGCTTCCCTGTTCATCACCAACTCCCTGAGTTTATTCAAACTCATGTTCATTGAGTCAGTGATGCCATCCAACCATCTCATCCTCTATCGGCCCCTTCTCCTCCTGCCTTCAATCTTTCCCAGCATCAGGGTCTTTTCCAATGAGTCAGTTCTTCACATGAAGTGGCCACAGTATTGGAGTTTCAGCCTCAGCATCAGTCCCTCCAATGAACACCCAGGACTGATTTCCTTTAGGATGGACTGGTTGGATCTCCTTGCAATCCAAGAGACTCTTAAGAGTCTTCTCCAACATCACAGTTCAAAAGCACCAATACTTTGGCACTCAGCTTTCTTTATAGTCCAAATCTCACATCCATACATGACTACTGGAAAAACCATTGCTTTGATTAGACAGACCTTTGTTGGCAAAGTAATGTCTCTGCTTTTTAATATGCTATCTAGGTTGATCATAGGTTTCTTTCCAAGGAGCAAGCATTGTTTAATTTCATGACTGCAGTCACCATCTGCAGCGATTTTGGAGCCCAAGAAAATTGTCTCTCACTATTTCCATTGTTTTCCCATCCATTGGGCATGACGTGATGAGATCTGATGCCATGACCTTAGTTTTCTAAATGTTGAATTTTAAGCCAACCTTTTCATTCTCCTCTTTCACTTTCATCAAGAATCTTGTTAGTTCTTTTTGCTTTCTGTCATAAGGGTGGTATCATCTGCATATCTCAGCTTATTGATATTTCTCCTGACAATCTTGAATCCAGTGTGTGCTTCATCCAGCCTGGCATTTCGCATGATGTACTCTGCATGTAAGGTAAATAAGCAGGGTGACAATATGCAGCCTTGATGCACTCCCTTCCTTATTTGGAATGAATCTGTTGTTCCATGTCCAGTTCTAGCTGTCCAGTTTTTGACCTGCAGTTGGAAGCAGAAAATTCCCACATCCTTTTAACCACTGGCCTCCTTTCTGCAGCAGTCAGTCTGAGTGGCTAGGCCACAGGCGACATTGGATGCTCTTCATCTCATTTACTCAGCAAATGCTTTATTCAGGGAACAATAACACTAGCCACTGGGGATTACAATTTAAACCTACCAATACAAATGGGAATCCTAAGGACTTTACTCATTCCTTCATTGCAGATTGCTTTAGATCCTATTTAGACACATTCTTCCCTTCCCATTCCCTTAGCAGCAATGAAAACAACCCAGGAAGAAAAGCTGATAGTAACCATTACACTTTGACCTCATTCTTTTAATTCACTAGGGTTATGGGTTAGGAGACTGAAAATTCTCTTTTCCCCTGCTCCCTACCTAATTCCTGGCTAGCTCTCACTCATGTCTCAGGTCCAGCTTTAAATTTCACTCAGAGAAGCATCATTTCTTGGTCACCAATAGTTTATTTCTTCCAAATTCAATTCTCTTTTAAGGTTCTAAGCCCTTCCATTTCTGCTACTATTAAAACTGAAATTAAATAACCCCATTTATAATTAATCATTGAACTACTCTCTCTTTTACCAACCTACAAGCCCCATGAAACAGTGATAGTTTCTGTTGTGTCACTGACAATAACCCAGCACTTAATAACAGTGATATGTTTATGGTAGGTATTCAATGAACATTTTTCAGATAAATGAGTGAATGAGCAAACTTATTTATGTCAAATTTAAAAGCATTATTGATTTTAGCTACCAAATTACAATATATATGATACAAATATAGAAGAAAAATTGCTGAAACCTCTTTGTCTTACAACAATTTTTTTTCCAGCGTCATCATTTTAGATTTTACTGGAGAAAAGTCTCATTGTGTTACATTGTTATAAAGTTATATAATTAAGATGTACCTTAACAATAATTGGAAATGCCATGGTTTTGTTAGGTGCTAAATGATTATTAGAATTTCATGATTTGCTTGTTACACTACTTTAATCACACACCAGATACCATATTCTAAAAATATTTGGATTCTATCATGATATACAAGACTGGACTCTGATTCCAATGAATTTGGAAATTCCAGAATTTATTCGTTTGCCCTACAACTAGTTGGCATTCTCAACATCTTGAACTTTTCTCTTCTCAAGAATTTAATCTCTCTTACTCTATTTAAATATCTTTTCTTTCATCAGCATCACAATTAAATAATCTTGATTAATCTATGGCAAAAATTTTCTGTAAATGATTTATCACTGTTATGGTCAATTTCTAGGAAAACATGACAAAACTCCCTAATAGTATTTTAGTAATCTTCCATGTTCAGAGTTGTGTGTTTTGCTTTTTTCTAGAAAGACATGACTGAATTTATCCATATGACATGGCATTCTCTTTCTTCTTATAAATCCTCTCAAAAATTTCTGACAGAACAATTATATTATCTTAAAAACTAAAGGCAAATAAGATTAGGATTAAAGTAAAATATAAAACACCATGGAGTAAGATCGAGAGAATTTGTTAAAAAAGAAAAGAAAAGAAATTTGATAGTCATCAGAAAAGTAACAAAACCATTGCATTTCCAATTAAAGTTAAGGTACCTCTTATACCTTATAACAGTTTAACACAATGAGACTTTGAGGAATTCCCTGGTAGCTCAGACGGTAAAGAATCTGCCCACAATGCAGGAGACCTGGGTTTGATCCCTGGGTCAGGAAGATCCCCTGGAGAAGGAAAGAGCAACCCACTTTAGGATATTTCCCTGGGAAATCCCACAGACAGGAACCTGGCAGGTTACAGTCCATGTGGTCGCAAAGAATTGTCCTGACAGAGCGACTAACACTTGTAAAAGTCAGAGAAGCTTCCAGGTTAATAAAACAAATGAATTACATTATATATTTTTCTATAAAATAAAAATTATTTGTGTCTTCAGGTGGATTGAAAGTGTGAATGTCAAGTTGCTTCAGTCGTGTCTCATTCTTCATAGCCCTATGCACCGTAGCCCACGAGGCTCATCTGTCCATGGGATACTCCAGGCAAGAATGCTGAAGTGGGTATTCCCAACCCAGGGAACGAACCCACCTCTCTTAAGTCTCCTGCATGGGCTGGCAGGCTCTTTACCATTAGTGCCATCTGGGAAGCCCTCAGATGGATTAGTATGTATTAAAATACTAGTACGAAATTGTGTAACCAGTTAGGGAGACGATAATAGGGAGTGTTTTAGGCCAGACTGTCATACTTGATTGTAAATTCCTCCTTTAGATATCGACTCTTACCTAAAGCCATGTGGAGAAGATAAAACCAAAGACCTTAGTATTTTTTGCCTCATTGAAGGTGGATATTTCTAGCCAAGGCTAAGACTCCACAAGCAAACATAGGCAATATCAGAGAAATGGAAATATCAAAAAAGAAAGACAATATATATAATAACATATCAGAAGCAGAATTAAGGCAGCAAAAAGAATAAGAATCTAAAATATTATAAATAAGAAAGATCAGGAGGGTTGGAAAATATAGAACAAAAGCAAGCTATTATTTTTTTAAGTAGAAAGAGTATAATTATAATTAATAGAAAATTTAATTTAAAAATTGAACAGCAGGAAAGATTAATCTGGAGGAAAAAATAGTGAGTTGAATCAACTGGTCATGGATTTTTCCTGATACTAAGAGGAAATAAAAAATAAGTGTGAAAATCATAAATAAGGCAAATCCTTAGCAAGAGGAGTGCCTTCTTGCTTCGGGATGTAAACTTCCACGTGTATAAACAATCACACTCTTTCCATTCTCCAGAGGAAGGTTACTATATTTCACAAGCTGTTAAAAACCCTGGGTGTCAAAGGCACGCTTTATTAGTATCAGCTGAGGCAAACAGATCACTGTCAGGCTTACTGCAATAACCCCTCTTTATGAGTGATGGATTTTATTTCCAAGTTTGTGACAAATATCTGAAATCTCAGGTATCATGTTGTAATCACATTTTATGGGCTTTGGTCTTCTCCCATTCTCTAGAGAGTCATGCACACTTATGCCTGGGATTTAGAGAGACTGAGACTCAGACCAGGATGCCCTAGGCAACCTTGGGCATATCGCTCAAGGTCTCTGCTTTGCATCTTTATAAAATCTCCCTTGTGTGGATACAATGAGAACTGATTGAGCATTAATGCTAATGTTCTTTGAAGACGTGGAAGTGCTCTATGTGGCCGCCATTTTAGCAGCTTTATGAGTTTGAGTCCTTTTTAAAGGTTTTCACTGATTGCTCCTTTTCTTTATTTTATTAATTCATGAAAATTAACCCCAACACGAGACTGTTCCTGTTACACTTCCTGGTTTGCAGTATGGAGTCTGTTTGGAAGCTGATGGAACAAAGTGCCAGCATTGCACATGTGGGCCGCACTGCCCCTCTTTGTTCTCTACTCCTAGAAGGTGAGAGCTCTGTCTGTACCCAGCTGTTTGGAACAGACCCAGAAAAAGGGTGGGTCACCGAAGTGCCAATCGATGCATGTGCCCAGGCCGTTATGCTTGAGCGCAACCTGGGTTGTCAAGGAGTCAGTCCGTCTCCATCAGGATGTGTTGAAAGANACATTTTATTTTATAAAATAATAAGACAGACAATGCACTATTACATTTAAGAGCCTAGCTAAAATTGATGATTTTCTAGGAAAATATGATAAATGATAAAAGGAAAAACATACAATAAATCATTAATCATAAAACAATTTGAAATGACAATCAAAACTCAACCTGAAATTGCTCATAAAGTCTCCACAATTTTATAGATATACTTTAAAAGTATTTTTGAAACATGTTATCCTTAGATTAAATATACTGAGAAAAAAGAATGGAGGCTGTTTTTCCTCATATCTAAACCACACAGAGATAGTATAAGAAAAATAAATTATAGCTATATGTGAACATTTATAAAGCTCTTAAATATAACAATAATTAAATTAATAATGGCACCCCACTCCAGTACTCTTGCCTGGAAAATCCCATGGACAGAGAGGCCTGGTAGGCTGCAGTCCATGGGGTCACCGAGCGTTGGACACGACTGAGCAATTTCACTTTCACTTTTCACTTTCATACATTGGAGAAGAAAATGGCAGCCCACTCCAGTGTTCTTGCTTGGAGAATCCCAGGGAAGGGGGAACCTGGTGGGCTGCCGTCTATGGGGTTGTACAGAGTCAGACACAACTGAAGTGATTTAGCAATAGAATTCTATAAGTATTAAAGTATGATTAAGCAGAATCTACTTCAAGAGTTATTTAATGTCAGAAAGCCCATAAATAAAATTATCTATATTAATAAACTAAAGTATGACACAATTATACTATTACCTGCAGTAACACATAATGTAAATAAAATGTAAAATAACCATTATTAACAAAAATTAAAACCTAAAAATAGCATTTTTCTTGACTAGAAAAATGTTACTTATAAAATTATATGGTACACTGTGTACTTAGAAAATAATTTTTTTATATATTTCTTTGAAATTCCGTGAATGAGACTGCTTTTGATATGTTACCCAAGGTTCTAGGTAACTGAACAAGACAAGAAACAGAGGCATAAACACAAAGCTGAAAGAGGTATTACTGTTTTATCCTTTTGTTCTGTTTCACTTTTGCAAATTATGTGATCACTTATATAGAAAATATAAGGGAATGTATTTTTTAAACTATTAGCATTAATAAGAATTCAATAAGCTTGTGAGATTATAAAATAAAATCACAACAAAAATGAAGTTTCACCAGCTAACTAAAATAATTTCATTTACTGTAACAACATAATATAGAATATCTAAGAATTAATCTAACAATAAATGCACAAGGTCATCATGAATAAACTCTTAAATAGTGCTGAATAAGTGGAGAGATATACATATTCATGTATGATATGACTACTATGAAAACATGAATTCTCATCAAAGCAATTTATAAGACCAATTCAACTTCATTCAAAATACCAGCAGTGTTTTGAAACTTAACAATTGAATTTAACCAAAATGAAATTATGAAAGCAAATAGGTCAAGAGAAGGCTAAAACCATTTTGCAAAGTGAAACAAATTGGTGATTTTTTCCTATCAAATATTACACAACTCATATGGTAAAGAATCTGCCTGAAATGCAGGAGACCCTGGTTAGATTCCTGGGTTGGGAAGATCCCCTGAATAAGGAATAGGCTACCCACGCTGGTACTCTTGGGCTTCCCTGGTGGCTCAGCTGATAAAGAATCCTCCTGCAATGCAGGAGACCTGAGTTTGATCCCTGGGTTGGGAAGATCCCATGGAAGAGGGCATGACAATCCACTTTAGTATTCTTGCCTAGAGAATCCCCATGGACAGAGGAGCCTGGTGGGCTACAGTCCATAGGGTCACAAAGAGTCAAACAAGACAGTGATTAAGTACATAAAGTATTATATTTAAAAGAGGTAGGATAGCTTAAAAAATCATATAACACAATGGAACTGAATAGAAAGCTCTAAAACAGACTTTTATGCATAAGGCAACTTGATACAATTAAAAACCTGAATGGACTACTTTGTAAATGTTACATTAATTAAAGATATTGGGTAAAAAATAACGCTGACTCACTACATGGAAGAAATTATCTAAGGTCATGTACAAGAAGAAGCTTCAGTCCTACCTAATGTGAAGGTAATGAAGTTCAAAATATGAGAATGCCTTTGTGACTCTCAAGGGATATAACTGATATATCTGAGCACAATTACAGATTTTAATGTGATGATACCATGGACAAAATGTGAAAGTTATTTACAACATTTAATTTATTTGTGATTAATTTTTTTTTGGTGTGTAAGTTGCTTTACAATGTTGTGTTAGTTTCTCCTGCACAGCAAAGTGAATCAGCTATATATATGCATATGTGTATGAAAGTGTGTTAGTAGCTCAGTCATGTCTGACTCTTTGCAATCCAAAGCTAGCCCACCAGGCTCCATGAGATTTCCCAGGCAAGAATACTGGAGTGGGCTGCCATTCCCTTCCCCAGGAGATCTTTCCAACCCAAGGTTCGAACCACGGTCTCATGCATTGCAAGCAGATCCTTTACCACTGAGCCCTAGGGATCAGTACATATGTGTGTGTGTATATATATATATTCTTATTTTCCTTCCCATTTAGGTCACCACAGAGCACTGAGTAGAGTTTCTTGTGCTATACCATAGGTTGTCATTAGTTATGTATTTTATACACAATAGTACATATATGTCAATCGAATCTCTCAATTTATTCTACCCTGCTATCCCCCCAATATCCATACGTCTGTTCTCTATGTCTGTACCTCTATTTCAGCTTTGTAAATAATCTCATCTGTAACATTTTTCTAGATTCCACATATAAGGGATATTATATTATATTAGTTTCCCTCCTTCTAACTTCACTCTGTATGATAGTCTCAAGGTGCATCTCTGCAAAGTGCATAATTTACAGCATTTAAAATCAAACAAAGATGATTTATATGATAAAAGAATCTCTAAAATTAAAAACCGAAGACTTTATGTCAATATGGAAGGAGCAAATATATGAATAAGCTATCTATGAAAATAGGAGCTAAAATGCATTTAAAGAATGTAGAGACATAATCTACATCACTAGTAGGAAAATGTGTGACATAATATTGATGAAATATTTCTGACTATCATAATGTAAATGACAAATACCAATTTTGAGGATTGGGATAACATAAAGTCAAGAAAAACTAGATGGACTAGTAAAAACTAGATGGACTGGTAAAGCTATTCATTCTGAAGAATAATAGTTTTGTATATATTCAGTATTAAACAATTCCAATATTGAGTATACATCCCCGAGAAGTCTCTTGTAGAGAGACATTGGAAGAGAGTAAAAGGAGAAGATTAAATATCCTAGGACACAGGCATAGACCAGATATGTCTTAGACAAACCAAACAAACCATCTAGGCATATCATACACAGAAAGACAGTTGTGATAACAGTATTTACACTAGAATGTTGTTTTCAACTTAGATATCTATCACTATGGGCATCTGTGGAAAATAATACAATATTTACATAGCCATGCAATGGGATACTGGAGAAGGTCATGGCAACCCACTCCATTATATTGCCTGGAAAATCTCATGGACAGAGATGCCTGGCACGCTTCAATCCACAGGGTCACAAAGACTTGGACACTACTGAGTGACTAGCACACACACACAGTGGGGCATCATCCAGGAGAAATACAGCTGAATGCATGGATATTAAAAATAAAACGTAGAAATAAAAACATGTAAGAAAGAGCATGAAATGTATAATGAACCAATTGAGTGCATTAAAAATAAACATACCCATCAGAGCACTATGCATAATTTCAAGAATATGCATACAAATATATTAACAGCTTGTGGAATGAAAAGATCAACAGTATAGAAAGAAGAATGGATACCCATGCTGGGAGGGTAAAGTGACTGAGATAGGAAAACAAAAGGAAAATGTATAACACATTCAAACATCAGAAGGACTTTGCAGGAACTGATGGCAAGATCTACACAGATATGGTCTTTTGCCAGTCTTTTTTGCTGACTTCATCTAGATGCCTATAGGAGTGCCTTACACATAGTAGGTAATTGCATGAAGATTATGATAAAATAAATTTTGTATAGCAAAGATCCTATGAAAAGATAATTAATTTTTAAGAAATTTTAATCATTTTACTTTTATTCAGTTTTAATTCATGGTAATGAAACTTTAACTCACTAAGTCATTATCTGGGGGCAGTAATCTGATCTGACTGTCCATTTTCTTGTTGATATCAATTATTTTAGTTATTTAGGCTTCCATAATTTGTATGCAATGCTTAGCTAAATTTTCTCATTAATTCTAAAATTTTTTCAGTGGACTCTCTTGGGGTTTTTTGGTGTATAATAACATTGTCTACAAATAATGAAAAATTTGTCTCAATCTATCATTTTGTGTTGTTTTATTGAAATATGAATTTTTTTTTCTGTTGTTTGCAAGGCATGTGTGGGATCTTAGTTTCCCAACCAAGGATTGAACCTTCACCCCCTGCATTAGAAGGTAAAGTCTTAACCACTGGACCACCATTCAAGTCCCCTGAAATATGTAGGGATTTTTGGTTGTTCATGATCAAATTATTCACATTATCACCAGTTTTTAACATCTTAATTGTACTGTTTGCCTTGACTTAATATAGATCTTAAAACCATGTCAAAGAAATATCCTATTCTCAAATTCTGAGGATTGTTTCTTTAATTATAAACTAGTTCTGTTGTGTTTTTTTTTTTTTTTATTGCACTCCTATTGCCTCATAGTAGCTTTTTAAGGAAATATGTGTTGATAGTCTAAAATATCTCATAATAATCAATATGTAACATGTTTATCACATGAAAAAAAATGGAATGAGGATTTTACATAGAAAAATAAATTTCTGGACTAAACTTGTGGCTTATACTAACTGTGTTCTTTAAGCAATTCAAATGAAAGACATTAAACTAAGGAAAAGTCTAAACTAAGAATTCATAGCACATCAAAAGTTCATAGTTAGACTTTAGTATTTCAAAATTCTATATGGGAAACACATACCAACCATAAGACTTCACTTTAAATCTCTGATTCTAGAAATTGCAGCCAAATGATGGGCAAGAACCTAGCTGTTGATGAAGTAAAGCTGATATGAGTGAAGGCTTAACATGCTTTTTAGAAGAAAACATTTGCTAACATCTTCCCTGATGCTGAATCGGGGACAACATGAAAACCATCATTGTGTATATGTACCACAGCTTTCTTATCCATTCATCTGCTGATGAACATCTAGGTTGCTTCCATGTCCNGCATGCTGCGATTCATGGGGTCGCAAAGAGTCGGACACGACTGAGTGACTGAACCGAACTGAACTGAACCTATAGTAGAAATGAAATGTCTTAAGTTAGGGTTGCCAGACTTAGCAAATAAAAATACAGGAAACCCAACTGAATTTCAGATAAACAATAAAATTTTATTTAGTGTATGTCCCATGTGATATTTAAGATAAATTAAAACATTTTTTATGTAAAATTAAAATTTAACTGAGCATCCTATATTCCACCAAGTAACCTATCTAAATTGTCAGATTTCACCTTAAGAAAGTAGAAAAAGAAGATCAAATTAAAGTCAAAGGAGCCAGGAAAAAGGGGGAAAAATAAAGTTCAAAGCAAAAATAAACAAGAAAACAATAGGGAAAATCAATGAGGCCAAAAATGGTGGTTCTTGGAGAGTAATAAAGATGATAAGTCTTTAGCTAGACTCACGAGAGAGATAAATTACAAATATCACAGGACTTCCCCTGTGGTCTGGTGGTTAGACTCCACGCTGCCAGTGTAGAGGGCACAAGTTCAATTCCTGTTTGGGGATCTAAGATCCCACATGCCACACGGCTAAAAGATTTTTTAAAAGAAGAAGAGAAAAACAAACAACATCAGGAATGAGGGAGAGGGAATACGTTTACAAATCCTAGAAATATAACAAGGATAGTAAGAAACTACAAACAGGACTTGGCTGGTGGTGCAGTAGCTGAGAATTTGCCTGCCTGCCAATGCAGGGGTCACTGTTTGATCCCTGGCCCGGGAAGATGCCACCTCCCTCAGAGGAACTAAGCTGCAGCGCCACAGCTGCTGAGACCAAGTGCTGCAACTGCTGAAGCCTGAGCTCCTAGAGCCCGTCCTCTACAACAGGAGAAGCCACCGTGATGCGCAGCCGTGAGCCACACCTGGAGAGCAGCCTCTGCTCGCCACAACCGGAGAAAGCCTGCCCAAACCCAACAGAGACCCAGCGCAGCCAGTAAAAACAGAAAAAGTAGACAATTATGTCAGTAAAGTTAACAGCTTAGATGAAATAGACAAATTCCTTGAAAGATACAAACTGCTAAAACATACTTAAGAAGAAATAATAACCTGAATGGTCTTATATTTATTAAAGAAATTGAACTCATAATTAAAAATTTCCCACAAAGAAAACTTCAGGCCTACATAGCTCCACTGGTGAATTCTATCAAGTATTTAAGAAGAAAATATCAATTCTATGCACACTCTTCCAGAAAGCTGAAGACAATGAAACATCTCCCAATTTAGTTAGTGAAGTGACGTTATCCTTATATCAAAACCAGATAAAGACCTTACCAGAAAAAAAAAACATACTAATATCTTTCATGAACATAGACATAAAAATTCTTACCAAAAGTTTAGAAAATCAAATCCAGAAGTATTCTTTTAAAAAAGATAATACTTCAGGACTAGATGGGGTTTATTCTGGAAGTGAAGAGTTTAACATTTGAAAATTACTTAATAATTCATCCAATTAAGAAACTAAAGAGAAAAAACACTATCTTCATTTCAAAATATGTAGAAAAAGTATTTACAAAATTAAACACATGTTCCTGACAAAAACTCTTAGTCAAGTAGACTTATGGGGGAACTTCCTCAACCAGAAAACCTACAGCTAACATCTTCCTCAATGGTACAAAACTACATACCTTCCCCTTAAGACTGGAAACGAGGCAAGGATATCCACTCTGGCCAGTCCTATTCAATGCCATTGGAGTCCTGGCTAATGTAATAAGTCAAGAAAAAGCAGCAAAATCCATAGATACTGGGAAAGAAGAAATCATCACTATTTGCAGAGAACAGAATTACCTACATAGAAAATAAAAAAAGAATATACAAAAGGGCTCCAAAAACTGTTTGGCAAGATGATAGTATATACGGTAAACAATAGAATCTCACTCTATACCTTGTAATAATTAACTCAGAATGAATCACAGATCTAACATGTAAAATCTTACACTATAAAACTTCCAGAAGAAAATACAGAAGAAAATCTTTGAGATAAGCAAATGTTTTTCAGATACAATACTAAAAAACATGTCCATAAAGAATGTTTTATTTCTTATTTGTCGGGGTGGTTACACCTCTATATATGTTTGTCAAAACTCACAGAACTGTACACTAAAAACATGGTGAATCTAACATATGTAAATTGTTACTTAATAAAAAAATCAAATGTAAAATAAAAGTGTGACACATTTTAAATACTATGCAAAGCTTATTAGGAACTAATCATCCTGCAGGTGACTAATGCAGTACCATTGTTTGGAGGCAGAGGCAACTAGGGAAAGGCGGAAAATGGTGAAAAGCAAGCAATCACTAAAGGATCTGCAACAAAGTAGGAGCTGGAGAAGAGATAATCAAGCAAACACTCAGCGTGAGAAACAGAGACGAGGGAGACACATGGCACCTTAAAGTGAAGTCACCCAGTCATGTCTGGCTCTTAGCGCCCCATGGACTGTAGCCTGCCAGGCTCCTCTGTCCATAGGGTTTTCCAGGCAAGAATACTGGAGTGGGTGGCCATTTCCTTCTCCAAGGGATCTTCTGGACCTAGGGATCAAACCGGAGTCTCCCGCATTGCCGGCAGACTCTTGGGTGCCTTACTCACCCTTTAAATAACACAGCAGGAGGGTGGTGGCTGAAGTCTGGTTGGCAGTAACGATGGAGGGGGACCCAGGACAAACCTGGAGAGAGCAGCCCAGTGAATGGATCACTAAGTATGGAGTTTAGCACATCACCATCATGTCAGCATGCAATGGAAAGAACACGGAGCCAGGAGTCCAGATATCTAGGTTCCAGCCAGGTGAAGCCAGATAAACCTGAGACATCACATCTGTCATGAGGGTCAGTAATGATGCCTCTCAAGCCTCTTCCTCTAACAGTCTTCCAGTTATGTAGTTTATACCCTGAGTCTGACTGAAATATACCTTTACCCAGTCTTTAGTTTATGAAGCGCTGTTAGCACCAACCTCATTCATCCACTGGAGGTGCTGTGGAATGTGCATTGTTACCATTTGTGTGTGCTCAGTTGCGTCCGACTCTTTGTCACTCCTGGACTGTAGCCCATCAGGCTCCTCTGTTCATGGGAATTTTTTCAGGCAAGAATACTGGAGCTGGTTGCCATTTCCTACTCCAGGCGATCTTCCC